>LQNS02276498.1:3216857-3259878 GCA_001587735.2 Parhyale hawaiensis | reverse complement strand
TGCCTGACGGAGGCCAAGCAATGGGGCGGAATGATGTCTAATATGTAAGATCACTGCGACATGCTCTGTGTGTAACCTAGAAATAAGAAACATTCTCCTGTGTACCATATTTCATTCCAATTTTGTAATGCCTATGAGTACTTAATAAAGATTATTATTATTATTATTATTATTAACCCAACTCACTGACGGATCTGAACCAAAAGTTAGTCATCTTTACCTTTTAACATACCTCTACCTCCCTGTAGATATCTTGAAGATCCCTCGATGAATTTTTGGGTTATCTTTATGAAAGACAGATAGACACGGATACAAACAAATAGACAATTGACCGGCAAAAGCATAACCTCATTGGCGAAGTAATTTCTTACTGTCTCATATGAAGTCCGAGTGCTTCTGTGAAATATTCTCCGTAGTTAGCAGGCTGGTCTTATAGTTACTATTGGGACCCAACGCATCACAACTAGGAGAAAAATCAATGACAATTTGTTAGCGGACAAGTGGCCAGCTGTCCAGCGAACCAGGTGTGCTTTTCTGGAGATGACGCATTCTACAGCCAGCACTGCTGCCACAGTTCATTTACTACAGTTAGTAACGTCAGACGATAGAATGGCAGCACCTGCAGTTGCAGCAGAGTGACGTCACAGTCGTGACGTCACAAAAAATGTATCAACCAATAGCGTCACTCCTTTTGCAGACGGATATCGTGGGTATTTGCCAATATGGCGTCGTGTGTGCGAGAGTTAAAGTGTGTCGCGATTGTTTATCACATAAATATTGGTAAAATTGTTCAGTTGCAGTTTATTGTGCTTTTTATGTGTGTATAACATTCGACTTTAAAACTTGTTGCAATGCAAAGTTTTCTTGGTGAACGAATATCGTCTAATTTTGTCTTTTTAAACTCATGCGAATCATTCTATTCCACGCAAGGTATTCGTTTCAACGTAGGCAAACATTTCCTGATGATTTTCTCAGTTCTTTTTATGGCGCTGAAAATCAAGATGCAATACAATGCATCAAATCTATGTCTATTATTCTCCGTTACTTGTGTACTTAAGTGTTAGCCAGTATGGGTAGTTCCAATTTGAGGTAATGAATGATAAACAATTGGTGGGAAAGTCTTTCTGTAGACTGCAGTATAAGCCCGCTCGCGGCCTCATTTGTTTACACCAGCAGAGTGACGTGGCAGTCGCCCATTGGCTGACATTGACGTCGGTCGCTGATTGGCTGAGATGGTGTCACGGCGGGTCGCTGACTGGCTGAGATTGCGCGAAAGGGTGTTCCCCCAGGGCTGACTTAACTATCTGTAGTTTAAATGAACTGTAACTGCTGCAGCTTTCCCAGTGGTGAGCTCAATTGACGGGCTTATTGCGACAGTGAAGTAACCTTTAGCATGAACCATGTTACTGACTCTATGCATAAAAACTTTTTTGGGTTGCCAGACTTGTACAATAAGCTCTCTCATAGTTTTAGCCTCAACTTCATACGAGCAGCGGCCGTGGGTTTATCATGAAACTAAGAGTATGTGCTGCTCTTCTTAGTAGACATTTTGGCATAGCATTTGATTATCTGTGAGTTTTTCATTGTGTTGTACGTAACACACGAGAATGTACTAAACAATTTTAGCAACAATCTCTTGAAATTACTAAGTGAAGCAATGCTCTGCGAACTAAAACGCCTCGGTGGCGTAAGACTATCACCCGCGGTAGGGAGCAAATTCAACAAAGTCATTTTTGATGAACGAGGCTAGGGCGCAGCGCCATTCCTTCCCAGAGATTAGCTCTTCAGTAATAACATAGGTAAAAAATAGAACGCTCTCTTCTCTAGACGATCCGCCGAATTGGAGGCAAATTTGCCGCAGTGGAGAAAATTCACTCCTGTCATTTTCTATGGCCAGCTAGGTTTAGTATTTTGGCATGGGCCACATCTAGGTCAACCCACCAAACTACCTACAAAAATAATGAACATTGCTCAACTGCTTCGACCACTTACTGTATTGGGTGGACAGACATACAGATATATAGTATACAAATCTATATATTAATACGCTTGTACCTACCTACCTACTTACCTTTTGTTTCACGCTCTTCATCACAAATAGATACAAGGAAATTCGAGCTTTATTGAGTATGGGAAGCTGGCGTATCTGTGATACGGCTGGCGACTAATCTCTCGGCCACAGGCCAGGTCTTTTTAATTGTTTATACGCCCGAAATTTTTAAGAATAAATCTTTAGGAACCTGTATCGTGGTCACAGTAAAGTAAAAGGAGTAGGGAAACTTCTAAGGGGTAAATTAGCGCCACATTTGGCTGATGGGCGTGGTTTAGAGGCCTACGTCATCGTTCCTCAACGCTGTGATTGGTCATGGCCAGCCTGCCATGTCTTCAACGATGACATCACAGGTTCGGGCTAGTTAAGCGAATTTTAAATATCCGGACGGGGAAGGTTGCGAAATATATCTCGACAATATTCCATAATTGTATCGATCATATTTCGATACGTATACACCCGTCTATAATTTTTGCTGCTTCAACTCTGGAAAGATCTTTTGAACATCAATGCATTTAGAGGGTAATGAATCCACAACTTGTACTGTGATAATTATTGTTCGTATATAATGGATGCGTTGGTCGAACTGGAAATTTAATAAAATGATTGTTTAATGATCTTCCCGTTTTAAGAAATATATAGTTTATTGTTCAAATGTTGTGGTCTATCAGTAGCAATACTTTGCCAACGTTCGAGTGATAACCTAATCAAAAGTGAATTTCGGTAACTAGTACATAATTTTCAAATTTTCTGCACATAGTAAGCATGATTACTGTTGTCAGTGATAGCCAATTCTCCATATTCTTTTTTTCAATATCTATATTAAGTTATAGAAGAGATTTTGCGCCTATTTATTAACTTAAATTAGGCATCACGAGGAGCATTATTTTCTTGCCGGCCGTTACTGTTGCCCGCTTCTCTGCTATTGGCCCGTTGCTCCAGCATAGGGCGTGCCTAGTTTGTGGCGCCACGTCTCCGCCGAAATCAACAGATTTTATCGTAGTTTACTGCCAAAGGAATTCCACGGGTCCAGTTATACAGAGCAACTTGTAAAAAAATATTTCACGGGTCCACTTTGACAGAGGCAGCTTCAGTAATTATTATCAGCAAAAAGACTGGTCGTATAAGATATCCTACATCGAATCTCGGTGTTGTTTGTGATGTTGATGGGGAATTGCCATGGTGCAATGTGAAGGTTTCACTAATCTATCTGAAGCGCCTTAAGCCAGACAGTGAACGTTTCAAGGGTACTGCTAGCTTATATAAACATTTCACGGGTCCGAGGTCAGCAGAGGTCAGCAGTCCTGTGCAGCTGGGCAAGGTCTTTTTAATAATTTTTATGTCCCTAGGCCGTTCTGAATGAACGGGTTGGGATCTGGAAAATTCCTATGTGGGGGTGGGCACTAGAAGTGCCAGTAAAATTCAACGGGGGGGGNGGGGGGGGGGGGGGGGGGGGGGGAACGAGACACAAAAGCTAGACCCTAAGCAGTGCATTCTTTTCAGGGCCTCATATCCAGTGAAGGGTGCGTGTAATTTTTTAGGGAGGGAGTGTGCCCCACGATCCTCCCCTGGCTACTTCACTGCAGGGAATTATGTATATTATTATCAACCAAAAGAATGGACTTAATATACGGTATCGAGTCCCAGCGTTGAAGAAAAGTGTGGTGTTGCCATGCTACAATATGAACGTTTCACCGGTCTGCCTGAAAGGCCTTGCAAAGCCGTGAAAGTTTCACGGGTCCAGCTAGTATATATATACATATATGTATATTTCATTGAAACATAGATGACATTCTGTTTTTATGTTTTTCACTTCAAGCTTTTCAAGCTTACGAAAGGCTTCTTTAATTGCAGGTGGGCATTTATGAAGGACGGTAAATCAAAGCCATTTGGCTAAAACACTCTTAATAAAATCCACCAGCGACGTTTCGGGTCACCAGTACCCATCCTCATGCCCAGTGATAACATACTACCTAGTAGCAGCTGTGCGCGCTTATTTGCTAAACGATTAGATACCAACTAGTGATTTTTTCAATTTCTAAGAAAATGACGCATTATGAGGTAAACTAATCTATTTTCCTCTGAAAAGTAAATGACACGCTGCTGTGATTGAAATTTTCATCGAATATATTTTCACCTATCTCACTTCGTTCGCGGTGATAATGATTCGGCCAGTCATTTTATGGATATACCCACAAGTTGCAGAAATAATGAAATTTGGCATTGTCACTTCTTTTGACCCGTGTAATAACATAGTAAAAATCTAGGAAAATCTAGGCATTGGAATACATTCATTTCGAGCAACCACTTTTGATCGTTATGCACGAAAATAAGACAATAGAAATGGCATAACATTTTTTGTCGAAACAGTGTATTGTTAATTCTGTTACAATTATGAAAAAATGTCAAAAACTTTTATTATTAAATACACAAATTGAGATTATTAACGTCTAATGGCCTTTCTTCAGGTAAACCAGATTAGTAATAACATGGACGATTGCGTTTTCTGTAGCGAGTCTCTCGACAACGACGAACAAACATCGAAATTCGGTGCCAAGGGGTGTGATGGAATAAGCAAGACAAATGGCCTACTGCAGGCTGATGTCAGTGTCGTATTGGACAAGTTCTAGACACCAAATGCAGGAAGGACTTCTGCTCCCAGCTGTCTATTGAGCGAGTCATCAGAAAACATGAATATGACTGTACTGGTGGTTTCAGCGGCACTGTACTTGTGCCGTTGTGCGTCGATCTGCCAGTTCTGCGTTTCACTACAGCAAAGACTGTTTGTTCTATAGAACACCAGACAAGTATCAGGGCAAACAAAAACACATAAACTTATACCAGTCCGAACAATGGACATCCAGAGGAAAGTGAGAAAAAGTTGTCTTGAACGCAATGTTGCATGGTCACTTGGTCAGCGACAGTAAAGGCTCAAGTAGACTTCGTCCAGGACTTGCATGTCACTGGCGCAGTCTGTCACAATATATGTAGCTTAAACTCCAGAACTGGGAAGCAGATTCCATGCCAGTTCTTTGCAGTGCCAAGCAAGCGACCTAAGTATGATAGACCTGCTGATGGCACACGGAATGATGCATTCATAAAAGTCGCACAGTAACTCAAAGCCAACAACTAAGAACAAACAACGATACCGGATTTAATTGAGAAAATGGGGGATTTTCTTCTTGGAACTGATTGCACACCTTATAGAATCACCTACATAAAGGGATGTAGCCAAAAGCACTTTGGTCAATATATCAGCATCGCAGAAATAAATAGCAAAGCGAATGTTGTGATCTTTCACCATAGGACCTCTGAGATCATTCACGAATTCCATCATTGGCCAAAGGGGACATCATCTGAAGCTGAGAAAATGAGACTGATTAAGACGTCAGCAAAACTGAGCAAAAGTGATGTGAAATTCGTACAACAGTCGATAGATAAGTACCCATGTACAACTGAAATGTCAACAGGAGAAGCCATGTCGTACCTACCTGAATCACTAAAACAAACTCCTCCTTCAAACACTCTTTGTGGACGAGATGTTGATAGAAAAGTCGATTCTTTAGGGCAAGCTATCATGCAGGCAATTCGGCCCTGAGTGCTGCTGACAGCTGCACAGATAGGACTGGGTGTAAGGTGTACCATAATTTTGCATCTAAGTTCTTGATCGACACGCTTAAAGTTCACGGATTTTGCATTTCTTATCGTGAGATACAAATGTATGAACGGAGTGCAGCAGCTGTACAAGGGCCAGACATGCCAATCTACGGATTTCACATCACTTTTGATTAGTTTCGCTGCCGTTTAATCAGTCTCATTTTCTCAGCTTCAGCTGATGTCTCCTTTGGCCATGAATGGAATTCGTGTATGATCTCAGAGGTCCTGTGGTTTAAGACCACAATATTCCCTTTGCTATTTATTTCTGCGATGCTGATATCCTGACCAAAGTGCTTTTGGCTACATTCCTTGATGTAGGTGAATCTATAAGGTGTGTAATTAGTTCCAAGAAAAAAATCCCCCATTTTCTCAATTAAATCCGGTATCGTTGTTGGTTCATCGTTATTGGCTTTGAGTTAGTGTGCGACTTTTATGAATGCATCATTCCGTGAGCCATCAGCAGGTCTATCATACTTAGGTCGCTTGCTTGGCACAGTATAGAACTGGCATGGAATCTGCTTCCCAGTTCTAGAGTTTAAGCTTCATATATTGAGACAGACTGCGCCAGTGACATGCAAGTCCTGGACGAAGTCTACTTGAGCCTTTACTGTCGCTGACCAAGTGACCATGCAACATTGCGTTCAACATAAATTTTTCTCACTTTCCTCTGGATGTCCATGGTTCGGACAGGTATAAGTTTGTGTGTTTTTGTCTGCCGTGGTACTTGTCTGGTGTTTTATAGAACAAACAGTCTCTGCTGTAGTGAAATGCAGAACTGGCAGATCGGCGCACAACGGCACAAGTACAGTGCCGCTGAAACCACCAGTACAGTCATATTCATGTTTTCTGATGACTCGCTCAATAGACAGTTGGGAGCAGAAGTCCTTCCTGCATTTGGTGTCTAGAACTTGTCCAATACGACACTGACATCAGCCTGCAGTAGGCCATTTGTCTTGCTTATTCCATCACACCCCTTGGCACCGAATTTCGATGTTTGTTCGTCGTTGTCGAGAGACTCGCAACAGAAAACGCAATCGTCCCTCCTATAACTACTGGTCAACCTGCAGAGGGGCTATTAGACGTTAATTTCTCAATTTATGTCCTTAATTATAAAAATTTTTGACATTTTTCATAATTGTAAGAGAAATAACAAATACACTGTTATGACAAAAAATGTTATGCCATTGACATTTTCGTTCATAACGATCAAAATGTGGTTGCTCGAAATAAATGTATTCCCATGCCTATATTTTCCCCGATTTTTATTATGTTATTACACGGGTCAAAAGAAGCAGAAATGCCAGGTTTCATTACGTTTGCAATTTGTGGTGGGTCTGACCAAAAAATGACGTAGAATGACTAGCCTAGATCGCAAGCTGCGGAGCTTTCAATGTTCAACGCAGTCGCTCTGGCCCATGGGGTGAGATGACTACAGGCACAGCTCCGTCCACTGTTTTGATCCTGCAGCTAAGAAGTAAGCTATACTACCTAAATTCCATCCACAAATTACTCTTCGATTAACTTTTGAAAAGATAATCTACCTCGTTTACCTTTAATTTTTCCAGAATTCCATTTCAGAGCTATCTGTACGACACTTTGGACGGAGAGCTCCCCTTAATCGGGAACCATGCAATTTTGCTTGTGAACGCTGAATATTTAAACCCGATGTAAGCTTCTCGGCCAATGCATGACTCGCCACTGGATGCCATTTAATAAGCAAGCGGACGTTTTACATTCTAACATTTTCAAAATTTTCAATCGATAAGAGATGCATGTCTTGGTTTTCTCGGACGTATAACAGATATTGCTATGAAGCTGTCATGCTGACTTGAAACTTCGTTTATCGTACAATGAGCCTCGTCAATCTTTCAAGAATTCGACAGTTAAATATTCAGAGAATATAACTAAGCCGAAATTATAGCCAACCATATTATTGGAACTGGTGGATGTCTGCATTAGCAATTCAGATTCCTATGCAAGCTGGTGCTATTGTGGCCTGTGTATAAAAAACCCCGCATGTTTGATAAATTAAGATGAAAGAACATGGAACAGGAAATACTGAATGAATAAGGGCAAGTGTAGACGACGAAAGACTCAAAAAAACGCAGAACACTCGTTGTCAAGAATTGTTTTGGAAGGAACAATTGCTCTCCCTTTAATTGCGCCTTTGAAAACTGGCCGACATTTTTCACTAAACAAATTGGCTTGGTGATGGAAACGACCCTTGGCAGAGTGTGGTGGCGAGTGATAGTGGCAGTGCGGTGGTGGTGTTGGTGTAGTGAGTGATGTAATGTTGAATGGTGTGGTGGTGAGTAAGAACTATATATTCCACGCTTCAAATTAATTCCAGTCTTTCCGCCGGCCGTCTTTCACCTTTCCGGCTCAGTAAAAATTTCCAAACCTGATGGAGCATCAGCTGCGCACCGTGGGCCCGACAGAGCTGCCCATAACTTACAGCTTTCATTTGCAATTTACTGCGCAAAAAAAAAAAATCACAGCTGAAATCGCACCGCAGCAAGGGCGTCGAATCTGGCAGCTAAGGAACTACCTACTCAAAGTGGAATAACAGGACTGAGAACTGTCAATTGATCCAAATTAAATCTGCGAATAACGTCACAGTCAATTGCACTTCAGCAGGCTCAACCCCTCCCCCCCCTCCCCTTCCTCCTCTGCGTGGAGGTAGACTCTGCTGATTGCCCGCCACGGACTGTAGCACTTCTCACAGCTTTGATTTCACTGCGTCACAGTCCACTGTCGTACTGCATTCACTTTGTTCCCCAAGACTCACACAAGCAGAATATTAAAATCTGTCCCTCTCATTAACCATACTTGAAAGGATAATTTCTATAGTATGTTGTCATTATCCTAAGAGCTAACATTACGTTAGACCGCGCATAGCTTTCGTGAAGGGTTTAACCCAAAATAGATAAGATAAAATGTGCTGTACTCATTGCGGAGCAGCATTAGAGCCCGGGGCGAACAGATGGGATATCACAGCGACTTGAGAAGTCGGCTCAGCTGATAGTCTGTGATGTCACCACTCACCATTGTTGGCTTTACTAGTATATGTTCACCGTTCACCAATTGTCACCATTATGTGTGACCTGCGAGTTATCAGGGCGCCCCCATTGTCCGGTCTCTTTGTTCGTATGAGCCAGCATTGGGTTGGAGCTCTGGGTAGCCTCTGAGTTGGAGGAAATGCCACTTTAAAGGCGCATGAGACCTTTTTGGTTGAACGGCATCCCTGAGAGGAGATGAAGAGGCTTGTGCCATAGCTGGGTACTAATGCTTCCACAATGTGCTCCTCTCTCCCAACAAGTATTACCGCCTCACGCTTGTTTCCTTTCCTTTCTCTTCTTCTTTTCAGCCAAAGACGGTACTGGTGATGGCAGGGTCTGGGGCGCATGGATAGCTCACCCCTTTCGTAGGAATCGTGACTATAATGTTTTATAAATTATTATCCTTTGCTTATGGTGACTATTCACGTGTTATATTCTGCGCGCCTGATGGTTCGCTGTCCGGGTGTGGAGGTAAACGCTGGTCCTCATGGTTTTGGTGCTCGCTCTTGCCGCATCTTATGTGTTAAAAGGTTGTGGCCTCTATGCTAATTTGGCTGAGCTCTCTGTAGCCTCTCTTCTAATTATGAGCTGGAGCTGTGTTCTGAGACGCTCGTATATAGCCGTCGTCATATTTCTTAACTGATGAAGCCCGAATTTCGAAAAGCTAATATGTGGTTGCGAGACTCGTGCCCTAGATTTAGAGGTCTGTCTGCTTACGTTCGAAAATATCTTGTTGTGTTTAGGCAGAATGAATATGAGTGTCAATGTTGTGAGTTGATGGAGCTTCGAGTCTGTGGCTCATTCAGGAACTTTTATTTCTATTCAGTGTATCGCAGCCCGTCTGCCTGTGATATAGTTTTAAATTGTCTTTTAGATGCAATGGCTAGGACTCAGTCATCGGATAGGCGACTGCTTTTGTCTCTATACGTGATTTTATTTATTATCTCGTGGAATGGCTAAGCTCTGGGAGGACTGATTGCCATAGCCATGCAGCCTTCAATTTCGCGACTGCCTCTGGTTGTGGGCAGTTGGTTGAGGGACTCAACCATTGGTTTGGAGGTGTTCTTGATATCCTGTTCACTGATGTTCCTGATTTGGTTGGAGTGTCAGTGTCATCTCTCATTGGTTCCTCCGACCATGGTGCCCTCTATGCGATGCTGCAAGTTCGTCAGCGGATCTCCAGAGTCATTGTTAGGCGTGAGATATTTTTGAATCCAGGGTGAATTGGGACGCAGTTCCTGGCGCCATCCTCGCGCTACCTTGGGGTGCTGTGAGAGAGTCTCCTGATCCTGGGTATACTTTGGATCAGCTTTCCTCTGACATGTGCGTACCTATTTCCCTTTCCAACTTCATTACGGTCAGGACAGGCGATGAACCCTGGTTTGAGGATGCCTGTAGGAGAGCGCACCAGTTGAAGCGAGTAGCATCTTCCCGTTAGCGTATTAGCCGGTCTGCTGGTGACTTTGAGCGTTTCAGGGAAATGCAGCCTCGGGATGTGACTACTTAGGAGAAAGCTCAGAGGGAGCATAATTTGAAGTCCAGGGAGTTGTTAGCTTCGTCTGTTACCGCACGTAAGTGGTGGTCCACTTTGAAGAGCGCTGTTCTTTGTGCGAGCTCTTCTGTGTCCCTTTAATTGGTGCTGGTGGTGACCTTGTGGACCCTGCTGCCAACGCGGAACTTTTGTTGCTCTACATTGATGGTAAGCAGAGCCAGGTCCGGGTGTGCATTCCTTAAGCGTGTGACCCGGAACCGAGGTTCCCCGAGTTTTGCTTCCAGATCTTCATTGCAATCTTCTCGACCTGGACCCCTATGGGGGCACTGATCCATCGGGTATGTTTCCTCTCTTTCTTCGGAGGGTGGCTGGTGTGTTCGCAACCCCGCTTGCTTTTGTGTTCCGTCGAATGTTACGGCTGTCCACTTTTCCGCAATGCTGGCGTGTAGCTCATGTGACGTCTGTTCCGAAAGACGCTGTCTCATCTCGAACCTCCTACCACAGCCCCATCTCGATCACACCTGTTTTGTCGAAAGTTTACGAAAGGTTGGTTTCGTCGAGGTTGGGGCGCTTTCTTGAGAAGTAGGGTGTCCTTCCCCAAACACAGTATGGTTTTCGTAACGGCTTGGGAAGTTGTGAGGCCCTGCTCCACGTTTTTCATATTTTGCAGCTGGCACTTGATGAGTGTTATGAGGCAAGATGGATACAGCTTGGCTTCAGTGCTGCTTTTGATCGCGTGACTCACCTTGGGTTGTTCCATAAGCTAAGATTGATGGGTATTGGTGGTTCAGTTTTCGCGGTTATTAGTCAGTTTTTACCTGGTAGACGCCAATGTGTGGTTGTTGATGGGAAGAGGAGTGAGTTTTTTTATGTGGTTTTTGGTGTCCCACAAAGTAGTGTTCTGGACCCTTTGTCGTTCATCGTATGTACAGCAGACCTGTTTGATCGTGTTCATAATTTGCTTGTTGGTTACGCTAATCATGTTTCTTTGGTGGCTGTTTGCGATAATCCTAGTAATAGATTGGAGATTTCAGAATCCATTCAGCGTGATTTGGAAGTGATTGATTCCTGATGTTCGGGGGGGGGGGTGAGGCTAAATGCAGGTAAGACTAAAACCATGCTCATGTATAGGTCACGTACAGAGAGATCTACTTTCTCCGCACTCATACTGGATGGTGTGTCACTTCTTGTGGTTAACGACTTGGTAATCTTTGGTGTCAATTTTGATCCAAAGTTGACGTTTGAGCCCCACATCCGTTCGGTTGCCCCTCGAGCATACCAGAAAATTGGTCTTGGAGGGTGTTTGGCTCGTTAGAGTTGACATGTCGCTGCATCGATTGCTATGTACGCCTCCTTCTGGAATACCGCTCCTTAGTCTGGGGTTCTGCTGCTCATTGTCATCTGGGTTTGCTCGACTGAGTGGTTCGTCAATATGCTCTCATGCTGGATGGTGTTGTGCATTGTCATCTGGCGCGTCATCGCACAGTTGGTGGGGTCTGCTTTCTCTATGAAGCGTATAATTACCCTAGTCATCCACTGATGGTTTTTTCACCCGGAGCCATTTGTTCAGGTGAGGTACACTGGCCGTACTGGTGTTCTTTATGAGTTTGTCTTAGAACCAGTACGATATCGCACAGGCCAGTGTTCTCGTTCGATTTTCCATCATGTGTAGTTGGTTGAAATGGTCTTGATGGCTTTCTCTTTGCTCGTGCGGATATTGGCAGCTTCAACCAATCTGTAAACAGATCCATTCTGAATCTCTGATCTACTCTTTCTTTTTTTTCCACTTGCGGTGTTGGTGGCGTGCGGTTTGTTAACTTTATGGAGTTTTCTCCGTCTTCACATCGCCAGCCTATTGTATCTTAATTATAATAACACTAGAGATTCCGCGCTGTCAATAATGACAGCGAAGAATTTGTAAAGACCCGTCTTTTGTTGCCTGTAGCCTCATCGCAAAGATATTAATCTTTATATTAATCTTTACATCTATAAAAGTGAGCTTCCTGTCTGCGTAGTACCGCTTGTTGACGGGACATGTACTTTATGATTTCTCAGGTTACTACCTATTTAGGGTAGACTGTGGAGCTCCCTTTTATCCATGCAAGGCTTTTATTAACTTCCTCGTGTAGGATGCTGCGCAACTGCCAGCTTGAATTAGGGAACCACACAGATAAGCGTGCAAGGCTGAACAACACTCAGCTTCTTTCGCTGATACACAAAAAAGCGACATTTTTTTTTGCCACAGTCGATAGTGCTTCTAATAAATATGGAGCTCTGTATCCAAGATACTCAAGGATGTCATATAACTCGGACTCGGAAATTTTTTCCTCAAAAGAAAACTTGTTCTCTTGAATGAAGAACCCAAAATAAGTGGAGAAAATAATTTGTTGGGGAGAAATCATCGTGGTCTTTACGCGCCTGCAGACCATTCAAGAATATCTCACCAGTTGCCTCGATAATTAACAAAATAAGAGCATCAGCTGAAGTTTGGATGAAATAAATCTCAGAAGAGAGTACACATCACTTAGAAAGATTGCCTAGAGAAGCTGTCTGCATCTACATCGAGTGAACTTCAACGTAGTCAAAGAAAGACCGGAATTCAGATATACTGTTCGAGGGCCATCATCTGTAACCTGGAATATTTTCTATCCAGCAGTTTTCAATGAAGCTTAGCAGGATGACGACAGTCTTCAAGCAGAAGAATACACTGTTGAAACCAGGAAGCCCGGAGCTAATTTTTGCCTATCTATTTTGTTAAGAGTGTGACACGAAACCTCTAAATAAACTAGTGGGCCCCCGCGCTGTCATTAAATGACAGTGAATAATTTGTGTTGATCCTTCTTCATTAACCATGCTTTCCTTCAAACAATTGCCAACTTTAAAGGTCATCCAGATGAGGGTTTACGGCATTCTAGGTACCCTAATTACTGAGCATCAAGACTTTTATTTTCTGACACGAAAATAATTCATTACTTTTGCTGTCAGTTCAGCAACACTGAAAATAATCGATTCGATTTGGTATCATAGATACCCCAGCGTGTCATATTTGTCCGAGAGTCTTTTGGTTGTTGAAAGATGTTTCGTCGACAATTGCATCAAAGTTGGAAGAATAGCTGATGCAATGAAATCATCTGAGGGAAGAAACTAAGAATCAAGATGTATGGGAGTTCTAATGGAAGCTTCAGATATATTCAGTGCTGCGATTTCAATTTTGGCAATGCAAGAAGTGCAGTTAGACTTGAGGCCGCCCGATACTTTGCCATAGATTCGATGTATGGAGAAGGTAATACTCGCACGAATCAGACTAAGCCTGCCATATCTTCATTATTTAATTTCAACTGTCCCAGTTAAGATACGTTTGAAATCTTCTGCAACCAGGCCTATTTTCTACCTAACAGTTTTCAATGAAACATGAGAGGACGACCAGAGCCTCCAACCTGAGCTAATTTCAGCCTATTTGTTTTGTTAAAGCTTGACAGAAAATAAATAAACAAACAGATAAATATACATCGGTCTTCATTATATTGCAGATAAATGAACAAAAATATAAATATACAAATACACGACGGTCATTCTTAGTATCAGATGGCTCTCCGTTAGGAAGCGGTTTTGAGGTTTTCATGCAGAGCTAATATTATCGCACTTCATTCCAGAAAAAAGCTCGCGGAGGAGCGAATTCAGAATTATAACAGCCTGAGCATCTTTGAAGAGCAAGGCAACATAGATGAGAATCTAATTAGAAGCTCTCCTCAATCTTACAAGAAAATAAAAAACTTTTGTTAGGATATAGACTACCACTTAATTCTAGAGAATATAAAGGACAAATATCTAGAAGAGATAAACTGCATACAATATCTTCTTTACTTCCATAGGGAAACTTAACTAGTAGTAGACAGCTACAAACTGAGCATCTCAATATGCGTATGAAGAATCCATGCTGATCACAAACAGAGAGTAGAGCCTCCTGCCTCATGCAGGCACATTTGACGGGGCACGTCCAGGTGACAGTCTCACAACGTAAACAGACTTAGTGCCTGAAAGAGCATTGTTTCGACAAATGTTGGTCATGTCTAGTGAAAACTAGTTTAAAACTAGGAAAATTTCGCCAAGAGACCCATCAGTCCAGAAAACAAAGTGATTCGATAATCTGAATGGGGACTCAAATTTTGAAGTTCAACCGAAAACACTCTGACAGTTGCAGTGTATTGTGACTGGTAGTTGATTTATTTTAAACAAGTTTTTGTTGCGTTTTGTAACATTGCTCTCTATAGAGGAGCTGAGTGGGTACGTAATGAGTACACTGGTAACTATTCTATTCACTTTTCATCTAACCCATGCATTATTGTCCACTGAATTATACGTAAAGCACCAGAAACAATGTCATTCATAGATATTCTATTCAGGGCAATAACAGGTTAATATTTTGCTTTAAAACGCAAAGGTTCTGAAGTTTGTTTTGTGCATAGTATAGAGCAAGTAATAATGTCATTAAATTGTCCAGCTGCGAGACTGTTGCCAAATAGGTTTATTATTGTTGTCGCTGTAACGGATCGGATCACAGGAATGTTGTGGCTATTTTTAACATTGATTAGGTCCTTTAGATTGCGACGTGTTCTTATGGAAGTTTCATAAGGTGTACAACAATGAGGGACATTGGTTGTATTCTTCTGTCATACCCTCAAAGTCTTTAGGAAGTTAACACGTGCTGCGGTTGATGCGCACTCATCCACGTTGGAGAATGTTAGATGCCGAGCTCGTCAGTTAAGTCGGTGTTTCCAGCCCTGGTCTGTCTCTGTTTGGAATTCACTGCCGGCATCTGCTTTAGATCGTGTAGGCCTGCGGGCGATTAAGTCAGCTGTTAATGGCTTTTTGGTGGATTTTCTTGAGCAGCATTTCGGGCTTTCCGGTGTTTCATATCGTAATGCTTCATTTAAGTTCTACTACCTGTCTGTGGGGGCCCGAGTGTAAAATTAAAGCATTAATGATAAACGAGAATAAAGTGAAATTGAGGTAATTTCCCAGTCATTCTGATTGCACCACTGCGCCCTGCCCTAATTCATTGATCTATTTGCTTATCTGTCTATGCATTTTTGAACAGCTAGTGATGAGCTATTATTGCTCTGTCACCGAGATATGAATAACACATCGCATGGTGAAAGAAATGATGATGTTTGCTCTCCTACGCTTTTTGTAGAGGCTCTCTGCCAAACTATTTCGAGTTATAAAGATATATACAGTATTTATCTGTTGTTAATTAGTGTACGCCCACGTCCCACATGAATGCAAAATATTTGTCTTTGTCCTTTAGTGATCAGCACAAGCACATGCTCTATTTACATATGAATGTTTACGCCTGTTCAGTTATGCTTTGTGTAAGACCACACGCGACTTTTATTAAATTTCGTCAATAATTGTGTTTTGACTGTTGATTTGTGTAGACCCACAACCTGCTTGCATGTACAGTCGTGTATAGAACTAAGGCACAAACTCTGAGAACTTCATATCTCTTCACTTATCAACAGTTTAAGCATGAAACTCTAATGTCAAATAGTCAATATCATTACTGTTAACTTACTAAAATTTGAATAAGAACTGAGTGATTAAAAAAAAGTTGTAGTCACAAAAAATTTATTCCAATTGTTGAAATGTGCCAAATCAAGGGACGAAAGAAGTTTTAACATTTTATGCTTAATAAATAGGAGTACACTATAGTAAATGAGTATTTAGTGAAAATAACCCTAATTCTCGATAACAGTTGTAAATCTTCGCCTGCAAGAACGAATGAGCTTTTGATAATCCTGTTCAGTTATTTTTGTTCATTCCTCCTGTAGTTTCACCAACAAAACTTCAGTGTTGTAAGATTTCTTGCCGCACCCCTTACTCCTTATGTTTTTAAATGATTCACTACTGAACTCAGATCTTGATTTTGCCAATCCATAATCTCAAAATCGAGCTCATATAGAGATAAGTCATAACTGTCTTTGCTTTATGAGACGGGGCATTCTCTTCTATAGAAATGGGTTTCTCAATACCGGAGTTTTGCATAATAAATACATGTTTTATAAGAATGTTCTTATAAATAAGAGCATTCACAACAGTGTCCGAGCGAATAACTGGCGTTTTACATTGGCTAATAAACATTCCAAATATCATCACGCATCGCCGCTATGCTTCACAGACTTTTTAGTGCATTTGTAATTTATTTTTCACATTCACGTCCCTTAATACAGTTTTCCCCTCATTTTTAAACGGATGAAACTTTCCTTAGACGATGAAAAAGCTGAGTACAATTTTTCATAATGTCCAAAATTGCAACACTAAAAATGCGTATTTGCAACACTAATCGTTTCTTGTAAATAAGTCAACTTCCTACTGCCGTCCCGACACAGTTTGTCTCTACAAATTTAAA
This sequence comes from Parhyale hawaiensis, assembly GCA_001587735.2. NCBI lineage: Eukaryota > Metazoa > Arthropoda > Malacostraca > Amphipoda > Hyalidae > Parhyale > Parhyale hawaiensis. Next base: position 3,243,211 of record LQNS02276498.1, on the reverse strand, counting down.
CGTAAAACACCTTCCATTGCTCAAAAAAATGTTATCCCTTATTGAAGTCATGAAACGGCTCTACAGTATCATGCGGTGCATGTTGCGAGTCTAACTTTCCATAGTTTTAAGGGCCTACCGTCTTTATATGGACTCACTATGCGTCCATTGCACTTGACTTTCCTTCCGACACTACTACTAGATCGTTTGACAGTCTCTGAAATCTCTCCAATGGTATAAATTTCTTTGTGCAATTTGATGAGGGGTTTTCTTAGAGAATTATCAACCTTTTGACGTTTAGCCACGTTGCAACAGTTGCAGTAGTTACAAATGGATATCAACTACTCTCTCTTCACAGGGAATTAAAAAAACTTAGGTTGACCGTACGGTTTAGAGAATATTTCCTCCTTTTATTCTACATTTTTTTACTATTGAACAAATTAGAATGAGTTTCATACATATGGCTATGACATTTTTGTTAACCCTCAACTCTTATTCAAGTATTAGTAAGATTTTACTAATGATAAGGGATATGTGTAAGGCTAAAATTTCATGTTCGCATTGTTAAAAATCAAAAGATATGATTTCAAAATTTTTCCCCTAGCTTTGGACATGACTGTATTGATAGTTGGGTATTTCTGCTTCTTAAATGAGCCCGGGGCGCGATTTTTTTTCCTGATCCTTTCAGCAAGTACAGTCTCAGGGCAGCCAATGGCGTGGCAGGTCACACGCCACAGTGGGAGGGGCGAAGGGTGATTGTTTGTGATGGCGTTGCACTCACCTCGAAACCTATGTAACTTCCCAATATACGAGCGGTGAAGTTTATTCTCATAATTAGTAGGCATCAATTAAGGTGTGTGATGTACTTGAACTTCGTTTAGATATGAGCAGCATGCGAAAATTGCTCGTGTGTTAGCAGTTTATATTGAGTTTCTGTGTATTTTATGTACATGTTGTACATGTTTATGTACATGTACAGGGAGCAAATGTCGCCAAGCATTGCGCGCAATGCCTAGCCAATAAGAGAATTGAATCATTCATACATTAAATGGATAGGTTTGTTTTAAGCTATGTTAGACTAGGCCACGTTCTATTAGTTCAATGGACAGTAACGTTAGAGATGCGTGAATAACTATGAAAGTTTACAACGTGTACTTTCTGAAGTATTACATAGGTTATGTTCTCAGTTTTTTATTCTCTAACTTGACACTCAGCCGAGCCGTGCCTAATCTAACCTAGCCAACGTAATTCTTGCTGAGCCCTAATTACCATGGCATAACCTACCCTATCTAACCTAAGCATATCTGACTTAAATTAACCCTTATATGAAACAGCCGATTCATTTCATTTATTGCCGACGTAGTACGCTGTGTTCGGCTTGTTCGTTGTAATAAGCACACACATTGTATGTAGACACCGGTCAGTTGATAAAGGAAATTGGTGGCACATTACGCTTGCGACAAATTAGGTTTAATGAATATTAAGGAACTGTACGGTCAAATCAATCACAAAAAGCGTTCTATATGTTCTCATACCCTTGACGATGCACTTACATTGTACTCACACTATTCAGATGTACTGTAAAGAAATGAATGGTTTCGATGTATGATGAGCCCCCTACTACTTAACTTAAAGCGTGTTCGATTAGAACATAAGCTCAATATGCTTACGTTAAATCAAGCGGGATTAGGGATGGGTTCGATTTGGGACCTAAAGGTTGAAATATAACCAAGCCCACTTGATTTAACTTGTCCGGAACTGTTGACAGGAACTTTCGCTTCGTCGTTTTGAATCGTGTTGTAGGAGTTAGAGGCGACCAGCTCAAGTTGAACTGACTAAAATCTCAATTATGCAAAGTAATTTTTGGTTTTTAGAAGCCTCACAGGTGATCAATTTTGACTCATCGAATGAAACTTGAAAAAACTGGACGAATTCGGGACACCCGCCTGCAGTTTCGGACAAGTCAAGTAGGTTTGACTTAGATCGACTTTTAGGTCCCAATCGAACACGCCCGGCCTAATATACCTTTATTGATATCCATTGATTATCAATGGACATCAATTAAGGTATGTTATGTATTTGAATTTAGTTTTATTATTGAAATGAGTGTGAAAAGTTCATGCGTATGTTAAACACTGGTCTGTGTGTACATAATGCATTCGCGCATAGTGTCTCTATCCATTGTTTAGTAAAGACTGCAGATTGGCTACAAATTACCGCTCGCGGAAAAACTAGGTTAGAGAAAAAGTGCTGCTTATTTCAGGCCTTAACAATGGACTTAATTTATACCTACACTATTACGAAGTAAAGAATTTTAACGTCACACTACGGCTCACAACTAAATATTCAAAATAACAGAACTACTAGGCATCCCAACGTATATCATTCATCATTTTTGGTCGCTTCAAACATCGAGAACACGACGCAAAACGACAAAACTCAAGTGCCTGTCGGTAGTTTCGGACAAGTTAAGTCAAGTGGGCTTGGATTAGCTCCACTTTTAGGTCCCAACTCGAGCACGCTCATAGTCTTGCTTGATTTAATCTAAGCATATTGAGTTTATGTCCTAATCGAACGCGCTTTAAGTTAGGTTGCAGGGCGCTCATCATACATCGAAACAATTCATTTCTTTATAATATATCTGTATAGTGTAAGTGCAATGTAAGTGCATCGTCAAGGGTATGAGAACATATAGAACGTTTTTTTGTGATTAATTTGAACATACAGAGCCTAAAAATTCTAACCAATGTCTACATACAATGTGTGTGTATGTTACAACAAACAAGCCGAACCCAGGGTAATGCTTCGGTAATAAGTGAGATGAATCAGCTGTTTCATAAAAGGGTTAATTTAAGTCAGATATGCTAAGGTTATATAGGGTAGGTTACGCCTTGGTAATTAGGTTTCAGCAAGGATAGCGATAGCCTCAGTAAGTTAAATAAGGTACAGCTCGCCTGAGTTACGTCAAGTTAGAGAGTACGGAACTGAGAACATAACCTACTTCAGAAAGTAAATGTTATAATCTTCTATTGTTATGCACGCATCTCTTTAACATTATTCGCCATTGAACTAATGGAACCTGGCCTAGTCTTACACAGCTTAAACAGTTCACAGTTCACGCAGGTCACATATTGGCTAAGCATTGCGCGCAATGCTTGGCGACATTTACTCCCTGTACATGTACATAAAAATGTACGTAAACATGTCCAACATGTACATAAAATACACAGAGACTCAATATAAACTGCTAATACACGAGCAATTTTCACATACTGCTCACATCTAAGCGAAGTTCAAGTACATCACACACCTTAATTGATACCTATTAATTATCAGAGTAAACTTCAAGATACATTAATTGTGAATTTTACATATTTTTTCTAGGTACGCTACTGAGTGCAACACCATCACAAACCCTCACACTTCGCCCCTCCTACTGTGGCCTGTGACCTGCCACGCAATTGGCTGCCATGAGACTGTACCTGCTGAAAGGTTCAGGAAAAAAATTCGCGCCCGCAGCGTACGTTTATTTCGTAGAATATTGTCTTCGCTAGTAAAATGAAAATCTATTTGGCATAACCTGGATCATCCTTGAAGTTTTTCTGTCTTTCATTGATAAATTTACTTTGCTGTTTGTACAATAACAAAAAAATTAATGTGACCCACAGTGGCATGCCATGTGTGCCTGATTTATGTGCCAGAGGTGCCGAGTTCGAGCGATAAGCCTGTCATCCGGTGTGCTGAGTCCGCAATTTCTTGGTATGCGGAGCTGTGTGGGGGCACCTGCCTGACCAGGAATGGGAGGGTGGAGGGTGGAAGGCGACTCGGGTCGTTGAACCTCCCGTTTCTGCGCTCTAGTTCTTAGCAACCCGTGGTCGGCTGCAGCTGTACATGCTCCTCCGCTGCCTATTACAACACGAACCAGTGCGTGTGGGTTTCCCAGTGAAGGGTACAGTCAATGTTGACTTTATCATTACCTCCATCTGTACTAACAAGCACATTTACTAGTGAAGGCCATAAAAGTAATTTTATATTACATAGGGGGGGGGGGGGTCATCAGTCACTTTGCCATTTTAAAGTTAATTATGCAAAAATTAAAAAAATACAAATTTCTGAAACTGAAACTTGCATAGTCACTTCATATCATATTTATAGACAACTCCAGGAATTCTTCCCTCATTAGCACTTTACTAGAAACTTTATCTCTCATAGCTTTTGCGTAGCGCATCTTTAAAATGGTAAAGTGACTTGTGGTCCACCCTATAGTGAACTGCAAATGAAAGAAGAACAGTGGGAGATTTTTGTAAAATTTGATACGAAGTGATTAAACAAGACTGTCAGACTCAAAAATTTGTATCTTTTATAGTTTTTGTGCAGTAATTTTTGATAAGGTAGTGACTTGTATCCCACTCTTTATACAGTACACAGTTAATGTGTCAAGGGCTGCAACCCTCAAACATTGTATTTACTGTGCAAAGAGATCTAACATAGCTATGTGCTATGTTTAGTAGGAAGAACTTTTTTCATAAGCCCGGCATGGGGAGTGAAGGGTTCGGAAGGGCTTCGTTATTAGGAGAAAGGAAAGGTAAATATTTTGATGCTGGTTCAATATTGTATAATTATACAGCTCATTGAAGGAACTGGGACAAATGTCGAAGAGTTGCAAGTTATTGACAAGATCGCAGAGTTCAAAGTGATTCTGAAATAAAACAAATATCTCTAATGAAAACAAGTATCGATAAAACTAGTAATGAAATTTATAAATTCACAAGCTAAGGAAACTACTAAAATCTGCATATTTCTTCTCGATTACAAACATATCCCTGTCCTTCCCAGGCCGGGCCGGGTTTGAGTCAAAAGCTAGGTGCCGCACCCCAAGAGAGGGCGTTCGTGCATACGTATAATGGAACGAAAGGATGCCTTTACCTCTCTGAAGTTGTAAGATACCGCCATTCTACAGACAGACCATTCTTCATCAAAGAGACAAGGTTATTTTGATGAAAAGCATACAACTCTAAAAGTTATACAGTTATATATTGCTGTCATTAGCGTCATCACGACAATTATTGGAGAGAATGTGATTGGTAATTAATTCTATTGCGAAAATATAAAATGATATTATATAGCCCTGTGGCCCTGAACGAACCTTACTAGAGTGTTAGTAACCAAAAGACGAAAATGTGTTGCACTTCGGAACTGTTCGTTTCGTGTCACAATAGTTCGATCGTGCACAGAAGACAATCATTTTTGTTAAGAAGAAGGCTCCTTCTGTGGCAGTGTTTCTATTAAAATAACCGAATTAAAAGTTATTACGAAATTACGAGCAGCCATGCGAGTGCAATCGTCCATACGTATAATGTAATGAAAGGACACCCAAACCCGTTTTTTCTGACACTCATCTCTGCGGTTCCCTCCTTAAACTTGTCAGATACCACAATTCTAGAGACCATTCTTTATTGAAACGAGTTTATTTAGATAAAAAGTATGCAATATTAAACTTATATAGTTATACATTGCTGCCGTAAGTGCCATTACGATAATTAGAGAGAATGAGATTGGTATTTAATTTTATTGCGGAAATGTAAAATAATATTACACCCTGTGGCACTGAACATTGTGAACAAACTAACTGAAGTGTCAGTAGCCAAAACAAGGAACTAGCCTATATCACATTTCAAAACTGTTCGTTTGATGTCACAATAGTTCAATCGTTCACAGGAAGCAATAATCTTTGTTAATTAAGAAGAAAGCTTTGGTTTTTGGCACCTTCTGTGGTCGTTTTTGTGATTATAATTACCGAATGCAAATTTATCGCGAAATTAAGTTAATATGCATTAGCTTCCCATTAAATGAAGCCTGAATAGTAAAATTTTCTATGACACCATCTGGCAATGGTAGATGTAGCGAATGCAGTTTTGGCACTTCACATTTATTGGCTGTGCCATTGCTACATCCAACATATTCCCCCAAATGTTTAGCGTTCTCCATACAGCATTCCTTCATATTGAAACCGCAACGCTTAATTAGAGAGGGACTGGGCTTACTGAATGGAACAGTGTGTTGTGATATTTTTAAGCAGTTTGTGCTGTAGCCTTGACAACGTGGAGACACTACAGCATTTCTAACTAAAGAAAGAGGGGTCTAAGCAAAAATACCAATGAAAACAAGCCAAATGCTGGAATGCATGAACTAATCGAGGCAGTTTACGAGACGACACTTACGACAGCTATATATAATAGCATAACTTGTGGCATTGTATGCTTCTTTTGTAAATAAACTTATCTCTTCGATAGGGAATGGTTTGTAGAATGGCGGTATCCAGCAAATTAAGAAAGGTGAAGGGTTCTTTCATTACATTGTACGTATGCACAAATGCACTCACGTGAGTGGGTGGGCCACCAAGCTGTTGACCATGGTTAGGATAAAAGCAGGTAGTCTATTTGCACTTCTAAGGGAACAGCATCAACCAATAGGAGAGCTCTTTTTTTCCGCTCGTGATGTCATCCAGGTACATGGCTACGGCAGTGAGGCGCAATGCTGCTATTGCCACACATACAACAGGGGTCGTAGTGTAAATACATTCACGGCCGTGTGCTCGTGAGGGGCGCATTGAGAACTCATTGCCACATGCTGCAATCCACGATTGGATATTGGATGAAGGAAATTGAAAGAAATCGCGGCCAACCCTATCTTTGGAACTTTTATTGCAATTTATAAAGCTACCCTTTCGGACTCGGGTTGGAGCCATTGCGGTTCAATGCTCACTGATGTCACACAACTGATATAGCTATTGCGTGACCCAGCAGGGGCCGTTCAAGCTTCGCTATTGGTTCGTGATGATGTAAATGCTCGTGACGTCACTCAGGAGAATTACAGCAATAAAGTTAGGTTTGAAAGCATCTCCTTTTAATTTACCGTGCTCTTGACTCGAACGCGGCCGGGCCACCGCGCCACAGAGGCATCCCTCCGTGGAAACACCACAGGAAAGCGAGCCCCGCGGAGCGGCAGCACAGCCAGATTACGACAGGGTCTAAAACCTAGCTAATACTTTTACATCATCGCACTGCAGGGCCAAGCATGAAACTAAACCGCCCCGGGGCTACAGGCAACGGCCCTACTCTTCCGAAGGGAGGATTGTTCATTAATCTTGAGTTTCGGTAGTGTGGGCCGCGCCTGCAAAGAGTATCCTGTCTCCTGTTTGCAATTGCTAACTGTTAAATATTGCCACCTCTGGAGTGACGTGGCCGACAGGAGTTAATGTGTCGCCTGGAACGGTCGTGCATTGTTCGTCAACAGATAATTGGGTTGCAAACGCTTGATGTGCGAGATGGTGTGCTACGTTCAATAGGCGTTCGTCTTTACATAAGTGTTTATAGGAATAATTTAATATACAGTTGAGTTTAGAGGAATTACATGATTTTATTTAGTCATTCATGCAAACTACCCCATTGATGCTAATTTTGTAGTCGATACTTTTCTATTTTACTTCTACTGATAGCTTTTATTCTCCTTTTCTTTCCTGATTTGCTGTGCCAGAGTGCGTTGATGCGAGATGGGTTCACATTGGAGGATATATACTCGTTTTCGTTATAGAGCTGTGGGTCTTATCTTCGTTGGTAGTTCACTGACGTACCCTCTAAATATTGTATAGTGCAGGGAAAATAATTGTGGGCTCATGTGGGGTGCGCGCTCTCTGAATATCTTTCATCATACTTCCTAATATATAACCAGATGGCGTAAGCTCTATTTAATTTTGCAGTTTTTGTTGTTAATTGCAGAGATAAAGTTTTGCCCATTTACCGGCCCTCTTCAACAGGTCTCTTCTAGTCCTCTTATAGTAATCCTTATATGATAACCTTTTGGTAGTTAAGTCGGTGCTACTTTAGCGTGCAGTCTACCATGGATGATCTGCTGTAGCGTACAGCTTACCATGTATGATCTGCTTTAGCGTGCAGTCTACCATGTATGATCTGCTTTAGTATGCAGTCTATCTGAGAGGTACAAGGAAAATGGTGGTTACTTAGAGACATACATTAAGTCAGTTATTTCTATTTCTAAACTAAGTTTGCGGCTTGGTAGACTTGAAAAAGCTGCGAACGTAACCTAACCTCACCCAAATGTTTGCGCTTGGTGGAAAAAAAAAAACTGAGTAGACTGCACGCTAAAGTGTTTGCGATTCCATAGACTCAAAAAAATTGGGTAGACCGGGCGGCAAAGTAGCACCATTAAATCTTCATACTGGTGCTGTGTACGCACTGTGCCTTTTCGTTCATCTCTGCATGGATCCCTTATGACTACTTTCAGGATCTCAGAGCGGACTTCTTATGTAACTTTTGTGGACCTTATTCTTAAGCGAAAATTATTTTCTGGTGTATGATAACTGACTTTTAAAAATATGCTGGATGCATGTTCAAATTAATAATAGAAACTTATCGACCTGTTCGTTATCCGTTATCTTTCAGGGCCTTCAATTTATATCCTTAAATTTCAGAGACAGTAAACTAAAACAGTCCTCATAACCGAACGTATTATGTTGAACCATTTGGCTATAAATATTAACAACTATCTCGGCCACGGTAGAAGCGGACGATACGTGCTACGCAGTTGTGCTGAAGGTCGCACGATCGATCCCCAAGCCAGGCGGGGTCTTTCTCACGGCCTCAGCGGTCTGAATCAGCAAAGCTGCTTGTGCGCATAGCTATCGTGAGGGTACCTACCTTAGGGTGGGGGGTTCGTTGAACCTTTCGTTTCGGCGTCATAGTTCATAGCGACCCGTTGTCGGCTCTACCCGTCGCTGCTCTTTCCATTCATCTCCTGAAGCTTCAGTTGAAGCACGGGCAGTGCTTTCATAGCATAGTGTCCTGGCCTACTTCGGCTTACAATTGACCCAAATTATTGCCGTGACTTAGCAAGGATTAGTTGTGCTACAGGCTCTTGTCTCACTTTGGAGTCTACGGAATCTCTTATGCTGGTCAAATTTGGATACAGTGGACCACAGTGAATGTTTAATGGTGTCAGCAAAATGTCCAATAAGAAAATGCTCAACGTTATAGTTCAGTTTTCGTAGTGCCCACTGCGAAAAATGTTCATTTTCAAAGGGTTCCAAATATCCAAATCTAACATTCCAATATTAAAATGATCAAATTCCAGTAGCGTTCATAGCGAATTAAGTGCGTTATATTAGCCACGCTGTCGTAGGTTCGACGAGGGGCGTAGGTTAAACGCAATGCGTAAGGGCAGACGGGGTGATTTAGGTTAGAAGGATGACTCAGGTTACTCGGATGACTCAGGTTAGATGCGGTGCATAGGTGCAACGCAGTGCTTAGGTTAGACTACGGTGCTGCGCTTTGTCGAGGAACGTTAGGTTAGACGAGATGTACAAATTAGACGTAGTCTATTTGCTTATACGAGGTGCGCTTGATTTGGCGTACAGGGAGCTAGGTTACACTACGATAGGTTATAATGCTGGGTTAGTGAGGATTAAGTCATGGATGACGCTGCTAGCTTTCATTATGTACAGTGAGCAATGGTGTAATCTTATTGCTGTACAGGTAGCATGCGGTGGTATTTGATCATCAGACTCCTGGACATCTACCTTCAGAACGTAGGCTTCTTGGTTGTTTGACCTAATTCCTCATGAACCTTTGTCCTGTCGATAGATTGGACATTACGACATAGGATCAAACATGTGGGGCACTCCAGGACTGGACCTTATATTTGTGAACCGTTTTAACTCCTAACACTAAAGCTTTGGTGCATCCACTTGTTGCAACGTACCGTGCATGCAGCCGTCGAACAGCTGTTGGTTATGTCTGAAATGAAATCTCATTTGAAAGTTATCTGAAGAAAGCCGAGACCAAAAAACTAGATCCTGTTCATTTATGTTACCAAAAGTGATAGATAGGTCGGATGTAATTTTTTGGACATCCACGGATTCGGATGCAATTGCAGATGTTGCCATCATGAAATCCGCGGATACAGATGCAGATGCAAATGTAAAAAAGATGCGGATGTTCCACGAATGCGGATGCAAATAAGGGCACACCACCACAAACACACCCCTTCTAACGACGACAGTTTATACAACACCTGGGGGAAAAACTTAGATGATGCTTTGTTGACAGGGACAGCGCTTGCACACATTTCAATCCAATTGAGAATTTGCAGTTTTCAGCACAATTGATAAGCTTAGTGTACAGTGATGAACTTGCGCATCCGCGCCTCTTTTGCTGTGGATTTCACAGTTCTGACATCTGTGAATGCGAATGCTTCCATCTTAGCATCCGCGGATGCAGATGGTGATATAAAAAAACTGCGTACGTTCCGCGGATGCAGATGTCAAAAAAAGCTGCGTACGTTCCGCGGATGCGGATGCAAGTATTCGCCTCATCACTAGTAGCCACTACACTACCAACGACTTCAAACTAACGTGGCGCCGCTTTTTTTCTGTGCAATTAACGAAAAAAAGCAATGATGATGATAATTATATAATCAGAGATAAATTCACTACTTCCTAAACTGTGACTACATCTATTAACCTCTGATGAATGACCATGCTAATATGCAGGAGGATGAGCGACGTCTAATAATTGTTTCCCAAACGTGTGAGAAAAATTCGTTAGCAAGAAACACATCGCGCACGCTCTCTCTCTCTAATTTGTAGGTACTTCTTAATGAAGAGCAAGCGCAGAGAAAATATAATTTGCACCTTCAGGCCCGCCTCAGTTTGAAGAGACAAGGGAATTGCTTTCCCATTGCCCTGTCAATTAACGATGGTTGCATCTGAAACGCAGCAGTCCATGTCAAAGGAAGCCCATGTCTCTCAATGGGATCCCAAAGATCAAGGACTGCCAGTAAGAACACAATGGGTGCCGCTGTAATGATGTGCAACGTTAGCTAAAGACCTGAAGCCTTTGTTGACTACACCAGAGCAATAAAGGCTTTGTTCTAGCAAATATAACTCAGCTGAGCTCACTAAACCATTGTGCAAGCAAGCTCGGCTTTGTCACAGTAATTAGGCTGTGTTCTCAGAACTCTGTGACACAAAAGTCACCAATTGGCAGCCTTGGTTGTCTCGTGTTGTCAGTACATGACCGACTGGCAGTCGAAAATATTCAGGCCAGCCAACATATCGATCCCGTAAATACACAAGAATTATGATTGTAGCTCTTTATGTATAGAAATAATGTTGTTGCCAACACTTAATTTCTTACCGGGGCCTATATAAAATGGCCAGTAAGCTTTAGTCGTATAAATTTCTCCCAAAAGACCTGATGTAGACATATATACTATTTGATATTTAAAATAATTTTATATATATATATATAATACTTTACTTTGAAACTTATGCTTATTTAGACATCATTTAGAACTTTTTGCTGGGGTGGTATCATGATTTTCGATATAAATTGATGAAATTAAAGAAAAATATAGATCCTAACTGTATGAATATTATGTTATGACGTAATAGAATTAAAATGTTATCTTAACTTTGAAACTTATCTTGAAATTTACGATAAAGGAAGACACAGAATTAAGGGACCGTGCGGCTGAAATGTCTTTTTTTTTTTTTATTTACGGCCCGATTTGTCTGAAACTGTGTGTAAAGCGTGATTGTAAGACTATTTTATTCACCTATTTTTTTTAATTATTGATGTTTTGGAAGTTATATAATAACAATTTTGATTTTTTTTTAAATTTGTACTTTCATTTTTTCTGAAAATTTCGTTAGATTTTTTGGGGGTTATGGTTCTATACATTGCTAATGCAAGTAGATGAAACTAACGTACTAAGTTGTCTTTATTTCCTTCTAGTATTGCAAATAAATGCGAATTTTCTTTTTTCCTGCGATATTAAAAAAAAAAAAAAACAGGTAGGAAAATGTCGAGAACAAATTTTCGGAAAAATTTAAGAAGATACAGGGACTTAAAATGTGTCCTTGTAGCGAAAATAGAAATATGAGAAAAAAATAGCGGAAAAGATGTGAGCGTTTTCTTTAAATAACTTATCATCTATAGGAAAATGGGAAAAAGTACATGAGTCCAACCACTTTATTTTCGATTTTATGTAAATATTCCAAGTTTCATTCAAATCGGCAGGTTACAAAACTTTTTTTTCCTTTTTTTTTCTTTGTAAAGGGGCTTCCCGCCAAGGGGGTTAAAAGAAGATTTTTATTATTTGTACCGACTTGAATGAAACTTGGTACAGATTTGTAAAACGGGCAAAAATGTGGATTAGACTCTTGTACTTTTCCCCATTATCAGAAAAGAATGCGAGTTAGGTATTGAAAGAAACCCGTTTTCTTTGAATAGCTCATTTTCTATGGGGAAAATGGGAAAAGTTCAGGAGTCTAACCCATATTTTTTCTCGATTTCACACATACCTGCGACAAGTTTTATTCAAATCTGACAAAAATAAACAACTTTTAAATTTTTTTGGTGAGAAAAAATAAAAGAAAAATTTTTATTTTTGTTTCGATTTGGATGAGACTTGGTACAGGTATGTAAAATCGAAAAAGAATGTGGGGGGAAACTCCTGTACGGTAAAAACTGTTTTATTTGAATAACTCGTTTTCTATGTTGAAATTGGAAAAAGTACGGGAATTTAACCCCCATTTTTTCTGATTATACATATCTCTACCAATTTTCATGAAGATCGGCACAATAATAAAAAAACTTTTTGAAGTCAACAAATTAACTTTTAAAAAAAAGCTCACATTTCCCGCCTTCAGCCTTCTGTTCTTCCAACTCAGTGTTGCACTGGCTGCCTAAAATGTTGCCTGCGTGTTTGTCTGATATATAGATACTGTGCAGGAAAAAAAGAAATATCGAGAATTTCAACATATTCAGCTGCACGGTCCCCTTAAAGAAAAGGCACACGCACGCTTTACACGTCACTACGACAGTGTTGGCTATGGTAACTATTGCATGCAAGATCAGAAGGTAATAACGGCGTTGTTGCTTATTGCAACATTGTGGTTAGCATCACCTCCAACAAGGAAGTTATGCTATCGTAGAAATTTGTCTGTCACTCAGATAGCTTAGAGCGCTATAGACGAATCGTTATGAAATTTACAGGGAATGTGAGGGATTATTCGAAGATTAACTTTTGGTGAAAATCCATCCAACCGTTGTTTGTTTTACTTTCTTTTTTTAATATTAGTCAAACATACAAACAAACCGATCATCACCATAATTTGATAATTTATGTGTTTTAATATTTTTAAAAATTGCGCGTAGCCTGCGCGTTATCAGGCTGCCTCCATCGTCTGGCCACCGGACGCCTCTTTGTTCGTATGAGCCACATTTAAGGTCAGGTCTCTGGATAGACCTTTAACTGGAGGAAATGCCACTCTACAGGCTGATAAGACATATTCGGAACTACGACATCCCTGAGAAGAGATCAACCTGGTTGTTGCCATAATCGTGTGCCAGGCATTCCGCAGGCAGCTCCTTTCTCTAACTTTCGATGGCCAAATCGAGACTTTTTTGTTGTTTTTTGTAATTTCTCCCTTTTTCCTCTACTGTGCTAATCCCGCGCTGTGAGCGGCTGGGCTATGGGAGGTTGGTGGAGGCACCCACCTGTACACCGTGACTGTCGTCCCCCGATAACCTAGCGAACCTGGGGGTTGTATTTAGCCTTGCTCGGTATGCACCTCTTCTGAGCTGTCCGTACTTCTTCCTATACTAGTCATCTGTTTATGGGATTTTTTCTTCTAAATTTCTGCATACTTCTGTATTTTTCTGTACATTTCTGTATATATATGTTTCTATCTTCCTTTACTTTTTACTTTGTGGTGAAATGGAGAGTATACCTGGACCGGGTCGGGATCGGACGCATCGTCTCCTTTATTGCAATATCAGAGGAGTCCATGCGAACCTCGCGGAACTTTGCTTCGTGTCTCGTGGTGTAGATGTCGTGTGCTGTTCCGAGACGTAGATGACGGGATGGAGGCTCGGATCGGAGTTTGCCTAGGCGGGTTTCCATTCCCTTTTTCGCAGGCCATGGAAATCGGGGCCGTCTATATCCGGAGTGGTTTCTGTGTTTACCAACAGTCAGTGCACGGATGCGCCTGTCATGGGTTCATGGTTGAGAGGGTGTGTGGCTGTCTGAATAATTTTTATTTATTCTCCTTATATCAGAGCCCTACAACTGATGATTCACTGTATGACTTTGCTGACGGCGATGGCCTCGATCCCGAGTACGGATCCTAAGTCAGCTTTTTTCGTGGGAGGTGTTAATGCACACCACAGGGACTGGCTGAGATCTGCGTCACCGACTGACGGTCATGGTGAGGCTGCGTTGGACTTTCGCACCTTATCTAGTTGTGTGCAGCCAGTTCGTAGATTCAACGAATATTAAAGGTAATTGTCTCGACCTCGTCATGACTGATGTCCCGGACTTGATGACTGTGTCAGTTGGCTCTACTATTGGTACTACAGACCACTCACATCTTGTTGTGTCCTTGGACCTGAACTAATCTGTTCCTATGGCAGACACCAAGACAGTAGTGTTCGATAAGAGCAGGGCTAACTGAAATGCTATTACTAGAGAAGTAAGGGCCTGGGATTATCTCTGAGCTTAATAACTTCACTGTGTCTGTTTTGGAGAGGTTTGTTCCGAAGACGACTGTTATTGTGAGGTCTCGGGACAAACCGTGGTTTGACGACCAGTGTCGGTTAGCTTTCGAAGCTAAACAAGCGACTTGTCAGGCATGGGGCGTGGCGTGACCGCACGTTGTGGCAGACCTATGTAGATCGTAGGGCCGAGGCTAAGCATGTGCATGATAGGGCACAGCATTGACAGAGGCAGCGTTCCAGGCAGTCTGCTGAGTATTGACCATCCACATCGTTGGTAGAGTGAATTAAAGGGTTCAATTTTCGGTGCTGACTCTTCGTTGCCGGCCCTTGTTGGTCCCGGTAGAGATATAATTGCTGATCCCTTGGTTGGGGCAGAGCTCTTGTCGGCTCACATTGACGGCAAGCAGAGCAGAGATGTGTTATCATTGCCTCATGGACGTCACCCTGAACCTTGTGTTTAACCTCTTTGGCGTACAGATCTGAAACAATCAAGGTGCTGCTTGAGGGCCTTGATCCTTATGGAGGTGTGGACCCGGTGGGCATATTTCCTCTGTTTTATAAGCAGCTTGTTGGCGTTCTAGCCCCAAAGCTAACAGTGATTTCCCGGTGCCTGATACGGTTAGGAAGTTTTCCCAAGGGTCCAGTGTCGCCTCATGTCGCCAACAACCGACCCATTACGCTGACGCCCACTTAGTCGATAGTGTTCAAGAAATTGCTGGCTTGTAAGCTTGGTTGTTTTGCTGAGGTTACGGGTTTGTTGCCTGCTAGTCACTTTGCGTACAGAACTGGTTTGGGTTGGTGTGATGTCGGTTTCACACCATTAACCGGCTGCGCAGGATTTTTCGTCTAAGGTACGCCTTGTATAGTTGGAGTTTAGCGCGGCGTTTGACGGGGTCAACCACAGAGGTTTATTACCCAAGCTAGAGTCATTTGGTGTGGGTAGTAGGGTTTTGTCCATGATTCGCAATTTTGTTTCTGAGCGAACGCAGAGTGTGTCTGTTGACGGTGTTTTTGAGTGCCTCAGTAGCGATGGAGTCTGGCGTCCCTCAAGGAAGCGTACTTGGCCCGCTGTTGTTCGTTCTGTATACTATAGGCATGATTTCTTTGCTCAAAAACACGATGATCGACTATGCCGACGACTCTACTTTGATAGCAGTGATACCTGCTCCCTGCATGCTTAATGCTGGGCTTAGTCTCTGAATAAGATCTGTCACGCATGATTGTCAGTCGGTCTCGAACACCTTTACTGCAGTATCCACATCTGAAGATAGATGATACTTTGCTTCAGGAGTCTAGCTCCTTGGAGATTCTCGGTGTTGTCTTTGATAAGTAGCTTACCCTTTGAACCGCATATTAGGCGACTAGTGTCACGTGCTTCCAGTAAGATTTTGCTTCTACGTAAGGTGAATTCTGTGTTCGGTGACAGTGAGATTCTCTGCAGTTGCCTTTATGCTTTTTTACCGCCTGTGTTGAAGTATTGCTCACCGGTCTGGGTTTCAGCTGCTGACCGTCACTTGCGTCTCTTGGACCGACTTGTTTAATAATCTGGTATACCTGTCCCACGGGAGAGAGGCGGCCGAACTCTGTTTATTTTACAAGGTGTACAACAGTGAGAGACATTGGTTGTATTCTTCTCTCCGTGCTCTCGAGGTCTTTAGAAGAATTACACGTGCTGCGGTCAGCGCGCTCTCTTTCGCGTTGGTCGATGTTAGGTGCCGAATTAATGGGTTCAGTCGGTGCTTCGTGCCCAGGTCTGTTAAGGTTTGGAATTTACTGCCGGCTTTCGGTCGCACTGGCCTGCTGGCGTTTAAGTCAGCTGTTAATGTTTTTTTTGTTGGATTTCCTTTAGCAGCGTTTTGGGCTTCCCGGTTTTGCAAAGTGCTTCATTTGGGTTTTAACTACCTGTCCGTGTTGGCACGAGCGTGAAGATTTATTATAAGTTATAATAATAATGACAAACAATAAATCAAGCACAGAGACAAACAAGCGAACGAACCAACGGATCATAAAAAGATTGGTCATTGACTCTTCGTAATATATCTAAGACCTCATGTGAATTTCATAAAAATCCGCCGATAACTTTTGAGTTACGGTACTGGAAAAAAAGAGGCGAACAAAAAACAAACGGTTGAACGGATCTTCACCAAAAGTGAATCGTTTGTTACTCTGTACACGCTTAACAATCACCGTGAAGTTTGCACAGATCCGCCCATAACTTTTTGAGTTATTTTGTGACAGACAAACGTACAGCCACGCAGACAAAATCGATGAAAATATAACCTCCTTGGCTGAGGTAAAAATTGAGCTTTATACCAACCGTTTAATAATGATTCAGGCAGTCGTTTTTAATGAGCCAGTGGTTAAAAGCCTACAACATACAGGACTGCACAACTTGATTATTAAAAAAAAAAAAGATTTAAAAATCTTCCGATTAACAGACACTAATCCTTCAGCAGTTGTCAGAATGCTGGGAAATGATTACTGCTTGCACGTCTGCAACGGTCTGTCGCCAACGCAGTTAATACTTCGGGCTTAATTTGCATAATATTACACCGCCTCAAATAATGATGACACTGCGTTAGACTACGCAGCCATCATAATTGGTAATGTGGCGAATGAAATATTGTTTACTGGTACAACAAGAAAACAGGAGAAGCACTCTGAGAGTGCATACCTCCGCAAAGCAGTGCAATGTTAATGAAAAATTCAGCTTGGTATACGGTAACCAGAATTTATTTCCCATCGTTACCAAACTTTGGTGATTGACCTCATGACATTAATATCAGTTACTGTGTCTTGAACTTCCGTTCCTACCTTTTTGAGTTATGTCTTGACCAATACAAAAGCAACTAGAACGACTCGTGGCGTAAGACCATCACCCACAGTTGGGGCAAATTCAACGCCGTCATTTTTATGGCCAGCGTAATCTAGAGTTTTGGCATTTTTCACATTTCAGCCAACCAACCGGAATGTCTGAAAAGATTGTAATAATTGCTCAACTCCTTGTGCCTCTTTTTGGGTTGAGTTAAAGATTCCACACCGTCACTTTTGATGGCCAGCTAACTCAAAATTTTTGTCATATTTCAAATCTCAGTCAACCCATCTGACTGCCAAAATAAATAATTATTGTGACTCAACTTCTTCTGCCTCCTTACGGGTGGAAAGGCAACGCAGTCCAACGCGGTCATTTATGATGGGGCTTATTTTAGTTTTTGGCATTGTTCAGATCTAGCCCAGACCACCGGACTCCCTACAAAAAAATGACCATTGCTCAACTACTTACTCTTCCTATTTTTTTCTCCATAAGCCACACATTGCACATAAGCCACATTTCTCCACACACATTGCAGTAGACTTGATGCTAAGTACAGTGTAATCATTACAGGTGACTTCAACTTTCCATTCCTAAAATGGCTACAACCAGACGTGCCCGATGAAACTCGTAGTTTTATTTTTAACGAAAAGTTTTCGTACACGGTAGATGAGAGAGAACAAGCCCTGTCTTTACTATAGGCAATGGAATACCTTTCGTTAGTGCAGATGATTACTTCGCCAACAAGGAAAGACAACATCTTATACCTCTTCTTGGGTAGAGAATACCGAATTTGTAAAGAATATCAGCATCCAAGATACAACTTTGCCTGATCACCAACTCATTGATATCACAACCCAGTTCAGAAGCTATGAAGCGAATGACTCGAAGAATAATGGGCAAAATAACATAAATAGTCTTCGAGATTGAAATGATTTCAATAATTAAATAAATTTTGAAGGATTGAACGATGAGCTGCGGTCGGTGAACTGGGACGCTCTTCTAAATGACTCTACTCAAAGTGAAACAATGAACGAAATCTTTGAAAACGTTCTGTTGGAAAAGTGCGTGAAATACCTACCACCCGCTAGGATGCAATGTCCTAAAACTTGCCAAAATAAATTTCGCAAAAGCTCACTAAACAAAAGAGCAAGATTGATCAACTTCAAAAAGTCATCGTGTGTATTACAACGACAAATTAAATGCCGACGAAACCAGGAGAGATTGAACATAAACTTGCAAAATCTCATGATGAAGAGAAACAGGAAAAAGAACTGCAAGCCATCAAAAAGAGAAAAGAAAATAGTCAATACTTCTTCTCTTTTGCATCAAATTACGCATCTCTGAAAAAAAATAGGACCAATATTGGACGAAAATCAATCAATGACTGAAAACGTTCAGGAGATGAGTGAAATACTGAGCCGCAATACTAGGAATGTTTTAGCAAAAAGACCAGTAACCCTGATATTCAAGTATTAAAAACAACTGATAACTACCTATTGGACTTTGAATTCACACAACTATGCATTGAATTAGCCATCGATGAAATTAGCGGGAACAGTGCTTCAGGGCCAGATGATGTTCGTGCGAAATCCTCAAAATGTGCAAGCTAAGCATTTCTTACCCGCTCTACGTCATGTGGCGCTAATCATTGGACGATGGTGTTCTACCGAGCACTTATAAAACGCAATCATTACCCCAATCCCCAAAGCTAGAAATAGTACAGATCCAGCTAACTATAGACCTGTCTCATTAACGAACCAAGTTGTGAAAACGTTTGAGAGGGTGTTCCGTGAACACCTAGGGCACCATCTAGGGAGTAATGACCTACTCACATCAAAACAACACGGATTCCGACATAAACGTTCCAATACTTCACAACTGTTGGACCATTATAATTCCATCGTAGAGACATTGGGCTAAGGAAAGAATGTGGACGTAATCTACTTAGATTTTACTAAAGCTTTTGACAAGGTTAACCACGGAATCTTAATGTTGAAACTTTCCCTCGTGGGTATCCGTAGAAAATGTCTTCGGTGGCTTGAAGCATTGCTGTCAAATAGAACCCAAAGTGTTATTGTCAACAACAAAGTGTCATCCCGACAGCCAGTACTTAGTGGAGTGCCACAAGGCTCCTTGCTTGGGCCAGTTCTCTTTCTCACCATGGTCAATGACATGGGGTACGGATGTAATTATGCGGTCCCTTCGTCATTTGCTGACGATACACGAATACTAGCTCCTGTGCTGTCTGTGCAGTGAGATTTGGAAAGTATCTGCCAATGGTCGGTAAAAAATATTATGACCGTTGATGAAACAAAATTCGAACTGCTAAGATACGGAAAAAATCAAACACTCTTTGAATCCACGCCATATACCACCAGCGATGGGCATGAAATTGAGAGAAATACAGTTTTGAGAGACCTTGGAGTAAGAAGGCAAGACGATGCTACGTTTGAAGAACATATTGCTAGAGTTATCGCTGTAGGAAAAAGATGGAGTGGATGGGTTTTACGAACTTTCTCGTCCCGCGAAGTAGTTGTAATACTCACAATATGGAAGAAATTCGAATATGCCGAGGCCTTCTGTTAAACAATCTTGCTCCCCGTATAGCGAAGTTATTGGAATATTTTGTGGCCACGGCTTTTCAACCATCTCTGCTTGGGATGCGTATATCACAAGTCCTTCCAGTTCTTTCTGAGTGTCTGGCGACAATCCGCTCATTCACCGAGATACGTTCAAGAATTTTCCAAACATATATGATTGTAAATTGCTCAAATCTTCGTTGTATTGTATACAAGCGGAGACAGCTAAGCCGTTTGTGGTAATCGTACTTCTGCATGTCTCGAATCCTAACCGTGAACGATCGTTAGATACCTTCAAGTTGTTCCAACTTTTTTCTTGTACTCGGCATCCAACGTGGAGATCAGTATTCTATTTTTGGAAGAACTTAAACGCCACTGATATCAAAATTGTAGAGCTAAATAATTTGCTGGATTCTCATGTAAAAAGAATACCAGATAAACCAGCGGTCAGCGGTTACGTGCACTGTGGAGATAATTCGCTGCTGGCTCTCTCCTTGGTCGCTAACTGCGGCACCACAAAAAGACACCCAGCAGAGTGACTCCACACACGTTGGGTGACGTGAACAATATCACCTGGACTTGTTCCGAACACCCTCTAGGTAGTCAAGGTAAGCCACATACGACATTTTTGTACTTCACGTAACAGTAGCTATTTTTAATATACGACAAAGCTTTTATTTGCACAAATTGCTTTGAAGCAGAACAGAAATCGAAACTCAACTGTGTTTTCCTCTTGCTACAAATACACAGTAAACATTGTTGAGAAAAAATGCATATGAGAATTTCGTCTTGACTTACAGAGCCGGAAAGTTGGGGGAAATGGGGCATCACCACATGCCTAAACGGAAACGAACATCAAAGAAAAGTAAAAACAAAGAGTTTGTTTTAAACATGCATGGAGATTTTAATAGCAAACTAGAGCACTCTGAGAGCTCATACCTCCGCCAAGCGAGGCAACGGTAGCAAAAAATTCAAGTTGGCTCTGAAAACATAATATTCTTTGTATAAACTGCAAAACCTAATCATTAGTGTCTTTTGATTGTAGATCAGTTCATAAATTTTTGAGTTATCCTGCTAACAAACGTTATGAAAAACATGAGTTAAACATGCAAACGAACAAACCGATCTGCACCAAAATTTAATCATTTATGTCTTTCAACATAACTAACAACCCCTATAAATTTCATATATATTTATTATTTTTTGAGTTATTGTGCTAACAAGCATAAAATGAAACAAAAAACAGTGACAAACGAATGAACTAACGGATCATTACCAAAATTGGTCATTTACTCTTTGTTATATACCTAACAACTCGTTTTAATTTCATGAAAATCCATCTATAAATATTTTAGTTATTGCGTTGAGAAAAATGAGGTAGACAAGCAAACAAACGGATGGACAGATGTTCACCAAAAGCTAATCATCTGTTCTTCCTAACATACCCAACAATCCCTGTAAATTTCGTCCAAATCGGTTCAGAACTTTTTGAGTTATTTTGGTGACAGACAGACAGACAGACAGAGAAACGGTCAGACAGACAGAGAGACAAACACGACAAAAACATAACCTCCTTGGCGGAGGTAAATATCACAGACACACAGATTAACGGTGGCGAAAATGCTGACGTCCATAAGCTTAGGGTTTAATATACAGTAAGTATAATACGATGCTAATCGCAGAGGAAAAGATTTTGGTATTTGTGATGGTAAACTGCGCCTCAAAACTACCTTGTTTTCAGAAGCTGTTGCAGTTTTAGCTTTGATATAATATATGTAGCACTGCTTTCTCTACAGCCATAGTGTGCTATAGCAGCAGCGAACCCTTCTCTCGTTCACTATTAGATATTCGTAAACCAAATTTTATCTAAAAAAAACAACCGGTGTCTTTGCTGTTAGTACCTATTCAGCATCGTACATGGTTGTTACTCCCTCTCACGAGTAGTTCTTTTCAGAACTAGCATATACATTATTTGCCAATAGTATTTGCTTTCCCACCAATATTTAATTAAGACACTGGTGCGACAAACATGGCCTTGCGTCACACGTGTTATCGGTAACTACAATGGAATTGAAACAATATTTTTACGTAAGATACATCATCACCGCAGATGGCATTGTCTGTTGTAGAACACGGCAGGATCGTTCCATTATTGCATTTAAATCGTGAGGGTCAATGGGATATTGAATAGAGCCTATCGCTTCAAAGCAACTCGGTACAAAGCCATTATTGCTGTCATACTTAAATTAAATGCTTTGTGCTCACTCCGAAGTTGTCTATTCTTCCTGTACATGTCACAACACTTAGCAGAGAGTTTCTGAAGAATAAATGGTACGCTAGCTCTTCCACAACAGTGGATATATAACCCAAGCAAAAGTCTGCTCTGGTACTTGTGCAAACTTTAAGTACTTCTACAAAGCCCTTTAAAGAACAGTACTCTAAAATTATAAATCGAGTAAATGTGTAAATATGCCTTGAAGCATATCGTGATTTGGTATTTCGTCCTTTGGAAGTGAGCTCTTGCTCATTTCTTGTGGATAAAACAGCACAGTTCAGAAATATATTGACCACACGAACCCCGGCTTCTCAAGCCGGGAAAAGACTTTTAAGAGTTCAGTATTGTTATAGGCATTATATTTTTATGAAAAGAACTTCTTCACTATTAGTCAAGTGTCTCCGATTTATTATACATCAATTATAAACATTTGTCTTTCTTTGAAGATGACCTAAGTGGTTGGGATACTGCTTTGCTCCAAGCTGCCCATCTATTATGACAAGGATGTCTGTAGCAATACTGAGATTTGGTAACATTCGTCGCTGCCAACTTTTCTTGAACACACGCGTTGTCCCTTTGGAATTTAGTGTTAACAACACTCGTAGCTGTAAATGTCCTGATCGCACTCACTCTAACCCCGAAATTTTGGACTTGATAACACTCATAGTTATCACTTCATGCTGATCACACGCACTTTTGTTTGAAAAATCTGGCATTGATGACCTTCACAGTTGCCCATTACTATTGATGACACGCGTCCCCATGTAAGATCTGGCATTGGCAACATTCGCAGCTGTCAACTCCTACTGATCACGCGCACGTTTGCTGCAAAATCAGGCACTGGCCACACTCGCTGGCAGCAGCGCCCTCTAGCGCAGCTAGAGCCATTCATCAACTTCGAGCGCGTTCCAAAACAGCAAAATGCAGCCGAGTTTCGCTATCAATCACGTCAGCTGTCGCGCCGCTGCGCTACAGTCGCTGGAAAAACTCATCGTTGCCTTGCACCGCCGCACGCAGCGGCAATGGATGGTCTGTTTGGGAGACGATACTGATGAAATGATATTTTATCTCGCCGTACTGCGCTATCGTCGTTCACGACCGCTTTGTGTGCGTGTTTGTGTACGCAGATCGTGTGCATGTGCGCGGCGTTCAAGTTGGCGCGCCGCGCTGCTCGCTGTATCGCTGATTAAGTTAGGCCAGGTTAGGTAATGTTAGGTAACGTTAGGTAACGTTAAGTAACGTTAAGTATCGTTAGGTAAGGTTAGGTAAGGTTAGAAAGGTTAGGTTGAGTTAAGTTGGGTTAGGTTAGTTTAGGTAAGGTTAGGTTAGGTTATAAGGTTAGGTAAGGAGGTTAGGTTAGGTAAGGGTAGGTTAGGTTTGGCTAGGTTAGGTTAGCATAGGTAGTGTTTATTTTAGTGGTGGCGCGCGCAGGAAAGCTTGCGTGAACGCAAACTGGTCGTGAACGACGATAGTGCCGCCGGGTACATTAGTAACGGTATTGGACAACTGGAGAAGATGACAATAAGAAATCGTATCATATACAGTCCTGTGGTACACTGCTGTCCCATCTTAGCCCAAAGAAAAGGTCAACTTTCAGCGTCATCATACAAATTGCAGAGCATCCGATTAACGTGTTTTTTTTGCCTAAGTATAGTGTCACTTACCTTTAGCTGGGCTCCATTAGGAATGGAGCTGACGAGGTGTGCGTGCCAATACGCACAGATGTAATAGGTAGTTGCATTTGAATGGAACATCTGAACCGGACCGAAGTGTTTGCCCATGAGTGAACTCTTGATGTTTGTGCTGATGACTGGTGATGGGTCGGATGTCTTTTTTTTTTTTTACATCCGCGGAAGCTGATCTTGTAGCGGATTTTGCAGTTTTAACATCCGCTGATGCAATTGCGGATATTACCTTTTCAACATCCGCGGATGCTAATTCAAAAATGATGCGAATGTCCGCCGATGCAGATATTTGCCCCATGATAGACACATACACACACACCTAGGAAAAAAAAAGTAAATTTAGATGGTGCTTTGCAGACAACGGCAGAGCTTGCACACATTTCAAGCCAATTGAGAATTTGCTGTTTTCTGCACTGTGGATGAGTTTAGTGTACAGTGATGAACCCGCGCATCCACGCCTTCTTTGCTGCGGATCTTTCAGCGGATTTTACACTTCTGACATCGGCGGATGCGATTACGGATTTTGCCTCTCAACATCCGCGGATGCATATGCGGATGTTCAAAAAAGGTGCTGATACCCGCGGATGCAGATGCGCATATTCGCCCCATCACTACTGATGACATACGATACATATGTGCAGCAGTAGCTAAAATATACGAAACGGAACGAGAAATGGTAAAATATTTATTAGTAGAAACGTTTTCCATGAAAATTTATAAAATTTTACATATATGAATTACATATAAGGATTTTACATTCATCTTGAACTGTAATTAAATAAACTGTAGTGCACAGCATCCTACGGAAATTTACATTTTTACTGCTTTTAAAATTTCAGTTGAGTTGCTGGAAATTTGTGACTTCTCATAAAATGACACTTTTCATGTTTTGTGTAAATATTTAAATGAAAATACCGTACATAAGAGAAAATATCATAGATTTTATGAGAAATGGTCCCTACAAAGAGCGATCCGCGGGGTAGTGCACCGCCCTGCAATCATACAGCCAGCAGTAGCGTACATTTCAACTTCTGTTTATACTGTGTATCTGTATGTAACTTCATCCCAGGGTTATAATTACTGATAGACAACGAAGCTTTATATACATTATTTATAATGAATATGACCGCCTTAGTTAGCGAAATGAGGCTACATCAGCGCAGTCGGAGTCCATTCCCTATCAGAATTTATCGTAAGGAAACAACTATGATTATAGTCGAGCTTGGTTGCAAATCATTCGTTATCACCGGTATTTATGGGGTGCTTTCCAACCTTTATAGTTGGGCTAATTCCAAGGTTTCCAACCGTAATTAAAAAGGGAAAGTAGTCCTTAATCAAGGATGTTTTTCAACCATGTTTCCATACTTACCCAACCTTCTGCCACCCGTATTCGCCAATAACATTTCCTCCCTGGTGACATATATCACCACCTGCAAATTATTTCCGATATAAAATCGCGTCAACACTGGATGGCTGCTTTGAGTTGCTGATGATTAATTGCTTATAAGAATAAGTTTAATTCATACGTGCATGTTAGGCCTGCAGCTCAGAATGGTCATTAGCTCCAAACATCAGAATAGTGCTACAGCAGAAGCTCCAACCAGTCTGCAGTTTACGCACGTTTATATACAACTTCTTCAACTCTAAGCCGGAATAGATACTGTACATTTACTACACAGCTTAGAGGAAGTTATAAAGAGGAAGTTATTTATAAACGGATTTAAGCCGTACCCGTTGTAAGAGTATGTAGGGCTAAATGTAACATAAAACTTGACATCATTTCACATAGAGCTGATGGGAATATTTTCTTGATGAAATTCTACAAACAATAATTTAATAAACACAAAAATAGATAGCAATATTTGACCAAAGATTGCAATGCTGTTTGACGAGAGATACAACAAACAAATAGTATTGATGGGCAAGTACTCTGAAGTGGCGAAGCATTGATAGAAAATCGTGGAGCAATAGCTAAAAATAACATCAAAGCGGTTGGCGTCCATACACACCTTGCATATTTTGCAATTCATTGACAGGAAATAAAAAAACTGAAAATGTGCACAATAATTTTCGCACTATAATATACATTTTTAGAAATGTTTCGCATTCAAACTTATCGTCACACAGTATTATTTTGGTCGATTATGTTGGGAATTCTAGCCAGGACATAATCCATGGCAATCTAATACTAAGAATGACCGTCATGTGTTTCTAAATATATATATTTATATATTCGGTGTCACGCTCTTAACGAAATAGATAGGAGGAATTTAGCCCAGCTTGGAGGCTCTGATTGTCCTCTCAAGCTCCATTGAAAGTGATAGGCAGAAAATAGGCCGGGTTGCAGAAGATGGCAAACGTATCTTAATCAGGGACAGTTGAAATTCCAACAATGAAGACATCGCAGGCTTATTCTGATTTTTACGAGTATTAGCTTCTCCA
>LQNS02276498.1:3197185-3209022 GCA_001587735.2 Parhyale hawaiensis | reverse complement strand
AAAAGAAGAAAATTAGGAAGCAAATAAGAGAAGAGGAGATTCCGCACCGGCCTAGAGGCATGAGGCAAACGTATATGTTATTGCGTGAATTCTTCACGCACGGGTCCACTAGTATCTAATAACATTCGCTAACTTGGCTAAAATATTGTCAACTTTATGCGTCTTATTTACGAAATTTATTGCAAATTCAAATCCGCAACTTGGCCGCAGCGTTTGCATCTTTCTGAACTAAACTGCTGGTTGGCAACCTAAGACAACTTGATGCTATTTTGTTCGTCGATTTTTGTTTTACTTGAGCAATTATACGAATTTAGTAGCAGTCAGTGTTGAAGACATATGTATATTGTGTTGCTTTCACAGAAGGATGTTGTAAATAGTGTCCTTTTTTGTCGAAAATGATCCTCATCTTTCTGCTGTGAGTTCTTTGAGCTTTCGGCGTGGCGCTTTTGATATCAGAATCCGCCCTATACTCAATGACAACAGGAGTGAGGTCATGCCTGATCAGCCTGAAGTACGTAAAGAGTAACTTCGAGATATGCGTCCAATAGATTTTGAGGCTAATATTCGTCGTATCCCCCACTTGAACTTCAGAATTATATTGATATCTTTTGATTCGTTGAAAATTACTCATTTAGAATATATGGGCCTTTATTTGTGGAAATTCTGCTTTATTTTGTCAAATTTTCGTTTTTTCAGCTTCTTAATTGACCCGTCGGAGCGCGCTGCTGCTTTAGGTTAGGTTACATGCGTAGGCGTAAGAGCCAAATTCGCCCCACTTTAGTAGGCCGTACTGTCGGGTAGTTAGGCCTAAACCCCTTCAGATTCACCCCTCTTTAGGCCGTACTATCGGGTAGTTAGGCAAAATCTCTCAGATTCACCCCTCTTTAGGCCATACTGTCGGGTAGTTAGCATAAACCCCTTCATAATATCGGGCAGGTTAGATAAGGCGTAGGCCTGGTTTGCCTAATTTCCACAAAAAATGGATGTCATTTTCGTTTTCAGCATGCCTCAATTATACTAGAAATCACTTTCTTATCCTTCAACTCGGATGGGGGATAAGACGAATATTTACCGATTTTGATAACTTTCGTACAATTTATCAGCTGCACTACACTGTAACTTTATTTCCAAATGGAATATTAATATCACGATTAACATCATCTCAATGATTTGCGTTTGGCGCTATCTGGCATTACACTTTCGTCCGAATCTGTTCGCACTTCTAGTGCAATACTCAAAAGATGAAATATTTCACACTGAAAGCTTTCTTTTCGATAAATGAATCATTTAGATAGAAATTAATGTTATATTGCAATGGGAAAAGCATGATTTTACCATGGAGAACAGTTCGTTGCATTAATTGAATGAACTACTCCACAAATGTCACTATAACGGGGTTGAACTTGTCCCAAGCCTGATTTGATTTGCTGGAAATGTGAAAATGTAGACTATTTCGTTATGATAGTGTCCTCATTGACTTTACTGTTAATGTCTAAGCAACACTTACATTACATTAGGCAGTGCTGCAATTTATATCTAATGAAAGCTTCGATGGATAATTAAAACTCACACCGCGCGTACTAAATAGGCTAATGTTTTTTGCTACTGAGTTGATAAGCGCATAAATCTCGCCAATTTGTGGAAATGTGTTTATCATTGTTCGTTACCTCCATGCCACGAAATAGCTATCATTTATACATAACGGGAATCGATTATCAACACAATTGCAGTTTCGCAAGTTTGCCAGCTGATATTTTGTAGTTACGTAGGCGAAACATCACACCGCTTTTCAAGATTTGAGAACGTACATACGCACCCACATAATTCACGTTGCTTCCACATCGCGTTAGTGTGGCCGATCATGAAACGTAGCTCTTTGTCGCACGCAACATGTTTCTCGCCAAAATCGCATTGCATCGCTTATTGCTTCAGTTGGGCGGCGACGATTGTGCTGGGGGGGGGGGGACGATTGTGCTGCTTAAGGAATTAGAACAGAGAACACTTATCTTTTTCGACAATTTGAGTCGGCTGTTGGAGGGTATCCTTCAGAAAAATTAGTAATAAAACATGCCCTTTTACATGGTGGACTGTTTGTGTAAAATAAAAAAAATTGTTTTATTATAGTTGAAAATACAAGATTTTCCACTTAAATGAAGACTTTTTTTTTGTCTTATTTCAGCGTATCAGAAGATTTTATGCAAGGCAATTAGAGAATATTCAAGGTAATTCAGACTAATTTGGTGATTTCAGAGCTAATTTGAGTTTTACTGTTTCAAATAACAGTAGAGCTTATTAACACTTTATTGCTGGATTACCGATACCGCAAGTATTTCTCTTTGAAAAATAACCGCTTTACCGATACCGGAACGTTGGAAATCCGTTACCGGTTTACCGATACCGCTTCAGTGGAAAAAATTACCGCTACCCACCTCTGAATTAACATTCATACATATTTTTTAAACAACTTATGTAGTAGTTTTGATTGATACACAACAACTGTTACATATTTATAGAATTACTTTCAGGTATTTTGGTGGCAAAACACGTTCAGCTTCCACTCTCTCTTTAAATAAAGCTCATTCTACCCGACTATAAAGAAGGAGAATCAATTTCCGAAATTGCTGTGTACTAAGGTCAAAAAGTGTTATTTATAGTATTATTAGTGGCTTAATGAGTAAGACTAACCAAAACAGAAAACCGACACACCTTCGATAACTGCTAAACGGCATGTTCGACTGATTCTTAAAATAGTCATTGTCGTGAAAATAACACAATCTCAATTCTATGTAATGGCACAAAAGAAAATATTAAAAGACCGTTTCGACACAGTTACACCAATTTTTTCCTAAATTTTCACAGCAAACATGAAAGGCAATTGATAGTAAAGCTGTTTCTCGCCTGTTAAACAAAGAAAACTTTTTGGTTAGTATTCCGGCCTGCTAACCTTTGGTTTCACAAAAAAAAAAAATTCAAAAGGTCCGGCTTGACCTCGCTGCTGAACATATTGTATGGACGGATAAGCAATGGCATACGATTCAGCTCAGTTAAGATTCTAAATTCAACTTGTTCGGAATTAACTGCACAATGCGTGTAAGATGTAGAACGCTTTTCTCTTCCGTGTACACAGCAGACAGTCAGGTTTGGAAGTGAGATGGTGATAGTGAGGGGGGATGATTTCGTCAGCAGGAGTTGGTCCCATTGTTAGCACACCTGGGAAAATTAATGCCAGTATTAGAACTTCTGTGCCAACATGCTAACATGCTGTTCCTAGCAGTGGACCTTGAGTGTTGGGAAATTATGCTGAGGGTCCCAGGAACAAGCCTCGTGTCTCGTGAGCGATCTTTGTAACGCTCGGCTCGCTGAGTCAGCAAACTTGCTGGGTGAGCATAGCTACCGTGGGGCACTGACCTTAGGGTAGGGGTGCAGGTCGTTGAACCTTCCCATATTGCGCCATAGTTGTCAGCGACTCTTTGTCGGCTGCAGCTGTACTTACTGCTCCGGAGCCAGTGTGTATAGGTTTCCCCGTGGAGAGTAAAATCAAAAGTTAACTTCACTATACTTTGTACACAGTGAATTTTTATACAAGCCAATGTGCCTTGCTACAGAACTAAAAAGTATCAAGGTTTTCGAAGAGGAATGAATAGTTTTAATGAAGTAGCTTACACAGACTCCTGACTTAAATCTCATAGAGAATATCTAAAACATTATCGGCGAGAAAGCTCACAATAGAAACTCTCAAAATCGCGATAAATTATGGCGCTTCCTTATCCATCGCTTGGCTGGTGGGAACGACAGGACCCACCCCTGGCGCGCACGCTATAAACCTT
The DNA here is from genome assembly GCA_001587735.2 of Parhyale hawaiensis. NCBI lineage: Eukaryota > Metazoa > Arthropoda > Malacostraca > Amphipoda > Hyalidae > Parhyale > Parhyale hawaiensis. Next base: position 3,205,195 of record LQNS02276498.1, on the reverse strand, counting down.
CAAATTAAGCTTTGTTGCATAGCGTTGAAAAGGGGCTCGATGAGCTGCACCAGCTGCAAGCCATCTAAAGGAGGTAGGGGTTAGTGCGGTTGAGTGAGTGGGGTTAACGATCGGGCCCAAAAAAAGTTTTTTCCAAGGCCGCACTTGGAACAGGTGGAAACTATCGTGCTCAGCATGACCAGATTACACAGCCGCTGGAACGCTTCAAAACGGTAGTCTCCAGTGTTTGTTTCTTTTTTCTCGTTACTCTTTTTTTATTCATTGCAGAAAAAAAACAATGATACCATTGGATTCGGGAGGGGCGCTTTCTATTAGGAAACACTGAAAAAATCAGTAGGTATACGTTCAATACAGCAAGCCATATACCATCTAGAGATAAGTAGAAAACCGGCGTATTCTAATTCTCACTGCTGTTTTAGTCATAGCTCTTTTAATATTCGTTCTAGAGAAAAACCGTTGGTACCGTTGGATTTAGGAGGATTTTTTTTCTATTAGGAAACACTAAGAAAATTGGTAAAAGTTCAATAGTAAAGGAATGACCCTCAATCTCAGAGACGGTAGAGCTAAAAATCTGCGGACTTTACTCTGTAAAAATGGGAGAAGTAATGAGCCGATCCCAAATATGAAAAGCCCAATTGATAGAGCAACATTTTCTTCACAAAATAGAGTCAGTTCCAAGCTTCTATCACTAATAATAAATACACAGCAAGCCAGAGAGTTGACCCTTCATCTGCAGCAAATTTTGGAAAAGCTTGCTACAAGCGAGAATTAAAAAAATGAGAATTATCACTAACAATTTTCCTAACAAATTAATTACTTCGTGTGTTTTAAGACGGGAGGAAGGCGTCCAAAATAAAGAAGGTTCGCTAAATGTTGGATTTTTATTTGCGTACTTCATAAATAAAGACGAATATGCAAAGGCCTTTGGTTGGCAGACTTCCGCTATCTACCAGGTCACATCTCTGTATCCGTGAGTGTGACGGATGACGTTATGGATGTAAGACAACGGCGGACGAAGAATTAGTGTTAAATATCTTCCAAGACAACGGCAGACATCCAAGCTTATGCTAGGGTTAGTATAATGACTATTGAATAATGAGTCATTAGCGAGGAGACAATTATTGGTAATGTTCTAGGAGCTCTGCAGATACTTTAATATTTATTCTCATAGTTAAATTATTTCTTTGCCTCTGGTGTTCACTTAATACTTTATGCTGAAGATTCTCACACTCAAGAGCTGAAACTAAACGGACATTAGTTAAAATTTGTGCATTATAGGCACTGTCATCAATTTTTTCTTAGAAAATATTCTTTGCGGTCACCGATCACGAAATTGAGGAATTCTAATTCAAACGAAAATATTCCCACATTGCGTAATGCCCAAATGTCGATCCCGGAACGGCGATCGCGAACAACCTGTTTACGGATCTCGCGTTCAGCGCTGTAACTCCTGACTTGATACTTGGGCTCTTGTTCCACAGACTCGTAGCACTGAAATGATTAGCGGGCTAGTGCTGTATTAGTGACATTAGTCTTCCGACCTGTTGTGCTTGGTATTACTTTACAGACTGAATCCTGAGCTGATGTTTTACAGACAGTTGCACTGCCTCATGCCTAGGCTGATATTTTGCAGACTGGAACACCGGTTATGATGCCTGAGATGGTGTTCTGTAAATTATTGGTCTTGTTTTATTTTATGAGTGCAAATTTTAGGAATTTTTGTAGTGGCATGATGATGATGCATGATATAGTATTTCATAAACTGGTTCACTGGAGGGTAGTTTGCGCTCTTATCATCAGCTTTACCTGAGTTGGTGCTAAGACAACACTAAATAGGGCGGAAGTAAGTTAAATAATCTTCGTAGAGTCCGTAGATATAGCGACACAAACCTAATACAGTATCTTTCCAGAAGCAGCGAATGAATTCTTGGTGTCGCTGATTCTTTACTCATATTTTTTTCTTTTTTGTCGAGTTGATCCATTTGCAATGTCTGACTCCAGAAGTTAAATCGAGACAAATACTGATGTCGTTCACTGCCCCGCAGGCAGCACCGTCCAATGCTCCAGACTTTAGTCTCACAGTAGGGTGTATTATCTTCAAACATAGAGAATATTATCGTGCACAATTTTGATGTTTAAAACAAATATTTTACATTAGCAAGCTGGTTACGCGAACGCGCAAAAGCTTAACCGCTCTTGGCAGGAAAAATGGCCCGATATGCTGCCGATACCAGCGGCCAGAGTTTGGCATCAGGTTTGGGTCTGTTTTTTTTTTTTTTGCGACTTCAACTTCTTGTTTTGCATTCTTGCTAGCCATTTGTATCAGGCTATTCTTTTAAATAAAACTGTTAACTTTCATGAATGCATGACCGACACTTGATGAATCTGTTAGTTTAAAATATTCTAACGGCACTCTTCTGCATCAGCTAAAATACCGCTACGGTGTTGAATGATGTATTGTTCCAAGCTAAGAATTACTGTACGAATTGGGGGGCAGAAGTGTCATCAGTACTCGATGCGACCAACAGCATAAAACAGAAAAGCTTAATTCCCCCGATTTTCTTCAGTGCTTTCATTGACTGCATCCAAACAGCACCTATGTAGCTGGGATAAAATGCTATACTACCACAGAGCAATGAATGTCCTCAGTTTACCTGTAGACATGGTGCTCGCCTCCCGCATTCTTGCGAGTTATAAAAGTTGATTCCATCCTGTGAGAACGTGGCAAACAAATTTTGTATTTAGTGTAATACATTGAAGCCATCTGCATGTGCCCCAAATCTAGAAAGAATATCCTGGTTACTAATAGATGTTTCTTATCGATGGTGTACAACCCACTTACGTAAACATGAAGCTTCTCTTACCTGGTCGGCAAAATAACTAATTATTTTCGTGATAAACAAGATATAGAGAAAGAAACGTGAAAGCTGCACGCTGCTGGTAAACAACGTAAACAGGACGTTCAACTATTATTCGGGAGTGGTGATATGCCAACTTTTCAAAGCTACTACAACCCGCTGCCCCTTATAATGTAACTCCCTTTGGTCTAACTTCAAAAAGAAATGCATTGCCAGCATCGGCATTTGCCACTGTATGTATGTACCGAGGTGAAAATTTGGTAGAGAATATACCGCCTGTTTAGGAGTCAGCACCAGGAAATGCGCCCTCATCCAGTAAATAAGGGTAGCAAGGTCCAAAAAGTCTTTACTACCCAGTCGGAAGTTATGGTTGTGATTATAGTAGAATATAGTGGTGTATGAGAGATTAAAGTCGATTATGGATGATGAAACAATACGGTCGATATGTCGACCATAACATAACGTTGACTTTACTATATTTAGGTCGATATTGGTGGAGGCAATATTGGTTGTTTAGGGTTTGTCAAGAAACGAAGGTCTATGGAAGTACATGGATGTTTGACGATTATATATGGTAGATGGTTGTACAAGGATATTTAAAGACTATATATGGTAGAACCAGGAAGCAAAGAGCATAACGGGAGGACTCAATAGGACTAAAATAAAACTTAGCCGTGACCGCACGTAGCAAATTTACATCACATCGACGAGTCGAAGTATTTGTGTGTGGGGCCTCAGGCCTTCGTATGTTGTTTTCTTAAATGTATCACCGTATTTTTTCGATTCAGTTCATTCAATCTCCCTCTCATGACTGGCCAGCTACTTGAGCAGCAAAATACTATAAAATGTTTTCGTCAAGTACAGAAGCTCGAGCAAAAGGCTATCTGTTTCTGTGGTTTCTCTCACGTACAGAATTGGCTATAATGGTGCTTTTATTTGTTGGTAAGGAATAAATATGTTCTATGAAGAGCACTGTGAACTGAATATTAAGTGTAAATAAGGCTTTAATTGAGAAAAAGAAGTTAAATCAGGTCGCCAAAAGAAACGAAATTCGGCGCTAGTGCTGTAAAAGTTTCCACCAGTATGCACTGCAATTTTCTGTAGATAATTGCTAAATTCGTATATAGTCTCTCGGTTTATTTATACGCTCGAGATGAATTTCGCAATTTAAGACGATATTTCTAGTTAAATTAGTTAACATACTCCTAGGCTACTCCGCCATAGATTCACCGATGATGACGTCACTTTTTTTTGCTAATTTCTAGTGAGTCCTCCCGGTACGCTCTTTGTTTCCTGGGTAGAACATATGCTAGAGCATAACTATGGTAGCTGATCAACGGATTTCCGTACGTACGATCATGAGGGGAATTCCTCCCATTATATGGGGCAGCATATGTATGGATTGCCATGGATTTTAATAATATGGCTAAAATTCCCAACATTATCGACCAAAATAATATTGTATGACTATAAGTTTGACTGCGAAACATCTAAAAATTCATATCATAGTGCAAAAATTGTGCATATTTTCAGTCTTTTCTTTCCTGTCGATGAAATGTAAAAATTGCAGGGTATATATCGACACTAACGGCCTTCACGTTATTTTTATTTATTGTTTCCCGATTTTTTTACGCTTAGCCACTTTAGCGTTGTTACCCATTATCTTTATTTTTATTTGTTGTATTTCTTGCAATATAGCATTGCAATGCTGGATCAAATATTGCCATCTATTTTTATGTTCATTCGGCTTATATCTGTAAAGATTCATCAAGAAATTATTCCCATTAGCTTTATGTGGAAAATTTCAAGTTTTATGAGATATTTAACCTTTCGTACCCTGACAACGGGTACGCCCGAAAAGTATAAATCGAGTTGTGGCTTCCTCTAAACTGGGTAGAGTAGCTCTATACCGACTTAGAGTTAAAGAAGTTACATATAAACGTACGTTAACTGCACCGACTGGTTCAAGCTCCTGCTCTAGCATCGTTCCGAAGTTTAGAGCCTCAGACCATTTTGAGCTGCAGACTTAACACGCACGTAATAATTAAACTATTATTATAAGCAACTAATCATCAGCAAACAGAGCAGGCATCGAATGCATAATATGTCATCAATTAAAGAAAGTTTATCTTGGTAGAACATGATTGTATCATTCACTAAACACAGTAGATTTTGGTTGTGAATGTTTTTTTACGGTTCACTATGGTAGATCACGGTTGTGCAGCTAAAACCTTAATAGTTGTAATTGGCTATTTATGGTTGGGAGTTATGGTTGACAATCTGGTCGAAAGTTGTGACATATCTCTACCATACTGCACCCCATAGATGGTTGAATATGGAGGATATTTCGATAATAAACAACCAAAGTCTCGCCCATAATCATAGGTGTTCTACTATAATCACAACCATAATTTCCGACTGGGTATAAGGTACTGGTATTGGCCCTGGCAACAAACAAGCAAAATTTACCAACGAAAACAGTGTAAACTGTATATTATGTCCATGGCTAAATATTGGGGGACAATAAAATATTAAAGGTACGGTTAGTACGATATTTCAGTTAGTGGTGTTGTAACTTCATTAGTAAGCTACCAATCATAAGTAGCAATGACGATGCATTATGTTGTTAGTATTAGTGTGGGCTGAATGTCGCAAGAGCCTATCATGTGATGACAAATTGGTGCAATTACAGATTTTCACATTCATTTGAGTTTGTATGTCAGCAGGAAATATAATTCATTGCCGAATGTATTTTATTTTCTAGTTCATTGTCTGCCAGTTCGGGGAGCGAATTACACTCAAAAATCTTTTTGTGGAATCCTGTAAAGCGCTTACAGTTCACCTTTCCTCAAAAGAATAAATTTAAATCCGTCTTACCCTTACAGCAAAGCACTGATGAAATTGAGGAAATCATATTTTCGTTTAAGATTTCAGTGGTTAAGATTAAAAATAGCGTCACAGCAGAGCCAACTCAAATGCACGTTAATAAAATCTGAATTTCATTTACAAATAAGTGTAGCAAATCGAACTGTAATTCACTCTGCTACGGTATTTATTGCCACGAGTCTCGCCTTCCCAGGCCCCAAGGTAGAGCCAGCAAAGCATTTCCCGCACCAGGCCAGCCAGCTGTGGTAGCAAGTTAGTGTCGTAAAATGTTTCATGAAGTTGGAGCGTTAGAGCAGTGAATGTGTTGCTGACAGCCGTGCAGTAGCTCTTACTTCGCTTATCGGTCTGATGGACGCGAGCGTGGTGTTGTAAGGAGGGCTGGAGGATACCCCCTCCATGCTCATATGTTTTGCAGAAAAGTAGTAGGCAAATGAAGCATTTTGACTGCACTGGAGGAATTTAAAATTGATGGGCGAATTATCATTCATAGACTTTACTAAATACTGCATATAAATACTCAGCTTATTATCTTAGACACCGCGTGTTGAAACTCTGAGCGTATTCTGTGCCGGGATGCTATAGTAAATATCAAAGCCTGATTGCTGCAATTAGGTCCATAGTTAAACGGAAGGTTTCATTCGCTGCAAAACAAAATAAAAAATTTAAAGACACAGTTAGTAGGTGCAAGACACAGTACGCTACGTACAGCACCTAAGCTCCAGCAGATGCAGGAGCAGATTAAATCTCCACTCACAATCAACTGCTCTTGGTTAGTTGACTACTTTGAATAAAATTTGATATCGCTGATTGTTTGCATTTATTATGCTTATTCTCACAGTAAAAACTTTCAAATATGGCATTTAGGATTTTTCGACTTAAGTTTGCGACATCTGACAACAAGTGTTAACAAATAATCTGTCAAAACAGTTTAAACTGTCGTACGGTGAATTTTTTTTTCTTATTGAAACAAATTACCATTTTAAGAAGGAATTAAAAAGCATTTAGCAAATAATCCCTGCAATAATGTGCCTTTGATTATTTTACAAAGTGGCGACAGGTGACACATTCATGGGCAACATGTGCAGTAAAAATATTGCGAACTAAAGCACTCTGCAAGTGCATACCCAAGCAAAATAAGGCAATATTACGAAAAATTAAAATTAGATTTGAAACTATGATTTCCTTGTTATCAGTACCAAAATCTAGTCATTTGTTCTATTCGCCAGTAGTAACAGCTTCTTTATTTTATTGAAGATCCTTTCATTACCCTTTTGAGTTACGTTACTAACAAACATTCTAATGAACATTAGACAAACACAAAAAGAGACCAACCAACACACCACTAAAAACGTAACAAACTTGGCAGAAGTAATTATAGAGAACAACTATCTTGTTCTAATTCTTTTTTTTTCAGCTGGATAGTATATTTACAAGAAAACCAATGAAATTTCAGTTTCGTTTTAGTGTATATAACAGGCCAAATTAATATTAGTATTAACAGCAACAAAAAAAGTAGCGGGCTTAAGTGGATGTAGAGGAGACTTGTGCACAAAAATACTTTGTGAGATGCACTGAAAATATTCCTTGGTAGACATTTAAAATTTTTCGGTTCAAAGTGTCGAGGAGAATTGGGATATAATAAATAACGACTTGACAGCAAACTTAGCGATCGTGAGTACATCAAAGGTTATTTGTTTGTTAGCGTCAAGCTACACAATTTCGAGATTAAAAAAAACCTTTATACTCATCACTATATGTAATACTGTTCCGAGTTATAAAATTGTGGTTTCCCCAACTAGGTTAATTTTGAGAATAAGAGATGAACAAACTCAACTGTTCACTTACGAACCATTATCCCCATTCCAAAAATATAACAATTATTTATGTTGTTATAACTCCGATATTGAATTATTATTTTGTTTGTTTCTTAAGAAAGAATTTCTCTTAACAGTAACAGTGGCATTACTGTATTAATGTTTCTATCCTGAAATTGTGCTCGTAGGGGGTGAGCTTATTTCGGGTATAATCCATTTCTTCAGTGTACGCCGAAATCAATTCAGTACAAACATTTGATATTGAAACGTTTAGGCAACCCTAAGGGCCTGGCATCGGATGGTTATGCAATAGTATTAGAGTTCCTGTCAAATGCAACGTACCGGATGTGCAGCCTGTCACATGGCAGCTTGGTAGATATGGAGCCTGTGACATGGCAGCTAGGCGGATATGGAGCCTGTCACATGGCAGCTTGGCGGATATGGAGCCTGTC
>LQNS02276498.1:3166760-3185853 GCA_001587735.2 Parhyale hawaiensis | reverse complement strand
TGATCCTTGCCATAACAAAGTTTTATTCTCGTATCATTTTAAGAAAATTGACCAGTGAGTCTCTGAATAACTTCAGGAAGGTGGAGAAAGTTTTTAAACTGAACTGTAAATTAAATGCTGATATACAATTCCTAGGATTTTAGAACTTTAACTTTCGTCGCTTAAAAAAACTACACTTTCTTCTAGTAGTGTTAGGTCAGATTCGTTCTTCACTAGCGAAACCCGTCGAATTTCAACAATTAGGTTATGTCTTGATTTGTTGAAATGAACCAAGTTTCAGCTCCTTAAGCTACTTTAAACTTTCCTAAGCTGAACATAACGCAGCTGTTCCTACGTACCCACCTCATTTAACTAACGCGTACATAACCCGGATGAACCCCATATTTAACCCTACAAAGGGAGACCCCAAGCGAAGAATTATAACGGGAGAGGTGAGGTGCAATGTACCTCAGCCTAATGATTTGCTAATAAATTCATTACTTATTGGTATTTCGGATTAAAAATCAACAGGCATACTCTTCAGACATTCATACATGAGTTGAGATATAATTAGAATCATCAATTCAATGGTAAATTATAATAAAACACTCTAAAATGAATTTTTCTAAGACAACGCTAGAAAGCATATTATCATATACATTTTTGTACGATAACTGTGGCAGTTTGCTCACTAATGCAGGCTGTGTGCAAACTGTGCATGTGTTGCGGGAACTGTGGGGTGCCTGCTGGATTGCAGGGACTGTACTGTCTAGGTACGCAGAACCATCAGTGTACTACCGCTGTACACAACAATATCCATTCAATGATACAGTATACAATGCACTGCGACTGCACTGATGTAGCCTCATTTAGCTAAGGTGGTCATATTTATAATAAATAATGAGTATAAAGCTTCGTTGTCCCTCAGTAATTATATTCCTCGGATGAAGTTACTCGCAGATACACAGTATAAACAGAAGTTGACACGTACGGGGCTGCCGACGGTAAGAATGCAAGGTGCAGTGCACTATCGCGTAGGTTTCCCTTTATAGGGACCATTTATCATAGAATCTGTAGTATTTTCCCTTTTGTGGGATATTTTCACTTAATTTTTCTTCACAAAAGAGGAAAAATGTCATTTTCTGAAAAGTCACCAGTTTCCAGCAATTCAAATGACATTTGAAAACAATAAGTATGCAAATATCTGCACGGTGAGGTGCAATACACCTCAGGTCTCCCTTTGTAGGGTTAATGTAACACAGTCTGCCTACCCTAACACATATAGTCCAAGTTAATGCCAGTCGTGAATTCCAACGCGCTATAATCATTTTACAGTAAATCGTAAAACCTCATGAGCCTCATCCAACCTAAGGTTTCTCATCGCACCTAACGCATCTCATCTAACCTAAAGTTCCTCAGTTTACCTTGCGCATTCCATCAAACGCAATTTAACGCTCATATACTATCCTGAAGCTCATACACGAAAATAATGTATGAGAAGTTAGCATAAGCTTATTTTCCCCAAGACCAAATGGCTAAAAGTGGTGTTCAAGAGCGCTCAGATGTGGCATAAGGAGCATCAAAAACGTAGTGGGAGTTTCCGAAAAATAGTTGGAAGAGCATAGAGCATATTCGCCAAACTCTTGCATGATGGGCAATGTGATTACCTCCAGAGACTGCATCAAGAATACCCTATTTTCGCCTATCTAATTCAGGAAGCAAACAAATGGTTGAAACCGTCAGCAGATTCATAATTCAGATTTTGCCTCAGAGCTCGGTGGAAATATTTCTTCCGAGCCTCAGAGGCTATGGCCCATCCGCTGCAGTGAACTTTCGCTCTCAAGCTCCGGAACTTATCAGAGCCAGAACTGTTCTTTTTGCCTGAGTGGGAAAAGATCTGCGACTAGCTCCTATTATATCTTTTCCAAACACTCATTTAAGCTAACGCTCCACATCAAACCTAACGCTCCTCACCTAACTAACTCTCTTCACCTAACACACACAACTGCAAGACTCACTGAAATTTTCCAGTAGTCATTTAGTTGTTTTTTTTTTTTTTAATAAATGGTATATAGAGCTAAAACTAAAGCACACTTGACGAATCAAAACAATGTAACAAACACCGTTGTGTGCTTATATATATATTTGCTTATATCTTATGTGTCACACTGTTCTTAACAAAATAGATACGCAAAAAATAGGCCAGGTTGCAGATTTGAGACTTGTGTTGCGTTTGATGGCGATCGAAGAGCAAGAATTAGACCAGGTCACACAAGATAAATAAAATGGAGATCCTTATCACTATAGCTAAATGTACTCTATAGCTAAATGTATTGCTCAGCCAATGTAGAAATACAAACAATAAAGATATTTACAATTTCTCTCAGCGCATTCATAGTGTCTGATTTTATTGATCAACTTACATCGAAATTATATTTGTTCTCAGTTCATGACGCACAGTGACTAGATGATAAACGGGGCACAGATGAAGCTTTTTTTCAAGAAGTAGTTGACGGGACAATTATTTTTCTAGGTTGAGCACTAAAATTCGATGTACTGAAGCTGTACCGTGGCGTATACAGGATACAAAGCTGGAAGTTTAAATAAATTCAGTGGTGCTTCATTGTTTGATAATATGAACTTTTTTTCGCTTATCATTTGAGGGAAGCAAGGAATGTACTACTCAAATGAATTGAAACGGAGAGCACTCATCACCTAAAACAAATTGAGTCCATCGTTGTAGCATATCCTTCAAAAGCATATTAGTTACTAAAGTATGAACGAAAACATTCAGATTACGATGTCATATATGTACTTCTACTTCTGCCGAGATACAGTGAAACGTAGAACTATTCAGAACATCTAATTACTCTGAAAATCTCAAATGCTACCCGATAACAGGAGCTAGCTAAGGTGTGTCGCAATCACGTCAAAACCGGGCTACCGCAACCTGAAAAAAGGTGACCGTAACTCGAAAAGTGGTCGTGAGAGCGCCATCTAGCGACGAGCGGTGTAAGCTCAACTACATTGAAATTCGTTTTGATTGATATTTTGTCGATATAAATTACAGGTAACTGATCTGATTCACTTATTCTGGTGTACGGAGTTTATTTGTAGAGCATTTGAATGAATTTAGTGCTCCTTTTTTTTCAAAATGGACGTTTGTGCTCGGTGACCTGCATCACCGTAACCCGTGTCGCAATCGACATTTGAGGTATGATTGCGACACGGGTTGCGACTGACTGGGTCACCGGTGCTACACCGGTATCCATAAATGCTGATTACGACACATCCCACAGCTAAAATGGACATGAACTAATTATTTAACGCAAATTATAAGTTCTCAATAGGACGCTAAAACTCATTGCGTTTTTAACTATATACTGCAAAATATCAAAGGTGCTAACGCAAAAACTAATCAATATATGCATTGAATAGTTAGTTGCAAATCATTCGTTGTGTATTACAATATTGCGCTTGTTTGCATAGTTGCAAGGAGGTATAATAAAACGGGTCCACTCTTCAACACCAAAAACTTGTAGATCTCTGATATTCTGAGGATTGCATCTGGGGATATTGATATTAAGGATTATCCACAAATTCTGGATCGGGTTTGCGTCAGGTGAATGGCTGGGCACTTCATAACTTAAATTTTGTTGTCATCAAGCCATTTTTGCATTAGTTTCGATATGTGCTTTGATGGACGTTGTCCTGTTGGAAGACCGAATCACCCTCAAATTAGAAGGACGTATGAAAGACGTGAAATGTTTTTCATTGAGAATATCTCTGTACATGATGGCATTTATTTTTCTTTCAATTAACTTCAATTCTCCAGTTCTAAGAGATGAGAAGCATCCCCAAACCATAGCACTACTCCCTCCAAGTTTAACAGTTGGGAAATTGTTTCTCGAAGTACGGGCTTCTTCATTTTTCCCCCAAACATGGCTTCTAGTGTTGTGTCCAAAAATTTCTACCTCCTTTTTAATCAGGTCACATAACAGAATCCCAAAATGTGTTTTGCTCCTCTAGATACTCATTAGCAAATTTCAAGCGTTCAGAAACATGTTTTTTCTTCAGTAAAGGAGTTTTTTCTGGGTGACCTCGAGTTAATGCCACTCCGTGAAGACTGATGGTGTCTCTGCTGACAGTTACTTCAGCCCTCTGCAAATTTTCTCCTATCTCGGTGGGAGTCACAAATGGGTTTTGTTGTACTTCTCTGATAGGCATGTAACTTTTCTATTGCACCAGTGATCTTCCTCGAATGGCCGCTCTTGGGAGTATTGGTGACGGAATCATTCTTCCTCCGCTCTCTGAGCACGATCCCAACCGGGCTTACTTTAACTTTCAAAGCTTGGGATAGCTTCCTACACCTGTTTCCTTCTTTGTACAGGCCCACAATGCGTATCCGAAGATCGTTAGACAACTCTATTGATTTATCCATTTCTAGCTGATTGCAAGGACACTACCAATTGCTTTAATTGTTCACAATAATTTTACCGCTTCAAATGAACAGATTACAGCACACGTACGTCAGTGATCAACTGAAATGTTTTCATATAAACACGAAAGTAATTCATACAGAGATTTATACAAAATAAAGTGTCAAAATATCTCTATACACAGGGGCAGTCTAAAGTCGCGAAGACCCAGGAAGACACAACTCTATTTGAAACCACACAGAGTTGCGAAATAAAAATACGCAAAAGAGCCTAGAAGTAAGCTAAGTTTTTATTGAGAAAGAGGTTTATAGATAGATGAAGCTAGGATTGAGTTTCTAGTCGTAATTTTCAGGATCAAGCATGAAAGAAAGTCAGCGAACCGTAGGTCCCAAAGAACACAATACCAAGTGTTAAATTTGGTGCGAGAGGTGTTGGTAAACTGTCTATTATCACAGTATTGTTCGTTTAGTTTCGTGAATTCCTGATAAACGCATATTACTCAGAAGAGCATCGTGGGTGAACGTGGGTTTTCGGAACTGTCGTCCCAACTTTCTCTGCAATCTTGGAGAAAGCCTCCTATTTAAATTGGAGCTCCTGGTCTGCATTGGTTCTCAACAATATCTCGTCTTTTAAGTATTTTTATGAATGAAGAAACTGTGTTACTTGGGATATTCAGGTCACTGGAGATCTTTCTGCAATTTTTTCATCGTTCAATATAGCTTAACAACCAGTTCATTTTGTACGTTAAGCAATTCCTTACGTGCCACCATAAATAAAACTGCTGCGGAATGTCCCGGTTTTCATCTGAACGGTGACTAGAGTCACTGAGAACATTGTAGAGCAATCTACAATATGCTACGAATCTACTTGAAATTGAACCAAAACCTAAGACATTATATTGTAAAACTCGTGCTGTACGAACACTTTTTTCACCATAAAACATAGAACTGCGTAGTATTTCTTATATATGAATTAATTTCTTCTTTAAATTTGGAGATTCAGATTCTACGCCCCAAATTCATGTATAACATTGTTATTACCTCCGCCAAGGAAGTTATGTTTTCGTCGTGTTTGTCTGTCTGTCTGTCTGTCTATTTGTCTGTCTGTCTGTCACCAAGATAACTCAAAAAGTTATGAACCGATTTCTATGAAATTTACAGGGATTGTTAGGTATGTTAGGAGGAACAGATGATTAACTTTTGGTAAAGATATGTTCATCCGTTTGTTTGTTTGTCTGCCTCATTTTTCTCAATGCCATAACTCAAAAAGTTATGGATGGATGTTGATGAAATTAACATTAGTTGTTAGGTATATAACAAAGAGTATATGACTAAATTTTGGTAATGATCCGTTTGTTCGTTCGTTCGTTTGTCACTGTTTTTAATTTTATGCTTGTTAGCACAATAACTCAAAAAAATAATTAATGGAACTTTATGAAATTTATGGTGGTTGTTAGTAATGTTAAACGACATAAATGATCAAATTTTGGTGCAGATCGGTTTGTTCGTTTGTATGTTTGACTTATGTTTGTCTTAACGTTTGTTAACACTGTAACTCAAAAAGTCATGAACGGATCTTCAAGAAAATTGAACAAGCTGTTATTAATATAAAAAGCACAAATGATTAGATTTTGGAGTTTATACAAAGAAAATTATGGTTTCAGAACCAATTTGAATTTTTTCCTACCGTTGCCTCACTTGGCGGAGGTATGCGCTCTCAGAGTGCTCTAGTTGTTCATTCATTTGTTACAAATGTGATTAACAAGAGTTTTTTTATGTATCAATACTTATTCCCCTTCTTCCAGCTGTGTGATACGTAGCTGCTACAAAGAAGATTTTTTTTTCAAAACGTCACCAAAAGGAAAGAGAGAGTTTGCTTCTCAGTAAAATTAAAGATGTAAAGTTCATACCGTATATTAAATCATTATAAATTGGCTGTTGCACTGCATTCTTCACAAGCAATTTAGTAACGGAAGTGTGATCATTGAACAAGCATCATTACAAATTGTTCGTCAATATTTTTGACGACCGCGTACAAATGTCTGAGATGAAAAAGCGATGGTAGATTGTTGCGCAAAGAAATGGATCAGAAATGATAATGCGAATGAAAACATGTGAAGCAAAGTATAGCAGCTGGGGTATTAACGGCACGAGAAAGTTACTGTGTAAAGGAAAGGGATCTAAGATCGTGATGAAAATGGAAAGGTATGGCGTAAAAATAGGATTCAAAATCTTAAAGTTCATGGTGTAAAAAATAGGTCTTAAAATTATTATGAAGAGAAAAACTTACAGTGCGAAGGTAACAGATCTAAAATTCTAAAGAGAATGGATGGGTATGATGCAAATGAAACACTTACAAAATTATAAAAAGGGTCCAAGGTTTGGTTCAAAGGAAAGGGGTTTAATGTTACACAAAGAATAATTACAGTATAGTTACGGTACAAAGGCAAAGGTTCTGAGTTTCTAAAGAGATTGAAATGTTCTTGTAAGAAGGAAAAGCTATGAATCTCTAAAAATAATGTAAAATTGAACTGTAATGGGAAGGACCTGAACTAAGATTAAAAGTAGAAGAAACAATGCAAATAATAACAAACGTAATGAAGCTGTCACTGACAAAAAATGTAAAAGAAGTTGATAATATGGACTAAGATTTGCACTCGATTCGAAGTGAAGCCGCAAATCAACACATGCAGGCATTCATAGCAGAAGCTACTCAGTGGAAACTTGTGCTATTGAGAAACAACTCGGAGCAAAAATGCCCTAATAATATTAAGTGCTCTTTCGTTGCAACGATTTAATTCCTAAAAGACGATCGACATTGCTGGCTCGGTGCGCTGGAGCTCCTGGGTTCCTGAGCTTGAATATAAAGAGGCAGTATCGTAAATATAAAGGCCACAGTGAGGTCAAGTCGCAATTCCTTTCATATTCCAGGCAATAAATTCCTAATGCACTGAGAAAGGGCCTCCCCGCCGCCAAAGAATATCGTCCTCAAATTTCTGAATGACTTCAACTGTCGATTTAAGAGCCGATAACTTCGGATCGAAATGGGCCCCCCGGTACTTGAGAAACTGAGAGCTAGGGGTACTGTGGGGGCAACTGTGGCGCTCTGTAGAGCAGTTGAAAGTAGCGCAGTACTAGGGAGGCACTGAGGGGTTAAGAAGAGCAATTGAAAGTAGCGCAGTAGATTAGATTAAATAGGCCGCAGTAGACGAACCAAGAGGCCCATTACCAAAGAGGCACCGGGACGTA
Organism: Parhyale hawaiensis; assembly: GCA_001587735.2. NCBI lineage: Eukaryota > Metazoa > Arthropoda > Malacostraca > Amphipoda > Hyalidae > Parhyale > Parhyale hawaiensis. Next base: position 3,178,187 of record LQNS02276498.1, on the reverse strand, counting down.
CTCCACGGCCCTCTATGAGCTATTGCCATTATGTTGTAGGATGTAGAGGAACGGAGAAATGAGAGGAGAAAAAATGGAAGATGAAAGAAAAAAAAGGAAAAATAAAGAAAAGAAGGGGGAGAAGAATCTCCGCCAAAGAGATGGTCACGAATGCCCGCAAGCATGATCGATAGCCGCTGATATGCAAAGCTTAAATATAAAGATGGGGCGGAAGTGAGAAGAAGTCAGCTTAAAATAGCCTGGGAAGCTTTGGCCGTTAAGTGCTTGCGACTCGTGGAAGAGGAGTTCTTAGCTGTGGAGGATGTCTCTCCCAATATATGTCAAGCCGATTTTTAAACGAGTTGACCGACTCTACACCAACAACGTCGGAAGGGAGTCAATTCCAAATGCTGACTATGAAATAGGGAAAGAACTGCTGACTTAAGGTTGTTCTTCGAGCTTTGTGCTTGAGTTTTTGACCGTTGTTTCGCAAGCGATCATTAGGGTCTCTTTCAAAGAGTTCCGTTATAGGTACGTCGTTGAAGCCATTCAAGTACTTGAATGTTTCTATTAGTTGCCCCCTGAGTCGTCTTTGCTCGAGGGAGATCAGACCCAGTTCTTTCAGGCGACGTTCATACGACTTGTTTCTCAGCTGAGGTATCAGTTTAGTTGCTCTGCGTTAGACTCTTTCCATGTTATCGATATCTTTACAGAGATGTGGCGACCAGAATTGAACAGCAAATTCTAAGTGTGGCCTCACTAATGCCTTGTACAAGGGAACGATGATGTCCTTGCACTTGTATTCGAAGTTTCAGGTAGTAGTGGGGGACCACAGTGGCGTTCAGTAGGGCAGTTGAAACGTGATCCTCAAACGTGGCATTGTCCTGCATTTTCAACCCAAGTTTCTTTGAACTATATTTCTTTCGATTTTGTCCCCATCACTGATCGTACAGGACGTCGATGTAATAAGGGAATAGTTTTCCCGTATCGTAAGAGTTCGAATTTTGCTTCATTGAGTGCAATATTGTTCTGCGATGACAAGTAGAAGATGTTGGTTAAATCTAATTGCAAATTTGGTACATCTGTCACTGATTGTACCGTTGCTAATATTCGTGTGCTGTCCGCAAGCGAGAAGGGAACGGCAAACTTGCTTTGGTGCCCCATGTTATTTATCATGATAAGGAAAAGTATTACATCAAACACAGTACCTCGTGGGACTAAGCTGAGCACTGACTGTCGCTTGGACACTTTATTATTAGTAATTATTCTTTAGGTTCGGTTTCTCAAGAATGCTTCAATCCACCGAAAACATTTCCTTTGGATACCAATGTTGGAGAATTTGAGCAATAGTGTTCTGTGATAAGCCTTATCAAATGCTTTTCAAAGTCTAGGTATATTAAATCAACATACAGTATCTGACTTGGTACAGTGAGTCTAAATCCTAATATAGTAAAACGCTTGGTGTCTTTATTTATTTCGAGTCCGCTTTGAAGAAAATAGATAGGCAAAAAATAAGCCAGGTTGTAGATTCTGTAAATCGATGGCCAGGTTGCAGAAGATGGCAAAGGCTGATCCTCATTCCATTATCTGAAGACACTTCTTACATGAAGCACTTCTCGAAATTGGGACGATGTGTATGCAGGTCAGAGAGTCCGATTTTATAACTTTCTTCTCTCAGATCAAGATGCATAAATTCGGCAGATGACTAACCTAGCACTCACGAGATAATGCTTCTTCACGGGTGTCGGACAAATATTTCTTCAAGCTTGCTGTCTCTCTCTTTTTCTTCTTCTACAGCAGTATTATTCCCGTTCAGAGGGGGGGGGGGTCGCTGAAGCAGATCTTCCTATTCCATGAATTTCTGACCATTACCATGTGCTCCTTTACCACGCATATCATCCCTCACACTGTCATTCTCTGAAGGTGTGAAATTTGTTTCAAAGCCCAAAAATTTCAGCATTTCAGTGAAGCAGATATTTAAGTTTGCAAGACCGTATCTTGCCTACGGAGCGCTTACATGCATACTAACTGGCTGGAGTTACATTCAAGTTTACTGCAGTGTTTTACTCAAGATTTGTTTCTGCCTCTCACTATTGAAGACCCATGCCTAATCAAGAAGGAAGATGGGAGCGTATAATTGTACGAGACCACTACAGTTTCAAGATCGAAGATGTGCGAATGCATGGACAGTGATGAATCGTCCATGCAATACAGTCAAGAAAGACTTTAAGCAGAAAGGTTACAGAAGTGAATGAGAGCTGCTGATAAGCGTGAGCGGGAAAATGAGGAAACGACAAGTCAGAGAAAAAAGCCCTCAGGTTCTAAGCACGACACAGGATCAGTGATGAAAATGAAGCAAGTCAGAGAAGAGAAGATTCATCAACGGCCTATACTAAGAAAAAAACATCTACTATTGCGCGAATTTTTTCACGCACGGGTCCACTAGTAGAGTGATAATGCTCAAGTAGCTGACAAGTGTTAAAACGTTTATGGCGACAGCCATGCTGATTTAGGGTAAGTTTGTTATTGCTCATTAAAGATATAGTAAGCGCTTTCCAAACACGCTTTCAAATATCGTCACTACGTGGCTAGTTAGGGAGACAGGTCTATAATTTGCTGGGTCCATACCATTTCAAAGTCAGGGAAAAGGACTAATTATTGCATATCCGTCGGCGACCGGAATTATTCCTTCACCCATTGATTTCCGCCACTTGGGGCGTAGAGGGTAAGAGATGCTTAGCTCACGCATCTAAAGGATTTTTGGAGGCACTTCATCTGATTTCACTGCTCTATTGCTGCCAAGTTCAATGGCTAGTTTAATGCTGAGTTCTGTGAATTCAAAATCCGCAAAGGGGTTTTTAGTTGAAGGGATTTATGGAATTATTTGATTTCCGATTTTGTCACTGAAGACTTTTTCATATTAACGACTTTGCATTTCGCCCATATCTTTGTCATCTTGAACAATAGACCTTTTACTGCTCACAAGTAGCCTGATTTTCAATTTTACCAAAGAGAAATGACTCGCCTTGGTGTTGATTTTTATTTTTCATCCGAAACGCAGTTTGCACTCTCGTGCTCCCAGTACCCAGTGAGCAGGTGCGCACGTGCTTCTTAAAATTTGTAATGTTACGTTGCGTATTCTTTCGATGCCTCCTCGCATTGTTTTTTTTTTTTTTTGCCTTAGAAGTTCCCTTGACTTTACTTTATTACAGTGCCATTTTTCCAGCTTCATAGCGTCCGAAAGTTACTGTAATATAGAGATAAAGCTTCTACAAGGGCATGGACGTGCGTACTGAAAAGAGCCGTGACAGGAGACTGAAGCCCTTAAATATGACGGCTTCAGTCTCCTATAACGGTTGTTTTGGGCACACCCGTCGCTACCGTTGTAACAGCTTTACTTCTACTTCCATTAGTAACCTACTACATTACTTTCCGCTTCTCTAGCATCTTCGATACCTCCCTCATAGCATTGTACTAGCAACTATTTTCCACCATCCGAAAGGGGATGCAAGATATTTTAACCGAATTTTCTTATCCCGCGAAATGCAGGGAAAAATTCTTCGGGGAAATGTTGACCGTACAGAGCGCGGCTTATTCCTCGGCTCGGCAGATTGCAGCTCGTCGATGCCGCGTTGCTGCGGATGATGCTTGTGAATGCGCGCCGGTGTCGGCTTCCGATAGCCAATTGGCGGGAATTGTGGCCACCGGTGAGAGTCACAGGCGGTGGCTGTCTTTACAATTGTTAAACCGCACAAATGGAGAATGACTAGTGTTGAGACAGCTGAGGGTCAGAGGCTCTGTCTGTAGTTTGCAATTGCTAAACCGCACAAACGGATAAGTAAAAGTGTTAAAAATAGCTCCGGGTCAGAGGAGGTGACGGTCTTTAGGCAACTATTAAACCGTACAAATTGAGAAATGAGTAGTGTCTCAACAGTTGAGACAGCGAAACCAACGACACGGACGAGAATTTTTTTATCGGTCGTTCACTGTGCTAGCGCGCCGCTCATCCTACAAACACTTTTTATTTATTTTACTTCTGTCGTTCTTCATCATTTGAACCACAGTTTTTTATGTTTCTCACAGAAGAAAAGTGCTCGTCGTAAAATTTCAGCTTGAAGGATTCAATCCTCGAGGACGCAAACGGTGAAGCAAAAAGGCTGCACCGGAAACAATAGCACCGCGTGGTCTCCTTTAGCAGTCCGTCGTCACCGTGGCGACAATGAGATCCTCCGCGTACCTCATTTGGTCCTGCAAAAAAGACTGTCATTTGTAACTGAAACTCATTAGGGCCTTGCGTGTTGGCACAGCGTCGCGCCTGCTGTTTTGAATATGCAAGCGAAGTTTTCTTCACGTGATTTTTCGGTGCCATTTTCGAAATGTGTTTCTGTAGAGCCGCAGAGCTTTGAAGCGCCAAGCATCATGACACATGGCTGGATGTGCGGTACTGATGGAACCATGTGGTGCAGTGTACAATCGAAGCGATACTCTGTTGTTACTCTGTGATTACAATTTTTGTGTTAGAAAAAATTTAGTCTCTTTCCACTTTTTAATACTACTTACCCCAAAATTAAGGCCGTCTTCGCTATGAGCGCGCGATAATACGAGACATCTGTCGGGTAATCGAAGAAACAGATAGAGTTTGTACCAAATTTAATTGAAAAACTATCAAGTGCGGTTATTTGTTTGCTCGGAAACAATTAATTGATAGTCCTCCTATGCTTACAGAATAGAATTTTTTATATTTTCCAATTACAAATATTTTCTCTGTAAACAATTAGACCTTTTTTCGAAAATGTGGTAGGCTTTAATTGGTTCCTAGAATTTACAAAACTGCCCATGAATCGTTGGATCATTAAAACCTATACAAAATGGATTTTTTTCGTGTTATTCTAAAAAACAGAGAGACAAATATTTTCTCAAATAAACGTACTTCCGTGCCGCATCTAGCATGTGGTGGTCACAGAGCTGCAGTAATAATGAAATGAAATAATAAATTGAATCATTATTATTATTCTAATGTCTGCAAGCTCCTCTCAGTTTATTCCCCGTATATGAGTGAAAGCGAAGATTGTGTTCAAGGCGACAACCAAGCAAACAAATAAGAAAGCAAGCAAACAAGTTTATCAGAGTTTTATTAGCATATAGATTTGGCCTAATTTTCGACGATCTAAGCGAATGCGCTCTAAATCTACCGTTATAGACAAAATATCATTATCTCATTGATGCACTTTGCTTGCCTATTATAGCCACGGGTCTTGGAGTACTTGCCTTGAAGTCGACATTCGTTTAGATTGTCGAAGGAACGGCCATACAAATTACAGAATCCAGGTAAAGCTAACTATGCCTTTGAAAGTATGGAACTTGGATGTCCACTATTTCAACAAATAAGGAACTACTGTGAAGATGCACATCAAAACACCCTAGAGTTATGCTAAGCGAGTACACACCTCGTAAGTGTAAGAAAACGATTGTTGCAATTCAACTTCCGCTGTAAACCTCACAAGGTTCTACCAAAGTCTCTGCTCCAGAAGCCACCTATGAAAGGAAGAAAAGACTTTAGGGTCATTGAACAAGCTGCCCAAAGGTACTTGCCATACTATCAAATCGATGCAAAAGTTTTTGTAACTTATGCAGGGTCTCCGCGACAGTGTGACAGAGCTACCAAGAATAATTGCACAGAATGACAAAGTCACTGAAATAGAATTGCTAATTATCGATGCTTGTGATTTGCTACTGATAGCTACTTAGCGGCATAGAAAGAGACAATTTTTTCAATGGGACTTTCTAGTCCATAAAAATGGTCTCCACCCAATAGAAATTTATTTGTAGGCTGTAAATACAGGTCAGAGGCACCAGCACGCTAAAGACTGTGGCCATGCAACTATTTTAATCGGAGGTTTGGAGTGAGATTCGCACAACAGGCAACACCGATGGGCAGTTTCTAAAACATTACCTTGATTGATATCTCACCCACTCAGCGATAGATGAGCTTTGTTCCCTGTGTCTTGTAAGTCATCGTCGAATCTGCCATTAGTTATATCAGGTGGGAACAAAAGTTTGGATTGTCCTAGAATGCTAGATTTAGTGAATTCCCATCAACTTGTAGCTGCACTCCACTGAAGGGCACATTCTTGTGTGCAATATAACTGTGTGATTTGATGCAGCGTGTAATAATACATTTTTTTTTTTATTTTCTGACTATAACATTGCCTCAAGTTTTCACAAATTCATATTTCTTATCAAAAATTAATGACTTACAATGTTCACGCAAACTATTTACTTCCTACTTTGACACTTTCGCCTGCACGCTCGAGCAAGAAAATGAAACATGAGGAGTAATTAAACATCGGTATCAATCCATAGAGATACAGGTTTTCGGTTCTTCGAAACACTAGTGCATATAAGGCACACGAGTTCGCTTCAAAATAGCCATTATATCAGCATATTGGCACAGCAAGCGGACACACAAAGAGCTGTCAGAACTTTCGTTACAGCCTGATACTAAGCAATGTTGCCGAATATAGTAAAAATTTTATTACCCATTAATGTTGAGATCGAAAAATTTTTTTTTTTTCACCACGAACTGCTACACTTTCTTATAATGCCTGTAAAACACAGGTTAGCGACAAGTTTCCATGCCGAACTCACTGCATCAATAGCCGTAGGAATAATGCAGTAGTGAATTAACCGAAGCAGGAGCCTGCACTTGACAAACTATATCCGATTGATGGAATGGGCACGTGTCTAGCTCTTGTATATGACGATAATATTGACTAAACTTACAGAAATTTATTCACACTGCGAAGCCGAGGGGAACGCATGTGTCACAAGTTTGAAAAATATTTGGTTCTTTTGGAATTTTAGCTCTTAATCACTTTTACACGTGAATAAATGCTCACTTATTGCAAAATATCTCGCTTAACCCTAGATCACTAAGCATCAATTCAAGTTCTTAATTCACTGAACATGGGTATAATATACCCGACATGCAAAATTAAAAATTAATTACTCATTGCAAATATTTTTTGAAATGGCAATGTAGAGAGTGAACNCACTGATTCGATTTACCGTTCACTCCACAACTCAGGTGCTTCCCCGGGCATCATGTACGGACTTCCAAAAGTACACAAAGCCGATGTCCCCTTACGACCAATTCTGGCTGCTTACAAAACCTCGTCGTACTCTATAGATAAATTCCTCGTTCCATTACTTGAACCTTTAACCACTGATCAGTTTAGTTTGCGCAACTCATATGAATTTCGGGACAGTATCAAAGACCTCCAATTGCCTCCCAATGCCCATTTATCCAGCTTCGATGTCACCTCTCTGTTCACAAGCATCCCCGTAGACAAAACTATTGATATTTGCAACAAAGTTTTTGACGGCACTTACCTATTCCACAACATGGACAAACCTACCTTTCAAACTTTCCTTAGTCTCGCCATCAAAGATTCCTTCTTCATATTTAACAATAGACTGTACAAACAAATAGATGGGGTTTCAATGGGTAGCCCGCTCAGTCCGTCGCTAGCAAATGTTTTCCTATGTCATCATGAAACTCTTTGGCTTAACGATTGCCCTAATGACTTCAAACCGATCCACTACAGTCGCTATGTAGATAACACGTTCCTAATATTTAACCCTAGATCACTCAGCATCAATTCAAGTTCTTAATTCACTGAACATGGGTGTAATATACCCGACATGCAAAATTAAAAATTAATTACTCATTGCAATTTTTTTTTGAAACGGCAATGTAGAGAGTGAACTTGAGTTACTTTACTATTATTTTAACCTAATTAGGACATTAAAAATACTCTAATTGGCTGGATATGATTTTAATGGAAAAGTAACTAAAAAACCTGTCTTTTCCTATAGGTTTTCACTATTAACTGAATAGAAAAAAATACTGGTCGCCGATTTCTATCAAAATCGGTGTATCTCTTTTTTAGCATCCGGTCTTGCCTCCCAGTTGTTCGGAAGCTGCAAAAAAAAGTGCTCAACTTTAGGAACAAGTGACATATTTTCGGGGTATATTTTACCCATGTTCAGTGGATTAGGCCAATTTCTAGGGTATAGTATATCCATGTTTAGTGGATAGTTGTTCACTGTAATAGGGATAGATAAATGCTTACAGGCTAGATATACACGGTACAAAAGTGGTTACAACTAGATTTCGCGAAACTAGCCTCTACACACAGTTGCTGCAGATAAGGAAGTAGTATAGGGGGCAAACAGGCTCTTGGCAGCTATGACATCTGAATGGAGTCTTTTTGTCAGCCGTAGATAGACACAACTTGCATCTGACCATGGGCTCCTTCATCTCAGCAGCAAAAGGTAATCCAGCTGCACCAGTGGGAACAGGGTTGAGAGAGCAGACATTATTTATTACCAGTTTCATGTGCCGCTGCTGCGTAGAAACGTTCATGCGATCTTCACAGTTAGTCTTGATCAATTGCAGAGCCAGCTCCCTCATGTACTGTCTCCTCCTGATTTTTCTTCCAGGTTGCGCCTTCATATTGTTTTCTTGGTAGATGATATAGGAATTAACGAGTGCAGCATTTACGATGCAAAAGAACAAGCACATTGGTCACCTATGTTTTCCTGCTGCAGCTGTATATGGCACACATTTGGTCAAAGGTATCAGTCCCTCCTTTTGTTTCTATGCAGACTGTGATGATTTCTGGCTTCTCATTCTCAACGACAGTGGGCTGCCTGTGCATGGACGATAAGAGGAGGACAACTTTCTTGGTTGTGGCTTTGTTGGGGAGATCATCACTGAGATAGTCATTTTCATCCGAAAGACAATCATAAAGAATTTTAACCCATTCTTCTTCTCTAAGTATCATCCTACGTGCCATTGTACTAGACTTATATGATTAAGAGTTTTCTGACAATAGTGGGAAACATAATAAATGCACAACAATAAATTTCCTAAATATATAGTACAGGAAAACAATAAATTGAAGGCGTGACAACAATTTTCATTTGTAGCTAGTTATCATAAGAGACTAGAACAAACTATTCTATGTCAGGTAAAATGTTAAGCATATACTACCACCACAATATTGTTTTAAACATATATCAACTCCACTCTATAATTATCACTCACATCCTAGTCACTGATCTCGGGTAATATATACACGAAAATTTTTTATGTGGTAGTCACTGAACATGGGTACAGATTACCCGAACACACGATTCTTGAGAAAACGTGCCGCGGAAGCAGGAAAACGCAACCCCTCCCCACCATGTCTGGACGAATGCTGACGGTACTGAGAAGCGCCCTGCTCCATCGCACCTAGCGGTGGTGCAATGCTCATGAAATCAACCGCGTCGGGTAAACTATACCCATGCTTAGTGATCTAGGGTTAAATAAAAACATCAGATCAATGTAATACTTTATCAATAACAAAGTCTTTGGAAACGTTGACTCTTTCGGCCAATCAATTCAGCATGTGGCTGTTGCTGGCATCATTTGATGTACAGTAGTTGCGTACAACAGCAATAGCTTTATAGCTTTATCTGCTAGCCCCTCCAGCCATGGTTAAGAATTTTTTTTTTTTGTTACCGAGGGCCATGAAAGTAAATTTTAAAAGTGTTTCTGTGAGAGACTTGCCAGTTTTTTAAAATTAGATACAGCCACATGTCATGCCTGATTTGCATAACACTAAAAATCTGAGAACAGATGCAGTTACAAGCTGGCTTGCCGGCTGTCGTCCCCTCTAGTATAAACGAGTTACAAACTCTAGTTAATTTCTAGGCAGAAAAATTCCTATTTGTCTACAATGTAAAGCAATGACGAATAATATTCATAGTTGTCACGCATACATGATATATCAAGCTATATAGATCCACTCAGCACTAGAATTTTGTGATTACATAACTCAGTCGTAAACACTGCACATAAGAGAATATGAAATTATTACAAATCGTAAAAACGAGATTTAGCAATGTGAAATCAACGGACCTTTGTATTAAGCTAATTCTTTGTTATGGCAGTAGACGTTTCCGTTTCAGTATATATGCATAAAATTATTGGGCAACAGTTCCTTAGTGTCTCTTTTAAAGAATCAAGTCAGCATACCGCCGCTTCCCTACTATATAACAACCAGAGCACTCCGAGAGCGCATACCTGCACCAAGAAAGGCAACGGTAACGAGAAATTCAAATTTGCTCTGAAACCAAACCATGCCTACCAACTATTGGAAAATTACTATTCAACATTACGTCTTGACTGCAAACTCAATTTATTTCGCACTTTCTCTGTAAAATCAGTTGAGAGAAAGTGCGAAATAAATTGAGTTTGCGGTCAAGACGTAATGTTGAATAGTAATTTTTCAATAGTTGGTAGGCAGAAGAAGTAACAGGAGAACGGTTTAAGTTGGTCGCTTGCCGTTGAGTCGCCCTTAGACAGCACAGAAGGGCCGAATACACGCTAGAGGGTCCCTCTTACGATCAGTCCGCTGCCACGTCGACAAGACCTACGCTGCAATGAAAGCACTTTGTCATTCAGGGTAATTAGCAGCTAGGAATGCTGCAAATAAGATGAATTATTTATACCTAGTGTTCCTTGGGAAAAAAGGACAACTATTGGAAGTTTATCAAATTATTAACTCTTAACTCTCTGACTTTAAGTTTAACTTTGATTAATGCACTGTAATTTATCCGACAAGTTTATATAACTTACTGGTTCTGGCAAAACAATTGCTAATCTGAACTAACCGAATGACCCCTGGTCCCAGCTAAGTTAAGCCTTCCTGGCTAAGCATTATATGCGTCAATAAGCGGTTAACGCACCAGATAGTTCTACCGGCAGAGGCCGAAAGACTAAGAGAAGCTCGGCCTATGCAGCGCAGCGCAACAGTCAGTTGTACAGCTCAACACTAGGCGCCTCGACCAGAGCGGGCGCAGCAGATACTGCAATAGATGAATAAACGGGTTGAAATTACGGTGCAATGCTACATGGGCGATAGATAAATCTCCAGAAATTCATTGCATTTAAGTCAAGACGATCAACCACAACCCACCTCGTAATTTTTATTCTCACGAGTGGGCAGAGACACCCGGCTTGATGTTTGAGAAAATAGTGAAAGAAAAAAAAAGGTCGCTAACCCACTTAGTAAAGAAGAAGTAATAGTTAAAGAAGACTTTTGAAATTTAATTAATAGTTAATTAGACGCAGCCCAGTCCGATACTTGTTTCGATGCATCTAGACTTGTAATGTATGCTCGTCTTTATTTAATGTGGGTAGCACCAAAGTTATTTGATAGAGAAACTTAAGAATAATGACGGACGGACTGAAGGACATTCTTGAGATAGCGACAGCGATGTAAGATGACAGACACCAGCCTAAGGTTGGAGAAGTTCCACCGATAGAAGACGCAGGTTCACCACCCGCACGAGGCGGAACACGTATAATAATAATAATAATAATAATAATAATAA
>LQNS02276498.1:3054208-3080056 GCA_001587735.2 Parhyale hawaiensis | reverse complement strand
GCTGATGATGGACAAAATGTGTCCGAAACGTTCTTTCATTGCCTGACAAGCTTGTGATTTTACTAGATTTTAGCAAAATGGCTAATTTTATTTCCTACCTCGCTTTATTGTGCGTAATTCAATTAAACAATCAGTTTCAAATACGGTTTGCGAGTAATAGTTCACGAAGAAGTTTTGTTAAGTTTCTAGGAATATTTATGGCGTGTTCGATTGGTTCGTCAAAGTCGATCTAAGCCAAGCCTATTCAACTTAACTTGTCTGGACCTGGAAACGGGAACTTTGATTTCGTCACTTTGAATCGTGTTGCAGTTCTTAGAAGCAGCCCAGTTATGTTAAACCTGCTGTAATTTTCATTTTGCGAAGTAAATATGAGTTCTTAGAAGCCTCAGAAGTGTTCAGTTTCGATTTAGAGCCAGAGACTTGAATAAACGAGTCGAAGGCAAGGCACCTATCTGCAGTTTCGAACAAGTTTCGTGAAGTGGACTTGGCTTGGGTCGACTTTCACGTCACAAACGAACACGCAAATATTCAACTTTGATAAATCAATAAGAATGTTGAGGACTCGTGATTTATTGGCAGTTAATTTCAAATTGTTGTCCACGAAGAATTTTTACCGTCTGTAAATCCCTACGAAATATTAAATGTTAGAAGTCTAAAATGATTATTGACTTACAGAAATAATAAATAGCAGTAGAAATAATTCAAGATTGTAGTTTAAAACAAGTACATTAAGTAAGATGATAACCAAAGATTTTTTGAGGTTTATTGATATTTGCAAAAAAATTTCAACTGTAGGCCATCACAAATTCTTCAAAATCTGTGGATCACGATAGTTTTTCAGCATGAAATATGCATTAGCCGAGACGGCCCTCGTTACCGATGATTTCGGTTCGTATATCAGAGCGTTGAACTATCTATAGATCCTAAAACTGGAGCTATTGAGATCACAATCGAATGTGCTCAGAGGTCCGAAATTCAGGAGAATCTGAGGACATCCGTTACGATCTAGCAGTGGTTTGGCAAGCACGAACGGAAAAAAGAAGCGATATTGCGTGACTACAAAAATGGTTCATAGGTTGTCGGACATATCGGCCATGCAGACTTTTCGCGACTTATGAAGAAGTTACATTCCTGCACTTTCCGAATGTTGAATTATTCGTGACACTTAAATGTGTCCTAACATTTCACTGTTTTGCTGGGAGCCTCGAACAAATAAGTATCTATCGGTATTGCTTACTTTTCCTTGCCCCTGTCAACATTTATATTACAGATTTATATAAAGACTATAGTACATATCCGTGCCATTAGCCATGAAGCCATGATGATTAGGCTAATTTTCTAAATAAAAAATACACAAAAATATGGTAACTTAATTGAGGATACAGTCCATTCCTAAGGCCCCGTTTTCACGGTTCAAAAGTTCTAAGCCGAGGAGAGAGAGGGAATGTTCGATTGTGTCCCGAAATTAAGCCTGCGACGCCTGACTTGTACGAAACTTCAGGCAGGTTCAGCGGCTTCCACTCGTTAACTTGAGTATCAGGTATTGGCCCTGAATCTGTTGTCATTACGATTACAGAAGTTGAATCTTGCTGAGTCAGTGTCGTTTTCAACCGGCTTTAAGCCGGTTACCTCTAACACTTTGAACATGCACGATTCAAAGTTGCAAAGCCAAAGCGTATGTCTGGAGTTTTGGACAAGTCAAACCTCAAAGACTTAATTTCTCTTCCCAATTTTATGATAGATGTGATCAATCTAGAAAAATTCCACTAAGAAGTGAAATTTTTAACGAAAAAGATCAAACTTGGCGTAATTGTTTCAATTGCGTTTAATGGAACTTAAGTTGTGATGCAGCTTGGTACTGCATTATTTTTCAGTGCTTCTCATACGTTATTGTCTCATACGCATACAATTACGGTTTGGTTTCAGCTGTAGTTTCTATTTGCACATTAACCCATTCAAGTTTGACCATAACAAGGATTACTTTCCCGAGCTTCAGCAAAAGTTTAATTTTTATCTCCATTTCATAGTACGGGGAAGATAAAGGAAACTAAGTTTCAACCCTTCGATTTAACCCTTGCATGCAGTAAACGGATAACATTGCTTGGTGAATGATAGCATGCAGCCTGCCTGTAACTGAAATACTGAAATATATACTTGTGTAAGCTACAAATTCCACCGAATAACTCGTGAACCGAATTGCTGCCGCAATAGCGTACAAAGATGTAAGTGAAATCTTACATATCGTATCTAGATTTGCATGCATATATGAAGGGTTTAAGTTTCTTGCATAGTATTTAATCTGATTGAACCGTGAAGCTCATTTTTAAAATAAATTCATGTAGGTATAAGTAATTGCTTAGTATCGTGAATTTAATAGAAGGTTTTGCATAGTTTTGCTGGATACAGGCCGTGTCTTATGGTGATATTGTTTTATGTACAGGCCTTCGTAAAGGAATCCTAGAGGCACAGTTGCATCAACAGCTGGAATTATTGAGAAAACTAGGACGCCTCGTGGTGTAGACCACCACCCGCGGAAAAGGGGGGAAGGAGTTACAATTTCAATGGCGTCATTTTTTTATGGCTAGGTTACTTTAAAGTTTTAGCATTTTATACATCTCTGTCAACCCACCGGACTACCTGAAAAAGATTGTGATGATGGCTCACCTCCTTCTGCCTGTTTTTTATAGACATGCAGACAAACATACAAACAGACATATAACGCAAACGAAAACAGTATCACCACTCATCGCTTCACTCGCGGGTAATAATAAGTTCATCCTTCTATATAAGTGTTTCATGGATAAAAATATTAAGTATATACCTACAAATGGAGTTCTGCGGGATCTTGAATAGAGGATTCAAGATAATAGACTACGAGCAGAGCTATTCTCCTTGATTGTTGTATGTTGCATGTTGTCCCTGAGCAGAACTGAAAACGTTTGATGCGTGCACTATTGGACATGTTTATGACACGACTGTCACAGTGAACATGTAGAGTCCAAGCCCTGGCTGTGACATACTACCTAGAACACCAGAATATGGTGTACCATTTTAGGTACTAGGCACGCCGGGGCACGTCCGCCTAGTGTGCCATTGTTCTCCTAGCTTCATAATTCATGCAGGTAAGCGTGTGCCCATCGTACTGCGATCCTTTTGGGACGTCGGTAATGTTCGCTGATGAGCAAAAACAGGCGTAACATATGAAAGCAATCAATGCAAATAGCGGCCCTCATATGCTCAGGCATGCCACGTACTCGCCCAACTTAGTCGTCCCCAGATCGCCCTGCTGGCACCTATACAGGTATTGATTGACTGGGTATGGTTCCGTGCGCTTGGAATTGATTAGATTGGGTTCGGTTGTGTTCAGTTCAATTGGATTAGTTTGGGTTGCCCGTTATGATAGATAAGACAAAGTTAGGTTTTGTTAGGCTGAAATGGACATTATTTCATTACGTTTGGTTAAGTTGAGCGGAGCTGGGTTGGGTTTGGTTAGATTAGAGTTAGTTGTGTCTGGTTAGACGAGAGCAATTTAGGTTACAGTAAATTAAGCTCAGTTGCTATAGGTAAACCCATCATGGCATAAAGTGAGCTACTTTGGATTATTTATACCCAGAATAGTGTTATTGATCCTATCAGTACTGCATGCACTAATGAGCTGACTTGGACTAAGTTGAATTAGATTAGATTAGGCTGAACTGGGTTAGCATAGATTTCAGCAACATGGGCTGAGTTAGACTGGAAAGAGAATGAACCGAGCTTGAGTGGATTATGTTTCATACTATTTGCAAAAATTTTTCGAAGTATTTTCTGCAAAAATGCTATGGAACTTAGACAGATTTGCTAAATATGAATGCTGACTTAACCGTGCACTCGGGGGTCTATTTATTCCCCGCACTGACAAAGCTCGACTACTATATTTTCTTTCCACCTTTTATTGGCGACCACTTCAGACAGGGTGAGCTAACAAAGTATCTATTGTTCCTGAGGTCAATTATCTCGTTGTCCCTGTAAAAAGTTAACAGGTTTCCAATTACACCTTTTCGATTGTTAACTTCTTTTATTGGTGTGTTGGCCGTACTTGAAGAACAGAGAAATGTTGTGATGAGAATTAAAATACACTGAAAAATATTGCGAAAGACTTACTTGTATTGGAAATTTGAGTGATGTGATTTTGACAGTGGTATTGGATCAACAAAAAAAGTGCATAAATTGTTTTGCTGCGTAACTCTGATCGAGTGACTCAAAACATTAAAATGAAAAAAGTAGATTCATCATTAACTTAGTAGTACATTATCTTGCTTGATAACTGAGATAATGTTGGCATTTAATCCTTACCTTATACATTAAACATCAATTTCTGTACTAAGAAAACTATTTGAAACTAGGCCTACAGATTCTCTAAGCCCGGTAAAAGTCTTTATGCATAAAAATATTTTTCGATGGTGGGATTATGTCTCTTTTTTATATTATACTTTTTACCTTAACTGCCCTGCTAAATTAATACGTCCTGTCCTGAAATAATCGTTTGTCTTCATTCCATTCATAGTTTAGATGCTGTCCAACTATGCGATATGCAATTTAAAATTTAAACCCATATATTTTTCAACCATGCATCTACCTTAGAAGTAAATCAAATATAGTGCCACAATAACGTACGTTAAGACTAACGCTGGTCTATCATTAGTTCAGTATAGAGTAATTAAAGTAACGCCGGAAGTACAGGCAGTAATTCAATTACAGACTCAAAGCTCAGTACAGCGCAGCTGGAACTGCAGAAAGTGCCAATAAATTTTAAAAATAATCTCCGCGTTTACGACTAACGACATCTGGAAGACTATCCTGTCATCACTGAAGTCAAGGAGAATGACCTTTACCTGCGTAAATTCAGGAATGAAAGACGCAGTGGATGGTGTTTCTGTAAAACTCCTCCAAGCTTGCGCTAGTCAAGACGAAAGATGATGGATCAGCTACACTGTCTGATCAATTTGAGATTTTGACCGTAGAGATTCTGTGTGTCCTTAGTGACCTAATTATAGTGTTATGAAGAATGGTAGGATGAGTCTCTACTTTGCTCGTATGATATTTTTGCAATGAAATCTAGAGCAACTACAGGCACTTGCAGTATCGGCAGGCTATAATATGGCACGGAAGGTTGCAAGAGCCAATACCGTTCAAACAGGTGAGCCC
Organism: Parhyale hawaiensis; assembly: GCA_001587735.2. NCBI lineage: Eukaryota > Metazoa > Arthropoda > Malacostraca > Amphipoda > Hyalidae > Parhyale > Parhyale hawaiensis. Next base: position 3,074,869 of record LQNS02276498.1, on the reverse strand, counting down.
CTGCTTTACTTCAGATGCAAAGCTTGAGATGGCTGCACGTGCTGCTGATGTAGGCCAACTGATATCAGACTCGTGTACGGCTGCAGTCGATAACCGATCGTCAAGTGCTACGGCGACATCGCCGGTAGACCCTTATGTAACGACATGTGTCCTCTAAGTATCCCAATTTCTAGCTAGCTCCCCATCTTAGAGATGGGGAGCTAGCTAGAATGGTCGTTACATAAGGGTCTTCCGGCGATGACGCCGTAGCACTTGACGATCGGTTATCGACTGCAGCCGTACACTAGTCTGATATCAGTTGGCCTACATCAGCAGCACGAGCCAGGATGGGTGGGCCTCCCAGTAGGGGATGCGGTGAAGTTAACTTTCTTTACCTTTATTATTACACTTTTATATTAATACGGAATGCGCACTATAACTGCTCCTTAGAGCACTTTTCTAACTAAAAAATTATACATTTTGAATCTTCATTTACCAGATATATATTAAATGATAGTTTAAATACCCGTGAGTTTACAAATGAATTTTTTTATCTTTTCATGGAATCCCCTAATTTACTGAAGTGGATTGTAGTTCAATAGGCTGACAATTTTATCAAGGCAGTTAGGTCGTGGTAAAATTTCACGATTACGGAGCCAATTCTGCGGATATTTCTGAAATTTCTCTACATACAGGTAGTGGGCGGAGCTAAGATATGGGCCGAGCAAAAACTCAGAAATACCCTTAGAATTGGCAACGCTATAGGGGAATTTGACCACGGCCGAATTGACTTGATAAAATGGTCATACTATAGTACATGTTCGTTGTTGATTGAAATTTTCGTTTTACACTATGCGTTTTGGTACTATAACTCATACACCAGAGTTTTTATTAAATTTTAACGTCTAAAGCGAATGAAGTTCAACTGGAAGAATATTATTACCTCTGGAAAAAAATCATTTCTACCACGATTACCACAATAGCCTGTGAAGTTCACAATATCAAATTAATTACTCCGCTAAGAGATACTTAAATACGTCCCATGGTAGGTTACTTCAAGTTTCTGCTGAAGCAATGCTGTGATGTCTATTGTAGCAACGAAACATAATAATTTCAATTACCACTCAACTTCTAAGATTCCAATTCCAAGGTTATTACTCGAAAGCCGTAGATAAGCAAATACTCTCATAAATTCATATCTGATTGTACTCAACTATGGTGGATTTTTAATTAAGTTCTGTAAACTCTCAACCATCGTAGATTTTAAATCCTTTCGGGAACTCTCAGTCGTCATAGACCCTTAAATTATCTAGGAACACTGTCAACCATGGTATTTTCTGAATTAATCTCTAAAAACTTCCATCTACCGTCGACTCTTAACTTGTCTTTAAACACTCTCAACCATCGAATACTCTGGAATCATCTCTGGAAACTGTCAACCATCGGAGGTTATTAATATAAATATCTGTAGAAACTCACAATTATCTGAGACTCTTACATCTCAGGAAACTCAACTACAGGAGTTTCTTGATTCTCCTCTTGAAACTCTTATACCATCGGGAACTCCTAAACAATCTCTGGAAGTTCTCAACAATCAGAGACTCCTAATCTCCTCCGGAAATTCTCAACCCTCTAAGCTCATCACTGGAAACTCCCAACCATCGTAGACTCAAAAATCATGTCTCCAAGTTCTCTAATCATCCTTCTAAGCTCTGATATTATCCCAAGCTCTCGCATCAGTAGCAATGGAGGACATTTACCTTGATGCAGAGCACACGTACGATCGCTCTCAACTTTACTCCGCGCATTTCTCGCTCATTTAGCGGACCGACAATGCTAATGCGCATAATTTATGGAGGTTATTATGCCGAGAATTGCCGCATATTACACACATCGTGCCTGCCGTAACTACTGTACCAGCCAGTCGTACAGGACTGCTCTTGACTGTGATATGGGATTTGCTGGATGGATGATAGGTCTTTCTAGACTAGACTCTGAGATACCCATTTTCCTTGCCCACTTGTCTGACTTCTCTTTTCATGCCTGACTGTTAATGATACCTGACCAGTTTCTTTGCCCACTTTGCTTGTTTCGATTTTTATCTATACCTGGCATGTAGATGGCACTAGGTTATTTTCAGTGGCAATTTTTATGAGTTTTTATGACATCTTTACTAACTGCATACCTGCAGTTTCTTGTAAAGTTTAAAATACTGGTGTCAGTGATATTCTTTGTTGCTTAGCGCGAAGCAACATTGCTGTGAAGTGGATTATTGGCATTGCTGTGAAGTGGATTATTTGTTTACCAAAAGCTTATTGTCTATGTGTAGCTGATCAGCCATGCATCGTGTAAGTCAAAGATTTCCAGATATTTCCAGGCCTCGGGTTTACAATTAACGTCTGAAACTGGATCCAATGAGGTGAATCAGACGCTCAGAATTAATAGAATCCGGACGAGTTGAAGCTACTCGGATTAGATATTTTGTTCAAAGTTTGGAAATCAAAAGCATCTTATATATGTTTTGAATGCAATTGCCACTTTCACACTACGTATCATTTTAATGAAATTTTATGGTTGTTCTACATAAGCCGAGTAGCACGAGCCGCTTTCGCCGGCGCTTTAACATAGAACCAAGTCAACGTCTCCCATTACGCTGCCGTGACACGGTTTCATCTCACGCATAATTAAACTGACCAAATAATTTTTGAAAATCTTAGCCTCAGTTGCAATTTTTACGCTATATGAAGTGTCAATAGTAAACTTTCGTCTTTTTCTTCGAATTTAAACTTATTTTCAAAGATTTATAAGATAACATCGTTAGCGCGATAGTCAAACAATTCAAGCATAGACGGGAGCAGTACTTGACTCTTAGGTCTGACGCTGGCGGCTAAAAGTCGGCAATAAAAAATGGGATTTTCTCAAGAGCTATTAGAAAAATAGTTATGAAATTAAGAGCATTACAACTTCCCCCCTATCTAACTAATACTGAAAAAAAATTCCAAGGTACCCAACATTTTTCTTTCGGAGAAGGTATCTTGGATACGGCGGGGACGCACTTGGGCGCTTGCCTGCAGGACCGTGTCTGGACACTTTCATAATAGCTCTTGAGAAAGTCCCATTTCTCCCATTTTGGCCGCCAGCGTAGGAGGCCACTGTTGAACCTAAGAGTCAAGTACTGTTGAGGTCTATGGTTCAAATTTCAAGCTGTAGTCACTGCCATAGCAACGCAATCGGATTATTTTAGTCGGTTCTATGCTGATACCGCCGACTCGAGTCGCTCGTGTAAACTCGGCTTTATTCTCGTCGCTTTGTATAATGCTATTTTCTGATAACATTTAAGTAGTGATTATGGTAAAATTATTGGAATAGGGTGAATTATTAGTGCCACCCGCACCTTAATGGAAGCAATGTGTGGGGTGACTTTGTGGATAAGGAATTGTCCAACACTCGTTATCGATAACGTGGATGAACAATTGTAATTTAAAAATGGAATGCATTATTCGACGAACTGTCGGGTCACCAGTTTCAATGCCCAGTATTATATTGGACGGTTCCTGCTGCTAACGGGACAGCGAGCGTTAGGTAGGGGTAAGAGTTCCCTTCAGAGTTACTAGCCCACTGTTGCACCAGCCTTCGTGCTCATCTTAACACCCGACACTGCAAGTAGTGTATAGTACGTGGCGCACCTCTTCTGTTGATACGTTTGCAATATTATGGCTGAGTGCAAGATGTCCAGAACGGCACAAAGTGTGAACTGTTCTTCACAACCTTTCCGTCTGCACCGCTCCAGGCGCAGTTTCAGCTTGCGCGGAATTTCAGTGTTCAAATACTCTGCCGCCACTTCTGCTTTCCGCTAAATCGACTGCCCGATACACAGTTTTGAAACTATCTCTTAACTAATTTTGAGAGAGCTGACGTATAGTTTAGTTTATTGCTCAAGCATATTTGGCTATAGTCAGTCATGGATGCTTACATTCCGGGGAGCAGGAACCTGAAACGTTTCGTATTTTGTGCTGTCGCTGCCTTCAAAGTGAGATACTCAACTCCTGTCTGCTAAAGGCCGGTTCGCACGATAATCCTTTGCTCAACATTTATGACTTAAAATATTCGGATATTCCGTCGAGATTTTGAGGACGCAACTGTGTGTACACTAATAGATTCAAGAAAATGTTAGCCGCCAAGTTAACTTCATTTGCAAGAGTCACTGGTACCGTTTTACGTGTTTATTTAAATTTGAAGTGAATTACCTATAGCTCAGCAGGCTATGTATTTTCCTGTAGTTCGAACAGAAACAGTAATGGATATTCGAGCATTGCGAAGTATGAATGTCAGCTTGAGTCTTACCCGCAGGGTTCTCTAAATTTGTGACCTACTTTCACAGTCCAATAAAACTTATACCTTCCTCTTTGATATATATTTACTTATTCTATAAAATTGTACCGCTGAGAAGTCTTTTCGTGCTTCTAAAATTACAAAATCTCTCTTGAGCTTGTGTACCTTGCTCACCAGTGTTCGTTAAAAGTGATGTTCTGTTACTGGGAAATGAATGATAGTAAGTTGTAATAATAAATGAGAACAGTTCTGACATTTCAGAGAACTGAGCTTTTCAGTAAGAAGCAAACAGTTTGTCCATTCCAAAGTAAAACGTACCGTTCTATTCTGCAAACTAGTATGTAGCACTATAATTATTAATTTCTGACCCAGTTGGTGAGAAGAATATATTGACCTCTCGTGTACCTATAACACAATTCTATGCTGCAAAATTCAAAATTAAAAGAATTACCGGAATTATTTATAATTAGAGGACGCCTCACATACCGTTCACAGCCCAATTCTAGCTCGATGCAAATATGTATACTATTATTGTTATTAGTTAATAACTTGACGAGTAAAAGACTAATATATTATATATAGCTTGACCTCTCGTTTGCAACACATTTCTGAGCTGCGAACTTATATAACACTGAAATTAATAAATGAAGATAATATCGTCAGACCTTGCGTTCACAACAGTTCTATCCGCGAACTGTAATTTACAACCACTAAAAAATACTTCTGTAATGAAGTTCGTGAATTGTATTCTGTTATGTCATATAATTTGATACGATTTAAATCAGTAATGGTACTTGCACCTTAACACGCATAGTGATCTCCGCTATAAAAAATAGGTTATAAAAACCGCAGTGACTGCAGTGGAAGCGGCTATATAGGGACGCACCAGCATTGCTGATCATACAGATCAAGGTTGGCTCATATCTGAATCGTTTCAAATTGCGACTTGGGTGGCTGCACCGAAACGATAAAAGTTGGCAGCAGCGATCTTGAGAATTATAACAGATCGAGGTTTAAATTGTACATGCATTTTCCATCGTAACCGGCACAAGCCATTTTCTTTTACTTTAATATATAGTCATGCATGCAATAGCTACACTTCTGAAATCATTCGCCAAAGTGAAAATATTTCAACTACTAACAAATATTTTTTAGATAAAAGAAACCGATTCTGAAAGTGACGATATTGTTGACTGAGTCAGTTCCAGACGTATTTCAACGGCACTTCTATGAATGTTCAGCTTCTTTACAACTTTCCCGCCGAATGAAGTTTCAACTTACGAACTAAATTATTCCTATAATTCTAGAAAAAATATCTAACAAAATTGTGACTGTTCAAGATTGTCTCATATAGAATTTTCAACCTTGAAAAAATTACAGAAATAAAAACTTCAAAATTTTCATAGGTAACGCTATGCGATATATTCTCTTACTTACAAGTTTCATTTTCGCTGAGGTACTTTGTCGTCACTGGTATAGCTTATTTTGAAAATACGAAATTCATTGTAGATGTTTATTAGTGCATTTCAAGAACCATACTTTTTGCTGAGATGCTGGTCACTGCAAATATTCAAGAAACTTTTATATTAGATTGAAAAATCTGCTTCATAGCTGCTTACGCAAGCTCTTAAGTAGCCTTTAATACTGATAGTTTTTCAAATTCCATGTTTATTGAAGTTCTTGATTTCAGCTCAAAATGTTTAGTTTCAGGCTTTCGTTACATTCATTCATGAATTCAATCATTACACATATTGTATCTGAAAAGCATAGCATGTACACAAGCTATGTCGTTCAATCAATCAAAGCAAGGCTCCTTTCAATCAGTAAGTTATTTTCTATCCAGGTTTATTCACAGAATCAATTTCAAAATTTATTACATTTCTACGAAATGATTGCTGCCAGTGATGAGTAACTATAAAATGCCATTTAAAATGTCCCTTTATACTCTTTAAACAATTTAATTACTGTTGAATGGAGTACAATTTTCATAAACCCTTTGGGCTTCTTTCGGTAGCATTCCACAGAATAAAGAGACTAACGATTCGGGCATAACTCAGTAGATTTGATTTACATCCTTGCCTTGATATAGACCCGCATTTTAATGAATCGATCCATGATGAATATCAAAGGCTACCTGTATTTTCGCTCGGAGTACAGGCGCCCATAAATACTTCTTCATGGCTAATTTTACAAGTCTACTGACAAGTTTTGCTTCTGTCTAAGGTTGATGCTTGGCAACAACAAGAATAATTAGAGAATTTTTCATAAAATTTTATTTCCCTGCTGGTACAATAGGGTGCAGCTATACATACAAATGTTGAGCCTACAATCTTTCATCGGTCTGAGTATTCTAAGCAACAGCTACTTTTTTTTACACCTTCCATTTCGCCCCAAATATCGCGCATTATATTGAGGTCACTAAAGTTAAGATAAATGCAACAGCCTTCAAATTATAACCCTACATCTAAATTAATAGCGTACCTCGCAACGAAATGAGAGTAGTAGCGCTCTAAATAGCCCTTTCGCATGTTGAGGCAGATATCTCGCTTGCTATGAAAACCGAGTTACAAAATCATTGTAATTTGTATCTTGCATAAGAAGATCGATAAAAGAAATTACAGAAGTCACACTTATGCAATGCGCGCTCCCTAATGGCTTCATAAAATTGCAGGACTCCTCGATGACATCCATATTTTCTGTATCTGCCGCCAGCCTTAATAATGGTTTCGACACGGCCGTAAGACGCATCGAGTACATGTCGCCATGAAATTTCTACGAGCGTCTGCACTGCACTTAAGAATCAATTTCAAGCGGCTCCAACCTCCTCCCAAACTGTATTTTGATTTTCCTTACTCAACTCCTGTCCAAAAGAGTATTCTTTTTGAAAGCGTGGTTGCTACATATTCAGGTACTAAAATATCTTCAAGGGTATTGTACTTGGTTCAAGTTAATTTGTGAATAAATTATATAAGACTCCCTGTAAGAGAGGTCTCTGCTGTTGACTGTAAAGTTATATGGGATGTTATGTTTAGAGAGGAACCGAAACATTTGCCTTTATAAATCCTTTTTGATACTAACGGTAACTGTATATAAGTTATAGCACCAGTTTTTGTTTACAAACCTGGGGCCGGATGCTCAAACGCCTCGTAAAGTTACAAGCATCGTAACTGTACAGCTGCAGGCACGAATGCTACCATGTAACTGATGAAGTTTTACATTTCTACTCTTCTAATTGATATATGAGCCTGTCTATTATTGAAGTATGCTTTATTTAGAGGTTCAAATCACTCTGATGATAACTTGGTGAAGATCAGTATAAGAAAGAGACAAAATCTGAGCCGTGATATCGGTACTTCTTCAAGGAACTGTACAGCTTACGTTACCGTAACTTTACAAGGCGTTTGTGCATCCGGCCCCCTGGGCTCTGTTTCTTTCTCTGAAAAAGAGACACTATTTTTAATAGCTAGTCTATTGTTTTTACCTGTTTCTGATTACATTTTTGGATGTAGATGACTTATTATGAGGAAAATTAGGACTTTTTCTCCTGAAGATATAAAAATAAGCTTATTGAAAGTGTGGTTAAGTATTTCCTGTAAAAATGGTAAAGGTATGGTATCGTGATTTATGAAAAATCCGCAAAAAATAAAATAAATGGAAAACGGATGCATAAGGATAATTTTGTGATCTGTATTTTACGTTAAGTGTTCGAACTATAAAATATATACATAAGTTTACGATCGCGTGGCCAACCCGCTACGTCGTGTCACAAACATCTTGCTTCTCTTTGTACGTAAAATCTACTGTATAAGTGTGCCTACGAGATTAACATACGATAATTTTTGAGCGCATTACTTCACTTATGCAAAATTAGCTTGAGATCAACTCACTTTTAACTTTGTTGTAGAGCTAACGAAAACCCAGATAAATGTTTAATTAAGTCATTTAATGAGATAGTTATCTCCGCCAATGAGGTTATGTTTTCGTCGTGTTTGTCTGTTTGTTTGTCAGTCTGTCACCAAGATAACTCAAAAAGTTATGAATCGATCTGGACGAAATTTACAGGGATTTTTAGGTATGTTACCTAGAACAGATGATTAACTTTTGGTGAAGATATGTCTATCGTTTGTTTGTTTGTCTGTCTCATTTTCCTCAATGCCATAACTCAAAAAGTCATGGATAGATTTTTATGAAATTAACATGAGCTGTTAGGTATATAACAAAGAGTGAATGACCAAATTTTGGTAATGATTTGTTGGTTCGTTTGTTTTTTTTTGTCACTGTTTTTAATTTTATGCTTGTTAGCACAATAACTCAGAAGATAATGAATGGATATTTATGAAATTTATAGGGGTTGTTAGTAATGTTAAAAGACATAAATGATTAAATTTTAGTGCAGATCGGTTAGTTCGTTTGTATGTTTGACTCATGTTTTTCATAACGTTTGTTAGCAGTATAACTCAAAAAGTTATGAACGGATCTTCAAGAAAATTGTACAAGCTGTTATTACTATCAAAAGACACAAACGATTAGATTTTGGAGTTAATACAAAGAAAATTATGATTTCAGAGCCAATTTGAATTTCTTGCTACCGTTGCCTCGCATGGCGGAGGTATGCGCTCTCAGAGTGTTCTAGTTTAAAAAGAAGTCCTAGTGCGTCAACTGGCAATTAGATAAAGGGATAAAACTTTGCCATCCCTCCACCCTTTCAGTATATTTACTCATTGTATACATTGACCTTCTACTACTTCATATTTTTTTCCAAATCGGCATTTGGCTTTACTTTTTGCGCTTTATACCATGCTCACGGTATCTCTATATAGATAGCATCATGGAGTTGTATTATTTATTTATTTTAAGTGGCACGCCTTTTCAGTTACTTACTTAGTTATTGAAATTAGTACAGTGATGAGCGATGATTTTGGATTCTTGAGAGATATTTTCTGTGAGAAACAAAAAGTTAGAAACCAAGAGCAAGCTTGAACCGAGTTTGGGCAAGCAGAGCGTTTAGAAATTGTTTTCGCTAACATATTTCTTCATATTAATAGTTGCGTTTTGCGTGCGCATTGATGCAATATCTTGTTTTTGCTCGAGCTATTTCCATTTTTATCATTTTCTGTAAAACCTAAACATGTCATTTCCCCCAAGTCTCCCCATTAACATCTTTTACATGGCCACACTAAGTACTGGAAGTTAGTACTATAACGATCGATTGCGTAGCACATCACTGAGAACAAATTGAAGGCGACCTGTCTACAACACTGACTGCTCTTGCTCGTAACGCGATCACTTTAGTGCCATGCGTCCAAATTCTGGATAAATAAATCAATCGCTTTTGTACTGCTGTCCTTAATGAATAAAATTTTCTGTTTCAGTGACGCACCTTCAATCCCACTTTTCAAATTTCAGAAACAGGAAGCAAAGCTATTTATTTATTTTTCTGTTCTACATTCTAGAGCTCAATATGAAACTATCACCTGCAGCACTGGTTGTACCAGCAACGCAATTTCACTCGCAGCTACCAAACTATATAAAAGCTGCAAAGCTACATGGAAGTGCAGTTCTCTCTTTTAGTACTACATTTTAAACGCAAGATGGAACTATCTTCCACCACTGGCTGTTCCAGTTCATGTACATTCACGTGAGGCTGATGCCAAGGCTGCGCAAGGCAAAAGTTCATTAGCCAAGGTCACTGAGCGTGACCGGTTGCCTGTCTCTTGAGATATAAGCCGTCGTGATGATGTCAGTGAATTCCTTAACAGAAACTCACTTGTATGGTAACTCCAATTAGCAGATGCAAAGTAGGTCGTGAACTTTTGCATTTGCAGGCAAAGAAATTAGGCTACGTGAAATTTCCAGTTACCAGATATTTAGTTTGTATCGGGTGGCAAGATGGGCAACTACTGGTTATCAAGGGACATAATGTGGGCGATTTCAAGGGTACCCACAACTGGGCTGCTTTAAGTTATGACTACCTGGGGTCCATTAGGGTTTTCCTACCGTGGGAAAAAGTGTGGTGAAATGTGGCATTCCCAGCTGTATTTCACGTTACCACTATTGTGGGTCTTCCCACATCAGACTCATGTGGGCTCATATGGATTTTCCTCATATGAGCAACGTATTGAAATTTCCATTTCAGTAACATATACCTGTACTGCCGCTCTAAATCCCACATTTGGTGGGTCTTTCCCGTCAGGCCCATGTGAGTTTGCCCAAATAGGCAATGTATGGTATTTACCAGATGGGTAACGAATGGGCTTCCTGCTATTTCCCACCTTCGCAATAAATAGTGGGCTTCCCAGGTCAAGCCCAGGTAGGCTCCATGTGGGCTTTCCCATTGTGAGAAACATATAGTGATTCCCACTTTGGCAACAATTAGGCATTCCAGCTATATCCCACCTGAGCAACACAGTGGGTCTCCCCACATATGACCCATATGTGCTCGCTTGAGATTTTTTAATGTTGGCAGCGTGTGGTGGTTGCCAATTGGCTATCATATGGACTTCCCAGCTAAATCCCCATGTACAATTTATTAGGTGTTCCCACCTCCGACCCATGTGGCTTCATGTGAGTTTTCCCAATATAAGCGATTGGTTGTGTGGTTGAGACGTCAATGCAAGGTAATTAGTACGTGTAGATTGCAGGTTCGATCCCGTGCTAGGCATAGAAGGGTTTGGCAGCTAATTCATGGGATACTTCTGAGCTATACATGGGCAATTTCTGGGTTCCCCTCGAAATGTCCATTCAAAAACTTTGTGAAAATGCGGTTGGGCTTCTTATGGGCCTCCTACCTGCGTCCCACTGGGCTGTAGGTGGATAAATGATGGGAAACTAATCGGCTGCACTGACGGGCCTACTTCGGCTGTGCATGGGCAAGCGCTGGGTTTCCCATTCGGGATCCATTCAAAAACTTCTCAAAAAAACTCGCCAGGGATCCAAATGGGAGTCACAGATGGACTTTGCTAGACTAAAGTGGGTAAATGTTAGGGAAGTCTTGGGGTCTGCCCTCTGTGAACGCGTTCGAGCTGCACCAATTGGAGCCCATCTGTGGTGTGGTTGGGCAAGTGCTGTGTTCTTTCTTGTTGAATCCTGAAAAAATAAATAAAACATTGCAAAAAAAAAGTACCTGGAACTACTGTGGGCATCCTCGGATAGATGGGCTTTCCACCTGGACCCCACAGGACGCCTAGCTCCATTGTTGCTCAGGGTTGCTACTTAAAAAAATAATTGGCAAGTAGACAATTCCAGTTAAAAATCGGAAAAATAGATCTTCTTCCTACGAAATTGCCAGACTGTTGACGCAAACAAGTAATATAACACTTAATGGTTTTAATTTCTTAGTAGTTTATCGCCAGTTTCACGAACCTAATGTATTATATGTTCGCTTTGGTAACATAAGTAATGCTCTGATGGCAAATCGATACTTCCCAGCAATGGGTGTTTGTTCTTGGTACGGTATCTTTGTTTGCTCTGTCTATAAATTTTTCGGGTATAAATCAGTATTATTGGCATCATATCAACCGAATAATTTGAAGTATGCTCGATCGTAGCTTGTGCATGGGTTGTGGAAGCGAACACCAGGAAAGAACTTGAAAGCTATTAGTGTTTCAAACATATTTAGGGACTATTTCGTCTCAAACAAGTGTTGGTTGCCTAACTTGCCGTATTGACACCTTACGAATCGTACAATCTATGCATTTCTCAGTGCTTTCTGTAAAAAAGTATTTCATAGTCCTTTTCCAATACTTTAGCTTCGGTCACAACTTTGTGCATTTTTTATACGGTAAACCAATTGCCGTCCCTCTCTCTCTCTCTCTATGCGTCAAAGATTTAGGGTTTCTTAATTGAAAGTTCATCTAATTCAACAAACATCCTATTTCTAAGATCCGTTGTGGGCAGCCCGCACAATGGGTTACAACTTAAAATTACATTACAGAATACAGACCTCAGTGACAGTGAATTAACGTTTCAACAGATGTCTCCATGAATACCAGAATGAGCAGTTCCAGTTTGTATAAAATTTTAGCAGATCTCTGAAAATCAAAGATAACCTATCAGGTTGAGTTAACCTCCTTTCACGGCGCTAGTAACCCAACCCACTATAATAATAATAATCTCCTTTCAAGGCTTGATTACATGACAAACTCACTCTGAGGGACAAATTCTGAGTGGGTAGATCCGCGCTAAGGTTGGGTTGAGGTGCCACGATTGCTGCGTTCAGTTTTGAGGTATGTATTGAAGTGTCCGCTGCTGCAGTCTAGATTAGATAGGCGGCAGTAGACGGACCAAGAGGCCCATTCCCGAAGAGATACCGGGACTTACGCCTCGGCCATCTATGAGCTATTGCCATTATGCCAGTGTGATATAGATGACTGAGGGAAACAATAAAAGTAAGAAAAAAAAAAAGAGAAAAATCTCAGCCAAAGCGACGATCATCCAGGCACGCAAGCACGTTCTATAGCCTATAGGTGGCCCCTGAAGCTTTGGCCGTTAAGGGTTTGCGACTCCTGGAGGATCGGAGTTCTTAGTTGTGGATGATGTCTTTCCCAATGTTTGGCAAGGTGATTTTTAAACGCGTTGACTGTCTCCGCACCGACAACGTCGGAGGGGAGTTTATTCCAAATGTTCACTATGAAATACGAAAATAACTGCCGACTTAAGGTTGTCCTTTGAGCCTTATGCTTGAGTTCTTGAGCGTTGTTTCGCGGGCGATTATTAACGTCTCTTTCTAAAAGTCCCGTTGTAGGTACGTCATTGAAGCCATTCAAACACTTGAATGTTTCTATTAGGTAGTTGCCCCTTGAGTCGTCTTTACTCGAGGGAAATCAGGGCCAATTCTTTTAGGCAGCATTCGTATTGCTTATTTCGCAGCTGAGATATCAATTTCGTTGCTCAGCGTTAGACTTTTTCCATGTTATCGATATCTTTGCATAAATGTGACGACCAGAATTGAACTGCAAATTTTAAGTGTACGCCTTGTACAAGGAAATGATGATGCCTTGGACTCGTATTTGATATTCTGGTGATGAATCCCAGTACTCTGCTTGCCATTTTCACACTCTTGTCAACTTACTGACTGTGTTGTAGCTTGTCTGTAATAGTTATTCCCCAATCACGTTGTCGGGTGACAGCTGCCAATTCTGTCCCATTCATTTTCAATTGGGTTCAAGGGTTCTCCAGCCCTACGTGCATTACTGTACATTTATCAACACTGAAGCTCATCTGCCACGTTGTGCTCCGTTCCATGAGGTGGTCAAGGTCTTGTTGGAGCTCAGCTCTTTTCGTATCAGGATGACATAGGTTAGTATCATCCGCTAATTTATTGATTTTACTACGGATATTAAGATAGAGATCATTGATGTAAAATTTTGAACATAAGTGGACCAATACGCTACATTGAGGAACTCCAGATGATATCTGCGTCCAGTCGCTCGTCTCTCCTTTACGCTTCACTCGCTGCTGCCGACCCGTAAGCCATGCCCGGATGCAGCGTAAATGGTCTCCCTCGATACCACGGGTTTCCAGTTTTTTCATTAACCGTTGATGGGGGACTTTGTCAAAAACCTTTTGGAAGTCTAGATACACTAGGTTTCCACCTTTTTTTCATCTATAATTTCCGTAACTTTCGAAAAGAAGTCCAGTAGATTTTTTAAGCAGCTCCTTCCATTTCGGAAGTCGTGCTGAGTGTCGGATATGAGCTGGTGCATCCTCGGGTGATTCGTGATGCGCTTCTTCAATGGGCTGTGGCTGTGTTCTTGTTGGAGACATGATTTTATACTCGTGCTCTGTGAGACGTAAATATACTGTAGAAACATCACTGCGTCTGTCTTCAACCTTTGAAGATTGGAGTACCGCTATCGTTTAGGGAATCAGTTGAGCCAAGTCAAGAACTCCGACGATGGAACGAAATGTTTGAAAACAAATGACAACAAAACGAAAAAATCTCTTCCCTCAGCTATTGTTCCGTCACGTTGCGATGCAACACAATTCAGTTATATATTAACTCCAGAGCTCTCTTTTGCCCTCCTTCTGACCTCATGCTTCATTCATGACATTCCGATCCGTGAGCTGCACCCCGCCGTTCACATCTGCCCGACGTACTATGACACTTGCCTCCCAAACAAAGCCGACCTTCAAAAACAAAAGAAAATAATTACGACGAAGTGGATACCAGAGGGCGAAGATGAGCAAGGCAGGGGTCAGGCCACCTACGCTGCCGAGACGTGTGGGTAAACTTGCCNGCCGTTCACATCTGCCCGCCGTACTATGACACTTGCCTCCCAAACAAAGCCGACCTTCAAAAACAAAAGAAAATAATTACGACGAAGTGGATACCAGAGGGCGAAGATGAGCAAGGCAGGGGTCAGGCCACCTACGCTGCCGAGATGCGTGGGTAAATTTGCCGAAACTCTACTCTCCGGTGAGGGTAAAGCAAGAAATATTTGCGTACGATTGTTTCAAGATTCTAGGTTAATTGTTCGAGTGCGTCAACTTGCTAACCATACTCTTGACTTGACATTAAGCTCCAAAGCACAGATTCATGAGTACGGATGTTATACGCTTTTCGATCGTTTGTCCTAGTGAGTTAATTTACCAGAACTTTGCAGAAGTTTCTAGCACATTTACCCGATTCCTGTATTTCTTTTTATGTCTCGGATTGTTACGGTATTAATGAGCATGGGCGATGGGCGTGCTGGGAACAAAAAAATAAAGGCTTTTATTCAACAGTATTACCGTAAGTAAAAAATCAGAGATAGTTAATGAGAAAGTAATGATATACAAAAAGAATGGGACACAGACGAGCTGACAATTGAACTACTGCTTCCCTATTAGCTCTTGTACTAATGATGGAAATTGCTACAGCTCCATTAATATCAATCATTTCAAAATACGCTGATTCTTTGTAATTCAGTGAATTGGGATTAGTTTGGACACAAAATTATGGTACACACATAGACATACAAATCCCAACGCCGACTCAACGCTCACTACCGAACAGTAGGAGGACAGCCAACATCCGATATTGTCTAGGTGAAGAATTATCTTAATATTAATCATGCACGTGGCAAATAACGGTGTCTCACCTGGAAGAGGGCAGCGACGAACCTAAATTGTAGGGAAATCAAGGGAATGATCAAATCTACCTAGTATTATAAATTATCGAACATATACGCAGAAACCTAAACCACAATGGAAACTGCATAAATCGAACTCAAACAAAAGTCGGGCACTCCAGGAAATTCTAATATCCTAAACATCTGCCTACGTATACATTAAACAAAATATCAGATATTAGTACATAGATATTAGATCATCGAAGGCTATGTCTTTTGAGGCGGCTTCAGTTTACAATCTTCATAAATGGTGACTGCAATATACTTGTCTGAGCGAGGTTGGGAGATAAGCATACAGCCTGAATGTGCAGCTGGATGTCATGGCGCAGAGGGTGCAGAAATGCTAGTGGTGTCTATGCGTGATGAGTATACTTGTGGTGAGCCAGCCCTCCTGTATGGAGAAAGGCAGCACTCGCTAGAATGTTGGATTTTCTTTGTTTTATACCTCTGCAGCTATGTCAATTATATCAGAGCGTGATATCACTTTCTATTTTATACTTTATGATTTTCGAATTAAGTTAACGTTCACTTTTTTTCAAATTTCATACAATATTTCATTCACATTTAAGTCAGTGTAAATGCTGAAGCCACTTTTAGTGACATATACCGATAAACTTACCACTTACCACAGTAGTTTTGTTCGTCTTCACACAGCTGCTGCGGCTACGACGCCGTTGAAGTGCTTAGCAAGCTGTGCCGTAGCCGAGTTTGCACGCTACTACACTCAGTCCTATGGGCTGTGCGGATTTGTCGATTTTATCAATGAAACTAACCAACACAGTGGTTTTCCAAGGGCTTCACAATAGCCCGCTAAATAGGAATGAATGCATGAAAAGGTATTTACCCTTTACTCCAGTAAAGATATCTGTCTTTCAATGAGTAAAGATTTACATCAGAAAGCCATTGCTTGCTCTTACACGGAAACCATTCCCGTTTTTCAGTGAACCGAACCAGAAATTAACGCCATCTATCCAGCATGACACTTCACGGTAGACTGAGTGACACTCTCTCTGTCCCGGGGCACTTTCTGCCAACTGTTTACATTATACGCCAGTCTCTTCGTCACCGTGAATAGTGACTTTTTTGTCCCATATGCTCGCTATTCCAACAGACAGCACCTCCATAGTACATCTCCAGTTAGTTTCTTTCGACTACAATATAGCGTACCTGCCTGTCCTTGTGTTATAATACGTTATATTTACGTATGCGTACTTTCCCATGTGAAAATCTAATGGCGAAAGTATTACTTATTGTTTCCGAGGCATCGTCGAAAAAAAGAGAACAAACGCTACTTTAATTGGTATATATAATTGACATTTATTGTTTAAGTTAATTAACTTCGTAACCTAATTCATAAACAGGATGATCGACGGTATGGTTTAAGACCGTCCTTTCAGATTTAGGCTACCTTTTTGCTGCAGAGGTGACGAGATACACGTTGGTTGATTAAAAATGTTTGAAAAAATAAAACACTCGATTGTGATATGTATGCTATATTTAGAGAGCGTATAACACCCTGAGGAGAAACCCTGCTCTATGATTTTCAGTAGAAATATCCTAACGTTTCCTTGTACAATTATATGTTCATGCTGCCTTTACTTTGCATGTGACACTATTTATCGGCGAAAAACGTCCTGTGCACAATAAGCACATATTTTGTCTTCCAAATATTCATATAACTGTGGACAATTTTTTCTTTAATTATTTTCAATTTCTGAGAAAAAGGCAGAAATTATGTTATTACAGTATTCACTGAGTCTTTTTCAGTGAAATAGTTTCGCACTCTCATTGATATATCACTTTTGTTAATAATGTAATGCAAAATACTGTACACTAATGCGTTTGAGCAGGCGGTAGGAAACCTCTCATTGGATTTAACCTTTTATACAGTCAGATATATTTCAGAAGTTAAGATCGAAACAATATTTTTTTCTACTGGAATGCTTTGCAAAAATGTTGTAATAAACTCCACGCGAATGTTTAATATATGAAAATGTAGAGTACACATACCGATATATTAAATTAATGTATTGATTACTACCTTGTTTACATTAGAAATTATCAAATTTTAACATTTTACAATAACCATTTCGCCAAAATAGCATGAAAAAATGCGACTTTAATCCTGAAAACAGATCCCCATCTATCGCCCACTGTAACATTTATTCCCCAAACACTGTTGCCAGCACTTCGTGGTACCTACCCTCCGCACTATGCAGTGTAGCGAGATGGCATGACAACACATTTGCTCGAGCAACATGTAAGGCAAGTATCTGGGTAGGTCATCTCCGGCCGGCCGGTGCTGCACGCGTGGAGTTCTTCGATCGTAACAGCGCAACTGTTAAACATATCTCCTGCGTTCACCAGCCTTCGCCTGCATTGGCATTAGTTCTGTTCTAAAGTATTTCAGGGTTTCTGCTATCGTGGTCATGCAAGATATCACCTACATGGTAGATGATGCAATCATAGGAATACTCCTCAATCGGAAATTGTTAGGCGACTAGACAACTAACTTAACTGGAACTGTTACATACCGGTTGCTTGCGGTAAGGCAACGCTGCATTGGTCAGGTAATATTGTGTTGTTCGAATAAATATATAAATTCGAATTAAGCGAATATTTCAACCTTACGATTTTGTATGCAGATACCATCACGTACCACGTATAAAACGTCTATTTGTATGAATTATGGCCATACTTGATGGCTGCTCTGCATCTTCATATTTCATGTTATCTGACTGCCTGCACTGTGTTAGCGTCAACAGATATGTTGAAATAGAAGTCAGAGTTTACTCTGCGTGCCTAAGTGGTTCAGGAGGCTGACTTCCTTGTTACCTGAAAATCAGGCGTTCTATTCCCAAGCCAGGGAAGAAATTTTTGTTACTCAGAAGAAATGCAGTGGCGTCGTTTTTGCTGCTTATAGTCACTAAGGAGGGGGAGGGGGAAGAAAGGGCTGTCCTGACCGACCAAGCCAGAAGGGGGGAGGGTGAGTTGGCATATCCAATCGAGTCTTCCGTCCATGATGCAATATCTAGAACAACTTGAAGTCGTCTGCAGCCGTACCTTCTACAAGCCCTAGCGGGGAATTTTCTGAAGCACTAACCAGTGCATGTAGATTTGTGGATTGTATAACCAAGGTTAAAATTTCCCTTAGTCTTCATCTCTTGTACACGCCGGACAGCATTTTTCGTGTGTCACACAAACAAGCACCTACTACTTTTTATCCTGGGTTAGATACCTTGATTAAACTGGACTGTGCTTTAAGAATTTTTGTGTCACGTGTACTATACGTACAAATAGTTTTTCCGTTACAAGGTACCGACAGCTTTGGAGTAACTTAGCCCGATAATGTCTCAGTTACAGAGTTACACGATTTTTGAGGCAAAAGTACAGAATATGCAAATATATTCCCTCTTAAAACGCTGATCTACTCCTTCTTAACCGATGTTGTACTGAATTTGTGGTTTTTTGCTTCACTGACTGAAAACGAATTCAATACAAGACTCGGGTTAAACCCAAGCATATGCAGTTGCAAAGTAAATGTTTATTGGCTTGATGCTAGAAATCAAGGGAGTTTCATGTATCTCTCTACACAGTAGTAGTGGTTAAAGCCGCGAAATCCCGGTTTTTGAGGGTAAGCTACCCTCGCGGCTCCCCTCGCGCGTGAGCTTCCGGTTTATGGTTAAAGCCGCGAAATCCCGGTTTTTGAGGGTAAGCTACCCTCGCGGCTCCCCTCGCGCGTGAGCTTCCGGTTTATAACGGCCAATGCACTACCGGTTTAACGAGGGTCTGAAGGGGCGCAAACCGGAAGTGGGCGGGGCCTGGGAAACCGGAAGTAGGTGGTGCCGGATACTACCCTCAAAAACAGGGATTTCGCGGCTTTAACCACTACTCACAGTGAAGGAATCAACTCTTAATACTCATACATAGTTTAGAGGATTCCATCATCAAGAATAGCCTATGCTTACTTAATATTACGGACATAGTGCTGGTAAGAAACACGAGTAAAGCCGGAACCCAGAAATATGGCTGGAGAGCATCTCTTTATAGTCTTATCTTTTTGTATGCATGTGCCTATTAAAGAATCTGTACTGCGAGTGAGTGGTGCTGATGATCAAGTGGTGCGTCTGATTCTGCTCGGGCGTTTTGTGTCCCACGTCCCATTCGTGTGCCTGGGAGAGCAAAATTGGAGGAGTTACTCGTAATCTGCAATTTTATAAACCTTTATTAGATATTAGCCAGTGCTGCCGCTATAGACATCGGATCATTACCTGCGCCAAGGAGATTATGTTTTTATCGTGTTTGTCTGTCTCTCTGTTTGTTTGTCACTAAGATAACTCAAAATTATGGACGGGTCTTCACGAAATTTGCAGGGATGGCTAGGCATTTTTGATGTAACAGATGATTAACTTTAAAGTGAAGATGCATTTGACAGTTTGTTTGCTTGTTTGTTGGCCTCTTGTGTTTAGTAACCATAAGTCAAAAAGTTTACAATAGATGTTTCTGAAATTACATGAGTGTTAGGTATATCACGAAGAGTAAATGACCAAAATATTGTGATGATCGGTTTGTTCGTTGTTTGTTTGTCTATGTATTTGCTTTCATGATTGTTAGCAAAATACCTCAAAAAGTTATGAACGGATCTTCATGAAATTTACATGAGTTTTTAGATATCTTGAAAGATAAATGATCCAATTTTGGCGATGATTGGTTGGTCTGTTTGTTTGTTTGACTAATGATTTTCAGAATGTTTGTTATAGCTACGTAACTCGAAAAGTTATGAACGGATCTTCAAGAATATTACAGACGCTGTTATTACTGTCAAAAGGCACAAATGATTAGATTTTGGTGCTGATAAAATGGAGATCATAGTTTCAGAACCAATTTCAAGTTTTCGTTACTGTTGCTTTGCTTGGTGGAAGCATGCACTCTCAGAATGCTCTAGTATTACGCTTGTACTGACCAGTACGTGTGTTATGGCTACTTCATATTATTCCAAAGTATATTGAAACTTAGGCAGAACTCAGGTTGCACCTCAGTGTCTCACACGTGTAACACCCTTGTCAAGTTCTGTCAAAGATCCTTCATGCTAATCTTTAGAACCAATTCGCAACTCATCTGTCACTGTGAGAGCAGTCAAGTGTCCCGCTGCAGTTCACGTAATATCGGCAATACAGTGCCTTGCAAGCTCAGCGATCTGTCGAGTCGCTGGCCGTGTTGTTGACAGCCTCCGTGTCTC
>LQNS02276498.1:3002932-3013281 GCA_001587735.2 Parhyale hawaiensis | reverse complement strand
ATGACCCCTGACACTAGAGGCAGTGGATGGACGAAGGAGCCAATTACCAGAAACAAGACCAGTGGTGAATCTGAAGGCCTATTTACACGATAGACTTTTAGCTTACGTTCGTACTTCATGACGTACGATTGTGACTCTAGGTCGGGTCAAACAGCAGAAAAGTGCACACTCTGAGCTCTAATTCGGCTCAAATGTGAAGAAAATTCAAAACTTTACTAGAGGCACTTATTACGCAAGCTAACTTGGCAGCTAGCATTTTTACAGACCTCTTAGTGTTCGAGCAGCACTGTTTGAAAGGACTTGTGGAGTGGATGGGATGGGATCCACTATAAACGTTACGTAGACGACACTTTCCTTATCTTCAAAGACCCACAGACTTGTTCCTACAATATCTAAATAGTGAACATCCCATGATAAAGTTCACTGCTGATAGCCAATCAAGCGATTCTATAGCATTTCTAGACACCCTAGTTACAAATGGGGACTCAACACTGACCCTAGAGTTTACAGCAAACCAACTTTTTCAGTCTTCGGAACTAGCTTCTTCAGTCTCTGCCATGATCAATTTAAGATTAACGCCATCAAAACTCTACTATTTAGTGCATACCACTCACCATTTTCTTACCTAGTATTTTCAAATGAAATGGATTTCCTTTGAACATTTTTCAAGAACAATGGGAAATTCAGAAGCAGAGTAAACTAATTGGATTTAGATGTACGGTATACCAATAATAAGCTTAAATTTTGACTTCGATTCCACTACGTGTAATGGGCAATTGTTGTTAGCTTTGTGTTGTGGTCTATCAGCACCCTGGTATGCCATAATTGATTTTGTTCCTTAATTGTCCACTTCTAAATGTTTTGCCATTATGATCGGCCATTATTATTTTTCTATGTTTTCTGTAACGTGCATTTTTAATGGAGCGAGCGCTCCGCAACAAATGCTAATGCTCTCTTATTTTTACGTTAGTCTTAAGTATGATTACTTCAGGATCAATGCTGTGCCCTGAATATGTTGGACACAGCATCTATATGAGAAGTTCTCGAATATGATTTTGTCACTATTATTATTATCATCATAATCTTCTCTGATGCCTCCAAAAGACCATTATTCGCCGCTAAATTATTGTCCCTCACATATAGCAGAGTCGCAATCACGATTTTCAATCAGGCTCGTAACCCCAAGTAAAATGCGCGTCTACTTCATAGTTTCAAATAGTAATACCGGCATGTCTATTTTAAGTTTTGAATTTTCTTTTCACCATGTATAGGATGAAAAAATATTAAACATGAGTGTCTGTAAAAAAATTGCGCCACTTCTTTAGTTTCTAACTGGTTAACACTGACTAACTTCTCTTTAGCTGTGATTCTTCTCCCCCTTCTTTTTTCTTTCGTTTTCTATTTTTCCCCTCTTGTTTCTCCAGTCCTTTATATCCTGCTAACATAATGGCATTAGCTCATAGAGGACAGGGGTGTAAGTTCTGGTGTCTCTTTGGGAATGGGCCTCTTGGTTCGTCTACTGCCCGCCTATCTAATCTAATCTACTCTAATCTACCTACGTGGGTCAATCCCCAAGTCGACGGTGGATCTTGCCCTGTGTGTTAGCTTTAAAAATGTTACTTGTGAAAAATGAATACCTCAGGGTGCAGCGCCCTGATTTGTTGGGCACTGCATCCATATGAGAAAATAAATGAGCTTTCTTTCTCTTCTAGATCATTACTGCAAACTATTTCTCGACCTTACAACTTCAGAATCCCTCTGCAGCCAAAAAACAAAACCCAGCCTCAATACAATGACTACAGTTGTACCTGAGTATCTCGCATCACGTTCCACAACTGATTTTTCTCCTCCGATTGTACTAGATCTGATCCCTCCGCTCATGGACTGTACCCGACTACTCCTTTCTAATCGCCCGACTGTACAAGCATCTGCGTTAGGCCTCTCCGAACTTATCCCGGTCATTTACGTTTTACATCACGCACTGACAACTTCTCTGCCTCTCTTTGAGCGACCAAAGTAAATTATCCTTTGTTTTTGCATTTTTCCTTTCATTTCAATCTTTGATGATGGGAGTAGAATTCCCGAAACGTTAGGTTTTTCAGATTAGTCGACATAATATTTATTATTTGAAATCGAATGTAACTTTAAATAATTAATCTAGAAACTAATGTGTCAGCGAGGAGGACTCGCTCCGTTGAAAGTCTATTGATTGCACTCGCCTAGTTTCACGCCAGTATCAATACAAAACTATAAGATAAAACTAGAACGCCTCGTGGCGTGAGACCATCACCCTCGGTGGGGGTAACGTCAACTCTGACATTTTTAACGGCCCGTTTACTCTAGAGTTTTGACATTTTTCACATCTCAGGCAACCCATTTGACTGTCTGGAAAAGCTCAACTCTTTCTGCCTCATTCTGGGTGAAGGTACAGATTCAATGCCGTCATTGTTGACAGCCAGCTAGATAACTCAAGATTTTTGCCATTTTTCACTTCTCAGTCAAACCATCTGAGTGCCTGAAAAAATATGTATTATTATGACTCAACTCCTTCTGCCTCTTTTTGGGTGGACAGACAACAATATTCATCGCCGTCATTCTTTATGACCAGTTAATTCTAGTTTTTTTTTTTTTTGCATTGTTCACATCTAAATTAGTCCATCTGACGCAATACCAGAAATTATGAACAGTGCTCAACTCCTTCTGCCTCTTTTTGGGTGGTGTTACAGATTCAACGCCGTGAGTTTTGATAGCCAGCTAACTAAAGATTTTTGTCATCTTTGACATCTCTGTCAAACCACCTGACTGCTTGAATAAATTATTATTATGACTCAACTCCTTCTCCCTCTTTTTGAGTAGATTGACAACAAAATTCATCGCCGTTATTTTTTATGGACAGCTAGTTCTAGTTTTTTGGCATTGGTCATATCTAGGTCAACCAACCAGAATTCCTGCAAAAAATACGAACATTTTTCTACTCCCTTTACCTCTTTTTGGGTGGACAGACAAATATAGAAATATAACTAGAGCACTCTGAGAGCGCATACCTCCGCCAAGTGAGCCAACGGTAGCAAAAATTCAAATTGGCTCTGAAACCATAATTTTCTTTGCATAAACTTCAAAATCTGATCATTTGTGCCTTTTTATATTAATAACAGCTTGTTCAATTTTTTTGAAGGTCCGTTCATAACTTTTTGAGTTATTCTATTAACAAACGTTATAACAAATATGAGTCAAGCATACAAACGAACCAACCGATCTGCACCAAAATTTGATCATTTATGTCTTTTATCATTACTAACAACTCCTATGAATTTCGTAAAGATCCATTCATTATTTTTTGAGTTATTGTGCAAACAAGCATAAAATTAAAAACAGTGACAAACGAACGAACAAACAAACGGATCATTACCAAAATCTGGTAATCTACTCTATGTTATATACCTAACAACTCATGTTAATTTCATCAAAATCCATTCATAACTTTTTGAGTAATGGCATCGAGAAAAATGACGCAGACAAACAAACAAACGGATAGACATATCTTCACCAAAAGTTAATCATCTGTTCCTCCTAATATACCTAACAATCCCTGTAAATTTCATCCAAATCGGTTCATAACTGTTTGAGTTATCCTGGTGATAGACAAACAGTCTGACAGACAAACACGACGAAAACATAACCTCCTTGGCGGAGGTGAATATGTATGTATATTATATACATACTTAAGTCCTCAACGAAAACATTATCACTTCTCTCATTTCGTTTGCTGGTGATAAAACAGGGCAGAAGAGAAGGGATGTGCGGTCAGAGAATGAACTGAGCAGGTGGTTGTTCATGGGCTTCCAAACGGAGGAAGGCATACAATTTCGTTCATTAATCTACGAGTCAAGTAATTTGAAAAGCTTACGTTTCATCCCTGTTTTCACACTCACGACATCTCTCTTTTTATTGATACCCTCAGTGCCAGGACTCATGCATCAGGTGTTGGGACACACAATCAAGGAGTTGGTCCAGGGCACCATGAAACCTACTGTGTACTGTCGTCATATTATCTTGGAAAACTTTTGTTGTCAAATTGGATTCCAGGGACAAGTTCCAAATAGTACCAGTCTTACAAAAAACGATACTTGATATTGAAGGCAAAGGAGTAACATTGCAATGCGTTCACCTGAGGAGATGGAGGCTGCAGGGCGACAGCGGCTGCGGTCAGCATCAGGAGCGTGGCGAAGTGCCTGATTCTGCTGGCGGTCTTCAACGTTTCCATGTTTCCCGTTGTTGTGTTTCTCGGTGAGTAGGAAAGTTTGTAGGGAAATCGGTTTCCCAAACCGACAATAGAAATTTGGCTGAGAAGATTTGGTAAATACTCTAGGGCTTTTATACGAAGTGAATGATGATAGATGAAGGGTGACCAATAAAATAATCTTTTACAGATAGTGTTAAGTCTCGTTAAGTAAGGTGTTTTCTCTGTACGCAAATATTTTCTATATTGACGATATCATTATGCTGATGAAATGCTACGCACAAAGACGTGAGCTAATAAGCTATACATTTACTCTAAGGCTAAGACAGTTCGAGGATCGTCGTCGCTATTACAAGTAGCTACTATTTTGCTATTTTATCAACTCAATGTCGAGCAAGGAAGAGCAAAATTTTATACCAGGCCACAAAATAACATCTATTTTGAAGTGTGTGCTGCATGCATTTGCGGCTCGATTATCAAAAGTAATGTTATCAGGCTGTGAGAGTTTTCTTCGGCGCATTAGCAGTTACGGATGGCAGAGTTACGGTTGCGGAGATACGAAGGATTGATTTAGTTTATCGGTGGTGGAAGTGATAAGTTTATCGCGTTATAATTTTTTGTCTTGTCACCGACACTAAAGTTGAAAGTCACATAGCCTTGAAATCGTCAATAATGTGTTGGGCATTAAGAAGAAAATTTTAAAATAGATGAAAAAAAAAACAAATTGGGTTAATTTATTGTCGAAGGAAAAACTGGCTGTTGGACAGTTCAGTCTCCAAAGCGAGAAACCAAGATTATTAATCATAAGAAATATAGACTTCTACAAAATAGATTTCCCTGGCCTCGGCTAACTGTTGTTAATATGATAATATATTACGGTAATGAACGTGAATCCCCAGGCTAAAACCTCTTCTTGATTTACCGCAGTCCAAAACAATCGACCATTCATCAAATTTTCCCGTTCGACTGCCTATCGTCTCGATCTTTCACCGAAGGCCTCAAGACGAGCGAACTTCAAAGTAGCTCTGACCGCAGTCGTGACGCGTGTAGACTTGAACATCAGCAAGTCCTTCTTACCAGGCACACGGAGCTATAATTTACGGCCTCGGCAACATCCGTCTTGCTGCCTCTAGTCTGTATGACCGAATTTAGATGGAGAACGCTAAGTGCAGTGAATCTTTAGGAGACGAACGGGTCACCAGTGCTAATTCCGTCACCGAGCAGGTTTAATCGCTATTCAATGCCTTAAAGTAGGCAGTAACTGCTGAGTGAGGGACCTCCGGATGCTGCTAAATTGGTGAGACTATTAATTAATTAAAGGAATTTCTTAGTCGGTAACTGAGGCTAACCAGTTTCTGCTTGCATAGAGCAAATCTGGTTATTACTTTGGTCAAATTCCTTAGCCACGTTATTAGAAAGTCGACGATTGAGCTAAATTCGTAGATCAATTTTAATCCATCAATCAAAATTCAAAGAACCAAGAGAGCTCAGCTTGTTCAGGTTCTACACTTGCATGGACTCAAAATTTTCGAGAATTTCGCAAATATGTTCTCTTTTAGTAAGAGAAACAGCTACCAAGAGTAGGGCTTGTTCTAGTTCCTAACGTTAAATAGTTCCTGGTCACTCAGCGTAGATAATCCAGGGCTGCGCGAGGCTAAAACTCAGAAGCCGACAATTCCGCTACCACCGATATTAAATGAACATCCTTGGGGCATAGCGAATCTACAAGGCGATCGAATCAATGATAGCAGCTCTTTCAGTCGCTATAGATGGCAGGAGCAGCAGTCGCCACGATCTACCTGATTTTTTATGGGCACCCAGCAATCTATAAGCCGTGTGAAAGTAATACTCCTCAGACTCTGAAGATTTTACGAGGGATGCAACAACCTCGCCAGACAATGCGGGTCGCTTGTTAGTAGCTGCTGTACATATCCTCACGCAGACCAATTAAGGAGATTTTATCTTGAGGAATAAGTCATGCTACAGCTTCTCTTTAATAGGTCGTGAATTTATCGGTGGTGCTTAGTATGGATTTATGCGCGGAAGGAAAAGTGGGGCAGTTCGAGAGCTAGTTGCAGTGTCAAGGAAATGCTGTTCAAATGCGTCTTGCATCCAAACAGGTATTTTGGTGCACTTGTTCCATGCAACTAGACCAGAGTGGTCTTTCAGGCAGGAAAATCAATATTTTTTTTCCATAAAGAATCAACGTTTTCGTGAATAAAATTAAATCGTTTTAAGGTCAATGTCCCAACGTCGAGCTCTCGATTTAACTTGTACGAGAATTGTGTCTTTTTTTTGTAGGGATGACTACGACAAATCTATCGCTACTATCGACTAATATTCGTGTACTATAAACAACATTCGACGATAATTCACTTGTGTTTAATTAACGTTCGTTAGCAAAGTAAATCGTATTGGAGTGCGTAAGATCTCGCGTGGAATTACTAACAGTTTCGATACGCTTTTCGAAGGTCGAAGTGGTGCGCGAACTGAATAATTCAAAGTCAGTGGGTGCACGTCGTAGTGTTCCTGAATAGTTTCTGAGAGTATTTCTTGGACTACTAGAGAACTGCAGTTATTGGAGGGGAGAATATATTACACACTGAATGTAGAGGGAAGGCTGTGTAGAGACGATTTTTTTTTTTTTGTAAAGCCTGTGTTTGCAAAATTCTTTTAAGAATATCAGGAGAAAACTATGTTCGCAATGCACGGATATTTGTTGTCATTACACGCTGTAGAAAATAATGCACAGATGTGGCTATAGCTTAGGGGAAGCCGAAGAACATGACTGGCTGTTTATCAAGTGTTCCTGGCGTTGCAAAGCGCAAGATTTTTTAAAAAGTAAAGAAACGTTTCTAATCTGAGAACAGAATGAGAATAGAGTCTTGAGCTGTTTCAAAAGATGATAGTAATGGAATAAATAGATGATAGTGAGGACGTGAAACGGGGTAGTGTCACGGGAGTGAAGAGGTTGAGGTGCAGACTCAGTTGCAGAGTAGATGGTGGAGATTCATTGGCGCCTCGTGCTTCTGTTGGAAGGAAAATTATCATATTAGAGACTAGCACAGAATTAAAAAATGTAACTTTTATGTACGTTTACAGTATACTACAGTACTAGTATCAGACAATTCCTTCATTAGAAGCTACATCAAACTCAAGTTTTGTTGTCCTAATACATAAATAATTCGGACGGCGAATGAAGTACTGAAAATAAATTCAGTAACACAGTTACGAATAGGTCTATTTTAATTACACCCTTGGTTATACCCAGATTTGGGTGCAAATAGTAAAGTATGCACTGTTGGTCTATTTATTAAAGAACAAAGTTTTAGGAAGCGAAACTCAATCAAGATGGAAACGTATCCTCGGGGCAAATATGACTATGATACTATCGTAGTACTCAAACAAATCTTAATTACCTGTTAAATCAGTAAAACTTTAATTAATAAGCAAATGAATCAATGTACATATTTTCTCAAACTCACGGTCACCTATAAAAAGCATTGTTGAAAAGTCTAAAGAAAAATGCCGCTTTGTATAGAAGTATGCGAAAAACAGGCATAAAATTACTAAATAGTACTTGGATTACTTCTTCTTTCTTTAGGTAATATGGCAATACACACAAAGAACATTGCAATAAGTCTACTCAATGCAATCATAGAACTATGACTTAGAAGAAAAGATGTATGTAATATTGAGAGCCAAACAGTTGGTGGTGCGCAAATAGACTCTGCTTCTATGGCGCATCTTAGACTGTACTTAACAAAGTCATTGGTAGTAGACATGTTCTGTATTTCTCGTAACCTACCCACGATGTCAGTATTTACTATAGTAGTTCTTTTGCAATATAAATGCTTAGTCTGCTCTACGTTTGGTCATAATGAGCCCAGCAATCGTTAATTTAGAACAATAACATGTTTTTTCTCTTTCTTTTCAGGGTTTTACTGATACTCCAGTTAGTTGTTGCAACTAGACAGCACTCTGTGGGTGGAGCAACACATTTCATCAGGAGATGGAACAGCGTGTATCCTTCGTTCACACGATCTCAGGAGAGAAGCAAATCTCATGGGGGGCGGGCTGGAGAAGGGGGACAGAACTCGTAAGGACTAGGGTAATGGCATCCCCCAGGAACCCGACCGACAGTGCCTCGCGACGGCACTGTCCGCCGCACTGTATACTCCCACTGGGGTCTCGTGGACCCCACCAAAGCCCATGAGTAACATGGGTTCATTTGTGCGATACGCTTAACAATAAAATACGAGGGTTTGACTTCCTGATCCAAGAGCAACGTTTGATACTTTGTATATCGCTTCTTAAGGTAAATAGATACAGTACTGGTTGTAAAGATTGGTATGAAGGATCTTTGACAGAACTTGACAAGGGTGCGAGCTGAGTTCTGCCTAAGTTCCAATATACCTTGGAATAATATGAAGCAGCCATAACACACTGGTCATTACAAGAGCAATACTAGAGCATGCTGAGAGTGCATGCCTCCACCAAGCAAGGCAACGGTAACGAAAACTTCAAATTGGTTCTGAAACTTTAATTTCCATTCTATCAGCACCAAAATCTAATCTTTTGTGCCTGTTGACAGTAATAACAGCGTCTATACTTTTCTTGAAGATTCGTTCATAACTTTGCGAGTAAAGTTGCTATAACAAACATCCTGAAAATCATTAGTCAAACACACAAACAGACCAACCAATCATCACCAAAATTGGATCATTTGTTTTCAAGATATCTAACAATTCATGTAAATTTCATGAAGATCCGTTCATAACTTTTTGAGGTATTTTGCTAACAATCATGAAATCAAACACATCAACAAACAAACTACGAACAAACCGATCATCACAATCTTTGGTCATTTACTATTCGTGATATACCTAACACTCATGTAATTTCAGAAAAATTCATTTTTACCTTTTTGAGTTAGGGTACTAAAACAAAAGGCTAACAAACAAGCAAGCAAACTGTCAAATGCATCTTCACTAAATGTTAATCATGTGTTACTCCAAATATGCCTAACCATCCCTGCAAATATCGTGAAGACCCGTCCATAATTTTTTTTTGAGTTATCTTAGTGACAGACAAACAAAGAGACAGACAAACACGACAGAAACATAATCTCCCTGGCGGAGGTAATTATCCGATGTCTATAGCGGCAGCATTGGCTAATATGTAATAAATGCTGATTACGGGTAACTCCTCCAATTATGCTCTCTCAGGCACACGATTGGGACGTCGGACACAAAACGCCAGAGCAGAATCGGACGCACCGCTTCATCAACAGCACCATTCACACGCAGCACAGATTCTTTAATAGACACAAGCATATAAGACTATAAAGAGATGTTCTCCTGCCATATTTCTGGGTTATGGCTTTACTCGTGTTTCTTACTAGCACTATGTCCTTAATATTAAGTTAGCATAGGCTATGTAAGAGTATTAAGAGTTGATTCTTTCACTGTATAGAGAGATACGTGAAACTCCCCTTATTTCTAGCATCAAGCAAATAAACATTTACTTTGCAACTGCATATCCTTGGGTTTAACCCGAGTCACTTCCGGTAAAGGAAATGCTCGACTGCTCGTATATTGAATTCGTTTTAAGTCTGCGAAGCAAAAAAAAAAAAAAAATACAAATTCAGTACAACATCGGTTAAGAAGGCTTAGAGTAGTGTTTGAAAAGGGAATGTATTTACATATTCTGTACTTTTACCTCAAAAATCGTGTAACTCTGATAATATCAAGTGAGGCATTATCTGGCGAAGTTACTCCAATGCTGTCGGTACCTTGTAATGGAAAAACTATTTTTACGTATAGTGCACGTGACACAAAAATTTTTAAAGCACAGTCCAGTTTCATCAAGGTATTTAACCCAGGATAAAAAGTAGTAGGTGCTTTTTTGTGTGACACGTGAAAAATGCTGTCCGGCGTGTACAAGAGATGAAGACAAAGGGAAATTTTAATCTTGGTTATACAACCCAACCCACAAATCTACATGCACTGGTTCGTGCTTCAGAAAATTCCCCGCTAGGGCTTGTAGAAGGTGCGGCTGCAGACGACTTCAAGTTGTTCGATATATGGCATCATAGACGGAAGACTCG
>LQNS02276498.1:2978748-2992510 GCA_001587735.2 Parhyale hawaiensis | reverse complement strand
TTTTCTCCTCTCGTTTCTCCATTCCTCTACATCCTACTAACATAATGGCAATAGCTCATAGAGGGCCGGGGTGTAAGTCCCGGTGTCTCTTTGGGAATGGGCCTTTTGGTTCGTCTACTCCCGCCTACCTAATCTAAACTGCGGGTCTATATCAAGGCGAGGATGTAAATCAAATCTACTGAGTTATGCCCGAATCGTTATTCCCTTAATTCTGTGGAATACTACCGAAAGAAGCCCAAAGGGTTTATGAAAATGGTACTGCATTCAACAGTAATTAAATTGAGAACAAAGTATAAAAAGACATTTTAAATGGCCTCATAGCTATAGTTACTCATCACTGGCAGCAATTATTTTGTAGAAATGTAAAAAATTTTAAAATTGATTCTGTATATAAACCTGGAGAGAAAATAATTTACTGATTGAAAGGAGGCTTGCTTTGATTGAACGACATAGCTTGTGTGCATATTACGCTTTTCAGACACAATATGTGTAATGAATGAATTGATGAGTGAATGTAGCGAAAGCCTGAAACTAAACGTTTTGAGCTGAAATCAAGGACTTCATAAAATAAGCATGGAATATGAAAAACAATCAGTATTAAAGGCTACTCGAGAGCTTGCATACGCAGCTATGAAGCAAACTTTCCAATGTAATATAAAAGTTCCTTGAATATTTGCAGTGTCCGGCATCTCAGCAACAAGTATGGTTCTTGAAAGGCACTAATAAACAGCCACGAACATCCACGATTTTGTTAGATATTTTTTATAGAATTGTAGGAATAATTTAGTTCGTAAGTTGAACATTCAGTTGGCGAGAAAGTTGTAAAAAAGCTGAACATTCACAGGAGTGCCGCTGAAATACGTCTGGAACTGACTCAGTCAACACTATCGTCACTTTCAGTAACGGTTTCTTATATCTAAAAAAAAATGTATGTCAGAGGTTGAAATATTTTGACTTTGGTGAAAGATTTCGGGGCTGCAGCTATTGCATGCATTACTATATATTAAACTAAAAGAAAATGGCTTGTGCAGGTTACGATGGAAAATGCATGTACAATTTAAACTTCGATCTGTTATAATTCTCAAGATCGCTGCTGCCAACTTTTATCGTTTCGGTTCAGCCACCCAAGTTGCAATTTGAAACGATTCAGATATGAGCCAACCTTGATCTGTATGATCAGCAATACTGGTGCGTCCCTATATAGCCGCTTCCACTGCAGTCACTGCGGTTTCTATAACCTATTTTTTATAGCGGAGATCACTATGCGTGTTACGGTGCAAGTACCATTACTGATTTAAATCGTATCAAATTATATGACATAACAGAATATAATTCGCGAACTTCATTACAGAAATATTTTTTAGTGGTTGTAAATTACAGTTCGCGGATAGAACTGTTGTGAACGCAAGGTCTGGCGATATTATCTTCATTTATTAATATTTCAGTGTTATATAAGTTCGCAGCTCAGAAATGTGTTGCAAACGAGAGGTCAAGCTATGTATAATATATTAGTCTTTTTACTCGTCAAGTTATTAACTAATAACAATAATAGCATATTTGCATCGAGCTAGAATTGGGCTGTAAACGGGATGTGAGGCGTCCTCTAATTATAAATAATTCCGGTAATTCTTTTAATTTTTAATTTTGCAGCTAAGAATTGTGTTATAGGTACACCAGAGGTCAAGATATTCTTCTCACGAACTGGGTCAGAAATTAATAATTATAGTGCTACATACTAGTTTGCAGAATAGAACGGTACGTGTTACATTAGAATGGACAAGCTGTTTGCTTCTTACTGAAAAGCTCAGTACTCTGTCATGTCTGAACTGTTCTCATATATTATTACAACAACTTACTGTCATTCATTTCCCAGTAACAGAAAATTACTTTTAACGAACACAGGTGAGCAAGGTACACAAGCTCAAGAGAGATTTTGTAATTTTAGAAGCACGAAAAGACTTCTCAGCGGTACAGTTTTATAGAATAAGTAAATATATATCATAGAAGGAAGGTATAAGTTTTATTGGACTGTCAAAGTAGGTCACAAATTTAGAGAACCATGCGGGTAAGACACAAGCTGACATTCATACTTCGCAATGTTCGAATATCCATTGCTGTTTCTGTTCGAACTACAGGAAAATACATAGCTTGCTGAGCTATAGGTAATTCACTTCAAATTTAAATAAACACGTAAAACGGTACCAGTGACACTTGCAAATGCAGTTAACTTGGCGGCTAACATTTTCTTGAATCTATTAGTGTACACACAGTTGCGTCCTCAAAATCTTGACGGAATATCCGAATATTTTAAGTCATAAATGATGAGCAAAGGATTTTCGTGCGAACCGGCCTTTAGCAGACAGGAGTTGAGTATCTCACTCTGAAGGCAGCGACAGCACAAAATACGAAACGTTTCAGGTTCTTGCTCCTCGGAATATAAGCATCCATGACTGACACTAGCCAAATATGCTTGAGCAATGAGCTAAACTATACGTCAGTTCTCTCAAAATTAGTTAAGAGATCTATTCAAAACTGTGTATCGGGCAGTAGGTTTAGCGGAGAGCAGCAGTGGCGGCTGAGTAAGTATTTGAACACTGAACTTCCGCGCAAGCTGAAACTGCGCCCGGAGCGGTGCAGACGGAAAGGTTGTGAAAAACAGTTCACACTTCGTGCCCTCGTCGACATCTAAACAAACGTCGCAACAGAAGAGGGACACGACGTATTACACACTACTTGCAGTATCGGGAGTTAAGATGAGCACGAAGGCTGGTGCCACAGTGGGCTAGTAACTCTGAAGGCAACTCTTACCCCTACCAAACGCTCGCTGTCACGGTAGCAGCAGGAACCGTCCAATATAATACTGTGCATTGAAACTGGTGACCAGACAGTTCGTCGAATAATGCATTCCATTGTTAAATTATAATTGTTCATTCACGTTATCGATAACAAATGTTGGGCAATTCTTTATCCACAAAGTCACCCCACTCATTGCTTCCATTATGGTTCGAGTGGTACTAATAATTCACCATATTCAATAATCTAATACTAAGAATGACCGTCGTGTGTTTATGTATATCTTTATATTTTTATTTATTTATTTATTTATTTATAGGTTTCGTGTCACGCTCTTAACGAAATAGATAGACAAAAATTAGGTCTGGCTTTCCTGGCTTCATCAGTTTAATCATCGGATAAAAGGCTGTGCTGATCCTGCCAAGCTTCATAGGAAACTGATAGGTAGAAAATATTCCAGGTTGCTGATGATGGCACTCGAACAGGATAAGTGATTCCGGTCTTTCTTTGACAAATTTGAAGTCCACTCGATGCAGATGCAAATACCTTCTCTAAACAACCTCTTAATTCCATCATGATGTGTACTCTCTTCTGAGGTCTTCTCCATCCAAACTTCAGCCGCCTTTAGTTGACACTGATCGTCTTATTTTGACGGCATAATTATCGAGGCAAATGGTAAGATATTCTTCAGCGGTCACCACGAGCGTAAAATCCACGATGATTTCTTGGCAGCAAATGGTTTTCTCCGTTTTGGGTTCTTCTTTTAACAGAACAAGGTTTTTCCGAGTCCAAGTTATATGCCACCCTCGAGTATCTTGGATACAGAACTCTATAATCATTAGAAGCAATATCGACAGTGGGCAAAGAATATTGCTAATCGTTAGTAGTAACAATGAATGCAGTTCTTGCTCTTCTAGCTTCTCTTGCCGTTCCCGTGGAGCCTGATATTCATTACTTTACTCTACATCGAAATTATATTTTCTTTTGGTTTACGATGTACACATTTTCTAGCGAAGCGTAGAGAAACCAATTTTTTCCGGTACAGTAGACGTAGTAATTATTAATTCCAACTTCTTGGACGCGAAAATTTTGTTATGTTGAAGCTATCTCGCTGTGTGCGGAAATGAAATTCAGTGATGTTTCAGCACTTATTAATAAAGTTTTCTTTTTTTTTTTTGCATGTCATGTAAGGGAGGGAAGGTGTGCGTTGAAGGTGAAGACGAAATGAAGTGTACTGCTCAGTAGAAAGCACGAATCTCTTACGCTAATTTGAGTTGGCCGTCGTAGCGTTTTCCTCTATATGTATTTTAGTAAGAAAAGTACATTCAATAAATAAATGAAATCACAAATTTCTTCTGATGAAGAAGAAGCAAGTCAAAGACGAAAAGATTCCGCACCGGCCAATATTAAGCAAATTTATATATCTATTGTTGCGTGAATTTTTTCACGCACGGGTCCACTAGTTTTACCATAATCACTACCTAAATGTTATCAGAAAATAGCATTATACAAAGCGACGAGAATAAAGCCGAGTTTACACGAGCGATTCGAGTCGGCGGTATCAGCATAGAACCGACTAAACTAATCCGATTGCGTTGCTTTGGCAGTGACTACAGCTTGAAACTTGAACCATAGACCTCAACAGTACTTGACTCTTAGGTTCAACGTACAGTGGCCTCTGACGCTGGCGGCCAAAATGGGAGAAATATGACTTTCTCAAGAGCTACTATGAACATGTCCAGACACGGTCATGCAGGCAAGCGCCCAAGTGCGTCCCCGCCGTATCCAAGATACCTTCTCCGAAAGAAAAATGTTGGGTACCTTGGAATTCTTTTTCAGTATTAGATAGGAGGAAGTTTTAATGCTCTTAATTTCATAACTATTTTTCGAATAGCTCTTGAGAAAATCCCATTTTTCTATTGCCGACTTTTTGCCGCCAGCGTCAGACCTAAGAGTCAACCACTGTTGCGGTCTATGTTGAACTGTTTGACTATCATAACGATGCTATCATATAAATCTTTGAAAATAAGTTTAAATTCGGAGAAAAAGACGAAAGTTTACTATTGACACTTACTATAGCGTAAAAATTGCAGCTGAGGCTAAGATTTTCAATAATTATTTGGACAGTTTAATTAGCGTGAGATGAAACCGTGCCACGGCAGCGTAATCGGAGTAGTTGACTTGGTTCTATGTTCATAGCGCCGGCGAAAGCGGCTCGTGCTACTCGGCTTATGTAGAACAACCATAAAATTTCATTAAAATGATACGTAGTGTGAAAGTGGCAATTGCATTCAAAACATATATAAGATGCTTTTGATTCCCAAACTTTGAACAAAATATCTAATCCGAGTAGCTTTAACTCGTCCGGATTCTATTAATTCTGAGCGTCTGATTCACCTCATTGGATACAGTTTCAGACGTTAATTGTAAACCCGAGGCCTGGAAATGTCTGGAAATCCTTGACTTACACGATACACGGCTGATCAGCTGCACATAGACATAAGCTTTTGGTAAACAAATAATCCACTCCACAGCAATGCCAAGCTTTTCACAAATTTTATCGCTAAGCAACAAAGAATGTCACTGACACCAGTATTTTAAACTTTACAAGAAACTGCAGGTATGCAGTTAGTAAAGATGTCATAAAAACTCATAAAAATTGGCACTGAAAATAACCTAGTGCCATCTACATGCCAGGTATAGATAAAAATCGAAACAAGCAAAGTGGTCAAAGAAACTGGCCAGGTATCATTAACAGTCAGGCATGAAAAGAGAAGTCAGCCAAGTGGGCAAGGAAAATGGGTATCTCAGAGTCTAGTCCAGAGAGACCTATCATCCATCCAGCAAATCCCATATCACAGTCAAGAGCAGTCCCGTACGACTGGCTGGTACAGTAGTTACGGCAGGCACGATGTGTGTAATATGCAGCAATTCTCGGCATAATAACCTCCATAAATTACGCGCATTAGCATTGTCGGCCCGCTAAATGAGCGAGAAATGCGCGGAGTAAAGTTGAGAGCGATCGTACGTGTGCTCTGCATCAAGGTAAATGTCCTCCATTGCTACTGATGCGAGAGCTTGGGATAATATCAGAGTTTAGAAGGGTGATTAGAGAAGTTGGAGACATGATTTTTGAGTCTACGATGGTTGGGAGTTTCTAGTGATGAGTTTCTGATGGTTGAGAATTTCCGGGGAAGATTTAGGAGTCTCTGATTGTTGAGGATTTCCAGAGATTGTTTAGGAGTTCCCGATGGTTTAAGAGTTGCAAGAGGAGAATCAAGAGTCTCCTG
Source organism: Parhyale hawaiensis (assembly GCA_001587735.2). NCBI lineage: Eukaryota > Metazoa > Arthropoda > Malacostraca > Amphipoda > Hyalidae > Parhyale > Parhyale hawaiensis. The sequence continues at coordinate 2,986,427 of LQNS02276498.1, read as the reverse complement.
TAGTTGAGTTTATCATACGAGCAAAGTAGGAACTCATCCTACCATTCTTCATAATGCTATAATTAGGTCGCTAAGGACACACAGAGTCACCACGGTCAAAATCTTTAATTGACCAGACCGTGTAGTTGACCAATCATCTTTCGTCTTGACTAGCGCAAGCTAGGAGGAGTTTTACAGAACTACCATCCACTGCCTCTTTCATTCCTGAATTTACACTAGTAAAGGTCATTCTCCTTGACTTCAGTGATGATAGGATAGCCTCCCAGATGTCGTTAGCCGTAAACGCGGAGATTATTTCTAAAATTTATTGTCACTTTCTGCAGTTCCAGCTGCGCTGTACTGAGCTTTGAGTCTGTTATTAAATTACTGCCTGTACTTCCGTCGTTACTTTAATTACTCTATACTGAACTAATGACAGACCAGCGTTACTCTTAATGTACGTCATTGTGCAACTATATTTGATTTCTGCTAAGGTAGACGCATTTTTGAAAAAATATATGTGTTTATATTCTAAATTGGATATTGCATTGTTGAACAGCATCTAAACAATGACTGGAATGAAGACAAACGATTATTTCAGTACAGCACGTATTAATTTGGCAAGGCAGTTAAGATAAAAAGTATGATTTTAAAAAAGAAACATAATCTCACCACCGAATATTAATTTTATACACACAGACTTTTACTGGGCCTAGAGAACCTGTAGGCCTAGTTTCAAATAGTTTTCTTAGTACATTAATTGATGTTTAATGCATAAGGTAGGGATTAAATTTCGACATTATCTCAGTTATCACGCAAGATAAGGTACTACTAAGGTAATGATGATTCTACTTTTTCATTTTAATGCCTTGAGTTATTCGATCAGAGTTACGCAGCAAAACAATTAATGCACTTTTTTGTTGGTCCAATACCACCGGCAACATCCCATCACTCAAATTTCTAATACAAGTAAGTCTTTCCCAATATTTTTCAGTGTATTTTAATTTTCATCGCAAGATTTCTTTGTCCTTCAAGTACGGCCAACAAACCAATAAAAGAAGTCAACAATCGACCAGGTGTAATCTAAAACCTGTTAACTTTTTACAGGGACAACAAGATAATTGACCTGAGGAACAATAGATACTTTGTTAGCTTTCCCCGTTTGAAGTGGTCACCAATAAAAGGTGGAACGAAAATATAGTAGTCGAGCTTTGTCAGTGCGGGGAATAAATAGACTCACGACTGCACGGTTAAGTTAGCACTCTTATTTAGCAAATCTGTCTAAGTTCTATTGCATTTTTACAGATAATACTTTGATTTTTTTTTGCAAATAGTATCAAATATAACTCATTCAAGCTCAGTTCACTCTCTTTCCAGTCTAACTCAACCCATGTTGTTGAAATCTATGCTAACCCAGTTCAGCCTAATCTAACCTAATGCAGCTTAGTATTCAATCTCATTAGTGCATGCAGCACTGGCGGGATCAATAACACTATTCTGAATAGAAAAAATCCAAAGTGGCTTACTTTATGCCATGACGGGTGTAGCAACTGAGCTTAATTTACTGTAACCTTAATTACTCTAGTCTAGCCAGACACAACTAACTCTAATCTAACCTAACCTAACCCAGCCCCGCTTCGTTCAACTTAACCAAACACAATGAAATAATGTCCATTTCAGCCTAACAAAACCTAACTTTGTCATATCTATTATAACGGGCAACCCAAACTAATCCAATTGAACTGAACACAACCGAACCCAATCTAATCAATTCGAAGCGCACGGAACCATACCCAGTCCATCAATACCTGTATAGGTGCCAGCGGCGCAATCATGGGACGGCAAAGTTGGGCGAGTACGTGGCATGCCTGGGCATATGAGGGCCGCTATTTGCATTGATTGCTTTCATATGTTACGCCTGTTTTTGCTCATCAGCGAACATTACCGACGTCCCAAAAGGATTGCAGTACGATGGGCACGCGCTTGCCTGCATGAATTATGAAGCTAGGAGAACAATGGCACACTAGGCGGACGTGCCCCGGCGTGCCTAGTACCTAAAATGGTACACCATATTCTGGTGCTCTTGGTAGTATGTCACAGCCAGGGCTTGGACTCTACATGTTCACTGTGACATTCGTGTCATAAACATGTCCAATAGTGCACGCATCAAACGTTTTCAGTTCTGCTCAGGGACAACATGCAATATACAACAATCAAGGAGAATAGCTCTGCTCGTAGTCTATTATCTTGGATCCCCTATTCAAGATCCCGCAGAACTCCATTTGTAGGTATATACTTAATATCTTTATCATGAAACACTTATAAAGAAAGATGAACTTATTATTACCCGCGATTGAAGCGAAGAGTGGTGATACTGTTTTCGTTTGCGTTTTACGTCTGTTTGTATGTTTGCCTGTCCATCAAAAACAGGCAGAAGGAGGTGAGCCATCATCAATATCTTTTTCAGGTGGTCTGGTGGGTTGACAGAGATGTGAAAAATGCTAAAACTTTAAAGTAACCTGGCCATAAAAAAATGACGCCATTGAAATTGTAACTCCTTCCCCCCCCCCCCCCCTTTCCGCGGGTGGTGGTCTTATACCACGAGGCGTTCTAGTTTTCTCAATAATTTCAGCTGTTGATGCAACCGTGCCTCTAGGATTCCTTTACGAAGGCATGTACATAAAACAATATCACCCGTAAGACACGGCCTGTATCCAGCAAAACTATGCAAAACCTTCTGTTAAATTCACGATACTAAGCAATTACTTATCCCAAAATGAATTTATTTTAAAAACGAGCTTCACGGTTCAATCAGATTAAATGCTATGCTAGAAAATTAAACCCTTCATATATGCATGCAAATCTAGGTACGATATGTAAGATTTCAGTTGCATCTTTGGGCGCTATTGCGGCAGAAATTCGGTTGGAGAGTTATTCCGTGGAACTTTTAGCTTCCACAAGTATATATTTCAGTTACAGGCAGGCTGCATACCACCATTCACCAAAAATGTTATCTGTTTACTGCATGCAAGGGTTAAATCGAAGGGTTGAAACTTAGTTTCCTTTATGTTCCCCGTACTATGAAATGGAGTTAAAAATTATGCTTTTGTGAAGCTCGGGAAAGTAATCGCGTCTTGTTAAAGTCAAACTCGACTTGAATGGGTTAATATGCAAATAGAAATTGAAGCTGAAACCAAACCTTAATTGTTTGCGTATGATACAATAACGTATGAGCAGCATTGAAATATATTGCAGTACCAAGCTTCATGACAACTTAAGTTCCATTATACATAATCTATACAATCATGCCAAGTTTGATATTTTTCGTTAAAAAATTCACTTCTTAGTGGAATTTTTCGAGATTGATCACATGTATCATATTTTTTTTTTATATTTTTCGTTAAAAACTTCACTTCTTAGTGGAATTTTTCAAGATTGATCACATGTATCATAAAATTGGGAAGAAAAATTAAGTCTTTGAGGCTTCACTTGTCCAAAACGCCAGACATACGCTTTGGCTTTGCAACTTTGAATCGCGTTGAAAGTGTTAAAGGTAACCTGATGACTTTAAGCCGGTTGAAAACGACATTGACTCAGCAAGACTCAACTTCTGCAATCGTAATGACAACAGATTCAGGGCCAATACCTGATCCTCAAGTTAACGGGTGGAAGCCGCAGCACCTGCCTGAAGTTTCGTACAAGTCAGGCGTCGCAGGCTTAATTTCGGGATCCAATCGGACAATCCCTGTCTCTCCTCGGCTTAGAACTTTTGAATCGTGAAAACGGAGCCTTACGAATGGACTGTATCCTCAATTAAATTACCATATTTTTGCGTATTTTTTATTTAGAAAATTAGCCTATTCATCATGGCTTCAAGGCTAATGGCACGGATATGTACTATAGTGTATAATAAATAAATCTGTAAAATAAATGTTATCAATGGCAAGGAAAAGTAAGCAATACCAATAAATACTTATTTGTTCGAGGCTTCCAGCAAAACAGTGAAATGTTATGACACATTCAAGTGTCACGAATAATTCAACATTCGGAAAGTGCTGGAATGCAACTTCTTCATAAGTCGGGAAAAGCCTGCATGGCCGATATGTCCGACAACCTATGATCCATTTTTGTAGAGTCACGCAATATCTCTTCTTCTTTCCGCTCGTGCTTGCCAAACCGCTGCTATAGATCATAACGGATGTCCTCAGATTCTCCTGACTTTTGGACCTCTGAGCACATTCGATTGTGATCTCAATAGCTCCAGTTTTAGGATCTAGAGATAGTTCAAAGCTCTGATATACGAACCGAAATCGTCGGTGACGAGGGCCGTCTCGGCTAATACATATTTCATGCTGAAAAGCTATCGTGATCCACAGATTTTGAAGAATTTGTGATAGCCTACAGTTGAAACTTTTTTGCAACTATCAATAAACTTCAAAAATGTTTCGTAATCATCTTGCTTAATATACTGGTTTTAAACTACAATCTTGAATTATTTCTACTGTTATTTATTATTTCTGTCATTCAAAAATAATTTTAGACTTCTAATATTTAATATTTCGTAGGGATTTACAGACGGTAAAAATTCTTCGTGGACAACAATTTGAAACTAACTGCCAATAAATCACGAGTCCTCAACATTCTTATTGATTTATCAAAGTTGAATATGGGCGTGTTCGATTGTGACGTGAAGCGACCCAAGCCAAGTCCACTTCACGAAACTTGTTCGAAACTTCAGATAGATGCCCTGGCTTCGACCCGTTTATTAAAGTCTCTGGCTCTGAATCGAAATTGGACACTTCTGAGGCTTCTAAGAACTCATAGTTAATTCGCAAAATAAAAATTACTGTAGGTTTAACATAACTGGGCTGCTTCTAAGAACTGCAACACGATTCAAAGTGACGAAATTAAAGTTACCGTTTCCAGGTCCAGACAAGTTAAGTTGCATAGACTTGGCTTAGATCGACTTTGACGACCCAATCGAACACGCCATAAATATTCCTAGAAACTTATCAAAACTTCTTCATGAACTATTACTCGCGAACCGTATTCGAAATTGATTGTTGATAACTGTTTGTCAATCGGTTGTCAATGAGTAGAATTGTAGGCAAAGTTTCCCCGCGCTAAAAAAAATCATAATGACGAGTGTATACTGTATATTGAATGTTTGTATAGTAACTGATTTATTATTTTCTAGATAATCATGCATTAGTATCAGTTTGTCCTTTTCGAAAAATTAGTTTTCAGTCATTAACCTTGGTGCATTGCTGGAGATTCCCCAACCTTGAACAATGCAGCGTAAGGTTCAACAGTCTTACGCAATACTCACGTTTTCTGTTGCACAAACCTCACAAGTCGAGCGCCCTATCCGCCTGTGCCCCTGCTCTTCTCCAGCACAAAGGGCGCCTCGTACATCTAAAACATCCGGAGCACAATGCGTCCTCCACTAAATGACTCATTCGCCCGGCTAATGTGCACTTGAGCATATCGTTAGCATGTAATATGAAGAGGAAGGGACCTACTTAGCACGGTCAGAGGTCGGTTCATTAAGCAAAGTTTCGGTCTCTGAAATGAAGGTCAACCCATAGTCGACAGAAACGAGGGAAAATGTTGAAATACATGGAGAAATTTGCTCAATCCACTGCAGTGATTAAAGTTTTAAATAAAGAGATCCGAAAATTGCATAGTGCGTGAAATGAAGACGAAGTCAAGGTAAAAAATGGCAATGTGAAGAAGAGCTACCTAAATATTTTTCACTGCTGAAAATTTCAAAACGCAAGAACCAGAAGTTACCACTAGAGTATGAGATGAAGAAAAATATGAGAGTCATACTAAATCTGCAGAGGGATTAATCGATTTAGTTGTTTTTATGAAAATGAAATCGGAAACCAATCAAGCTGACGCAATGCATTCTTTATGGATTGCAAACTTATGACCCAGAGCATGAACAATGACAGGGTGTCAACGCAAAGCCTTTGTCAGATTATTTACGGCGGGAAATACCCGTCGCATAAAATGTTGGAAATGGGACAGCATATTAATATATCGATAGGGTTATTGCTGTCTTGTGTTTAGTTCCAGCATGCTTATTATTTAGTATTAAGTTCACACAATTTAGTAAATGATATAGAGAGACCAGCTCTGTAGTAGTTTATTTATTGTGCAATCAGATTCGCAACAATGAATAACTGCACCATAACCATCAGTAAATAATACAACAGTGAAAAAGAGCGCCAACAACAATTGTTGTGTTTAGTGCTCAACATCTAATAATTTTTATCAGTGTGGCAACTATGAGATAAATAGAACTGATTCAACTATGAGGCAGCTGCTGTAGAAAAGTGTGCAGACCATCTTTGGACAACTGTCACTACGTCCACGTTCAATAATCATGTTAAACAGTGGGAGACATTATTTTTCAATATGCTCTCTTTCAGCTAAAATTGCCCGGTCAACTTTAATGCTACTCAACAGAGGAACGAAGATTTTTATTCTTTGCGGTATTTAGGCCATTTCCCGCTGAAGATATTTCTTCAGAGAAATAGATATCAATACAGGATGAAGAACAGGCTTAGACTTACACTTTTTCATAAACTTGATAAACAGTAGATTTGGGTACTTTTAGTAGCTTGATAATTTCCAGATTGATATTATTGCGGGGCGGGATCCAATAATAGTTTCGTGTTTGTCCATTTTCTTAGGGAAAATAAGTTACTGTAGATATACTGTATATCATTTGCCTAATCACTGAGTGGAGGTATTATCTTCTTGAGGCTAATTGCAATTTTAGTTAAATTTACAGTCTATACTATGAACAAGTTATTCATTGACGCATAAAATATCGAAAGGTTCCACACATGCTTCCATTCTGAGGAGTTGGCCTCAAATATAGAAACGAAACTCAAGAGTAAGTCAAACATTTGAGAAAATGCATGAACTAAGCTCTATTGGTATTGTGTTTGTATACTGTAACTTAAAATCATAATTACAACGTATAGAAGGTATCAGTTGGGTATTACCATTAGTTTCATGCTGCCTATACCCAGTTCGAAATCGGGGCAATTTTGAAATCGGCAGATGAGTGTAAATAGCCGCACGGTCCGTGAAAGGTAACGCCTGCATGCAGTAGTCAACAATATTGGAGAAACATAGCTGCAGCTGTAGCAATCGGTGCCTTGTGTTGCCGTAGTTGTCCGAAAAGCGTTCACGACGATTTTTTTAAACAAGACACTTTTCCTAGGAGAAAGGGGTATACTTATAACCAATGCGATACTGGGAAGGCTTTAAAACGGCGCTAGTTTTTTTTAATTGTATTGCGATTACAGAACTCTGATTGGTGACGATCGGCGTCATAACTGACTAATCAAAGTTTGTTTCAAGCTAAGCACCCACGGTACTATTTATAAGGAAGTTTAAACCTACCTATTAATTCTGGTGTTCCGCAAGGAAGCATTTTAGGCCCATTATTGTTCAACATTTTTATTAATGACATTACTACTCTCGGTATGAATTGTGTATTGTATGCAGACGACGCAGTTTTCTACACCAATAGTAATAATTTTAAAGCTGCTATAACTGATATGCAAACTTTTTTAAATGTGTTATCTGAATGGTTAACTCAAAATAGATTAACTGCTCATGAGAATAAAACCAAATTAATGCTTTTCTCACCCTGTACTCACCAGCAGTTGCCACCTATC
>LQNS02276498.1:2920167-2969109 GCA_001587735.2 Parhyale hawaiensis | reverse complement strand
TTGGTGTCACGTGCTTCCACTAAGATTGGGCTCCTGCGTAAGGTGAATTCTGTGTTTGGTGACAGTCAGGTTGTCCGCAGATGTTTTTATGCTGTTTTGCTGCCTGTGTTAGAGTATTGCTCCCCGGTCTGGACTTCAGCTGCTGATACTCACTTATGTCTGTTGGACCGACTTATTAGTTCAGCCAGCAGGCTGTGTGCTGATGATGTTCTGGTGAACCTGTCCCACAGGAGAAGAGTAGCTGAGCTATGCATGTTTTATAAAGTGTACAATAATGAGAGGCATTGGTTGTATTCTTCTCTCCCTGCCCTCAAGGTTTTTGGTAGAGAGATTCGTGCTGCGCGCGGAGCGCACTCTTTCACTTTGGAGGCTGTCATATGTCGAACTAATCAGTTCTGTCGGTGCTTCGTGCCCTGGTCGGCTAAAGTTTGGAATTTATTGCCTGCTTCGGCTTTTGGTCGTGTTGGCCTGCAGGCTTTTAAGTCGGCTGTTAATGGTTTTTTGCTGGATTTCCTTTAGCAGCGTTTTGGGCTTCTCGGTGTTGCAAATGCTTAATTTGGGTTGTATTACCTGTCCGTGGGAGCTCAAGCGTGAAGTTTTAATAATAATAATAATAACTAATGGTGTGCAGAACCATCATTATGATGGATTCTTGAATATTTTACTGGATCAATCATTAAGAGCAGCAGCAGTTTCGTTTTATCACCTGTATGAAATGCAATAAAGTAGTAAAAAAAAACTTACAACTACATGCAGGTAGTAAGAGTAAGATGCTGAGGCTGTTTATGTTTCTAGCCCGAAGAACACCGCGCAGCTGTAAGACAAAGAACAGGAACATCTGCTGACCAGCCTATCTAACCTTGAGCTCTTCATACTCCCTTAACGTATTCTCTTCTAATTTCATAGGGCAGCGAGAGCTCTGATAAATGCGCTGAAGGTAGCGCATAATACAAGGTACCATAATTGCTTCTGTACAGTTTACATGCACTCTGACTATAGGGAGGCGAGGGAAGGTGATTTGTGTATATCTTTTTTAGCATCGTTTGATATTGAACAATTTCATTGTGCTTTCAGATAGGGAAAACACCTTTGTACTTTTATGTTCACCAGGCTGTGCTTCCTCGCTGTAAAGGGCCTTTTTCATTGTAGGAAGACAATAGGACACAGATCTTTTTGTGGCATAAATAGTACAGACTGGCTAAAAAGGGGTTAAGTAGGTTTTCTAAACAGTCAACAGAAGCCTGTACTCAAGGGAAGCTAATTCGTGAATAACTCTTTTCCTTTCAATTAAGTGGTGCAATCACAAAGGAAAAGTAGTCTTTTCTTTTAAATATACGAACAGTTATCAGAAAGAGAAATGTCATATTCATTTCTTTGTACGCCGCAAGACTTGGGGACACTAGTAAAGTACTACGGCAAAATCAATATTACTTTACGTTTTTACCTTTTTAGAACCTGAATATAGCAAAATTTCTGTTTAAATAATTCGCTTCGTTGACCAGAATATATTTCTTTAATAATTTGAATGGCAATGATTTTCTAGGAAATTTCTATTCAGGTAAACAAAAAAACAAAATGGTTAACTCTAAATATCAGAATAGCTGAATAATTAGCTGATGATTACGATGCAAATACCTTGAACAACAGCGCGTTCAGCATAGAATGAAGAAACATTTAAAATAGCCTAAAAAATTATGGTTATTTGTAAAGATTTAACATAAATTAAGCGTTGATGTTGAACCTTTTTCGCAGTTTACAGGCACGCAGTAAGCAATTATTCAAGATTGAGTAAATAGTTTCGATAATGCAAATGAGTCTGTGTATTAATTTTCTGCTAAATTTCTATGAGAAAAATGAATAGAGAATACTGAATATTAAGTCTAAGTATATAGTTGGACAAGCGGTTTTTGCAGTTTTCCAAAAGACAATGAGTAGAAAATGGCAAGAATTTTCGCCCGATCTCGTGCATCGAAGCATTTGTTGACCAAGTTTCGAGAGCCTTCAAAGCTTAAGAAATTCTTGGCCAATATTCGCTAAAGCAAGCAAAGGTCGAGATGGTTTGGTCGCATGCCATCAAAATGCCCATTTTCAGGGGAACAAAATAAAAAAATGGGGGAAATCATTAAACGATGGAGCAAAAATTGGAAGAAGCTCAGAAATCATGCAAAGGAAGCCGTCTTACGTACAAAGCTTTGAAAAATTGTAAAAAATAGACTTCAGGATAAAAAGGAAAATTAAAAGTTATGCAGAAGATGAAATGGACGGTATTTACAGAGATACTGTTAATGAATCAAGAATTATGGGAGAAAGCAAATCACAATTTTTTTGAAAGATTATCACTAAAAGTTAGGAAAGTTTTATTTTTACACACAGAAAATCGAGAAATGAAGATATTTCAGGAACAGATCAACATAAGCTATTTGAAGGTCATTTACTGCTGCGAAAATAAACAAACGGATCACATTCTGCAAATATCACATAATAAGAACATTTGAAGAGACCTAAAGATGCTTATAAGATTTTAACATTTATTCTCAAGCTTACATTAACTTGGCTCAGTAAGGCACACAAAACACACTAGTAAAGTATGGAATGTATCTAAAGGCTTACTGTAATGAAAACTCTAATAATATCATGTGAACTGACTAAAAGGAATGAAGTTCTAGCCACAGCGTGTCCTCGCTCTGGCTATAACAGTAATTAGATCACTACATGTGCATAAAAACGTTGAAAAAACGTGCAGTTCTATATCTCGCAATGTATACACGCACATCAAATAATGAAAGTCGTCATTCATATTAAGATGATGATTTCAAGGTTTGTTGTTCGATATAAGGGAATAAACTAAAGCAAGCCTCACTTAATAAAAACGTGCGAATGTACCTTAAGCCATTTTCAAATTAGAAACTGACCAGTAGGTTTAATAAAAAATCACTACTATCAGAACAATGGCTTCATAGCTTTGTCAGGAGAAAATAGTTTCATTTGATTTGAGAAATAAAAACTTAAAAATGGCGGTAATAGCTGCAATCAGACGTACGATATCGCAAACTTTCTCACAGAAATTAGCACGATAAAAAATTAATTTGATAACCACGAAGACATAGGTACATACTATATATACAGTATGAGTACATTGCCTCTATTGCTCCACGTGTTCAGAACTGTCACTCAAATATGACGAAACGCGCTGATACTAAAACAATAATGCAAAAGCTTTACCTAATCTAACTTGGTTATGTTAAGTCATAAAGATAACCTACACATTGTAGCAAGAAAAAATCAGACCTGTGAAGCAAACGTAGTGAACTTTAATAATAGCAAGTTATTAATCTAAAGATGGCCTTGCAAGCGTTACACGCTCTAAAAAACTTCATATCATTTTAATACTGCAGGTAACTGTCACGAGAGTTAAAGGACATTAGATGAAAGTCACTATCATACTTATTATATATTGAAACAATAGCTTCAAGGCTTGGCCTGACCAAAATTAGGCAGTGCACAAAAAGAAGCTTGACTTAATAAAAACAAAAGAACATTTCAAGGCTTCCCGTGATCCACACGGGAGCCTGGGGCACAGTTGCGTTTAACAGCGGCACTTCATTATAACATTCTAATGGAGCTGTCAGCTGCTGGCGAGGGATGGAGACAAAAACAGGAGCCTCAATGCAGCCCCACATTCCAAGCTTACAGTAAAATTTAAATCTTACGAGCCCCAATTTTGTGTGGAATTTCGAGTTATTGGTTCAAATGGTTTGAGATAGGCAGTAAGGTAAATATAATTTTTAGGAATCCTTATTTCTTTTATTTTATTTTGAGCAATTTCATGCTGACATGTTTTGAGTTCAAAGCTTATTTGTATTCCTTGTTTTAGAATGTAATTTAAATTTCATGGGTCCCAATTAATTTTTTTTTTTTAAATGAATTTCAAGTGATTGATGAGCATCTTTTGAGGCAACTTGAATCTATTTGAAGAATTATTGCTTAAACCGTATTAAAAACCACCTCTATTTCTGTGTTGCGGCTAAATCCATAGTTACATTAAACCCAATCCTTTATTAACCATAATTCCTTAAAGTAGGTGTTGCTATCCAGCGGTCTATAGATTCTAATTGATAAAAGCTTCTTTTAGTTTGTGAGCTTAAATGAAAAGTACAGAGATAAATGATCAATTTGAATTTATTATTTCATAATATTTGAACTATTAAAGACAATTACGTTTCATTGATTCAGTAAAACTAACTTTAACCGTAAAATTTTTTGGATATTCTCCCAGTAAATATAGGTAGTTCATAAGTTCTTAACTTATTCTTCCCGGATCACTTTCATATTTTTTTTACAGTTGTTAAATGAATGAGTTACTATGGTAACTCATTCTTGTGTTAACTGTATAGAAAATGTAAAACGATCCGAAGCTTTGAAAATTCTTTCGCTAATGCTATTAGAGTCGTCAAAAAGTAAACAACGCTCTATTTTTAATGCATTGAATTAAAATATCAACAATCAGAGACATCGTTATAGTAGTGCATTATTAATACAAAACATCAGATGCTTATCACTAGCATCAAACAATACAATATTGAACCTGTGTTTAAATCTGTTTGTATATTCTTTTCCTGTTACAATTGAAAGATCATGAGTCCAGGACTGGCCTGCTACACAGAACATGGAATATTTGGAACGCCTCGTAGCGCTGGCGCCATTTAAAGTGCGAATCACTAATACTTTTCAAATGCAATATATATATATACATATATATATTAACTAATATGCCTTACAATGTCAAACAACTAAGCTGAATTCTTTGCCGGAACTTTTGGCAGCACAGGTAGAAAATTGACAATGCTTTGACTAAAGCGGAAGTCAGTGGGTTTACCTCTTACGATACTTTAATTTGAAGATGAAGCAGACAGGTGCAATATGTGTTTTTGTTTTGGAATCATGACCACACTGGAATAATAAACGGAAGGCCACAACAATTTTAAGTTTCTTCCCTAGGAGGATGTTGGTAGGCGCTGTCGGTAGCAAAATACCGTGTGGACACATCCGAATAGGGAAGCAAAGCTACCCGCAATCGTCACGTCGCCGTATAATCTACGGTGCAGTGCAGGCCTTCCACCACAACAGCCGCCATTTTACGACAAATTGGATGGAAGATCAGACGAGGATTGCATGTATTAACTTTGCATATGGTGAAGTAAAAGTGCGGGGGCATAGACTCAAATTACAGGCGGTGAGGAGCGACCAGGCGCCCACGCTTCCATTGCGGCCCGACGGAATTGGACCAACATTGGACCCTTAATTGGTTCATTTGGCGTGCATTGGTTCACCATCGGGCCATTTTTCAGACGGCATGGGGGCATCCAGGCCAATAGCGAAGAAAGTTGTTCGATGTCTACAGCAATGCGTTGATTATGCGGTGGAAATGAAGGCCTGCACATTAAAGTGTCGGCACGATAACAGGAATCTGTAAGGCTGATAACTGAGGCTGTACAGGCTTGCAATCAGCCACTCAAAGGGTAAGTCTGTTGAACAGAACTTGGTGGAGCTGGAAGGTCAGTGCCATAGGTTTTGGCATCTTCTCACGATGGCAGTATCTTGGTATTATTGTGATTTTATGTAGTATATATAGATATCAGACCACAATTTAAAAAGCGCTCATGACATTTTGTTACGCAGGAAGAATCTTGGTGATGTTGTACTGATTTTTGATTTCATAACGTTATATGGAAATCAGACTAACGAAAGGAAAATGAAGAAACTTAGCTCCTGTTTATGCTCCAATAATCTCGTTATTATAGTGATTTTGTGATATTTTATGAAATTCTCATAAGAGTCAGACCAATAATTGAAAACTTGAGACGCTTGGCCTTCTCATACTTATGAAAATTGTGATACACTGTGCATTATGAAAATGAGCTTGTAAATTAGACCAACTGTTGAATGAAATAAAACTTTTTTTCACAGTTTATAAATCTAGGTATAAATGTAATTTTGTTACATTAGGAATAGTAATTTCACAATAACCAATAATAGAAGAAATTCATCATTCTGGACAAGTGAAATCGTTCCAAATGATGAAAATTTTTACGATGCGAAATAATTTCAACATACTAAAACCAATAAAATACTTTGGAAAAATTTTATTACCCGGTGATGTAAACCAAGGCATCATAGCTTTTTCAACTAGTGAACTGTACTAGAGCTACCGTTCGCCAAAAGTACTATCTACACTAGGAATGAAACTTCCAGAGACCACAAACATGGAGACAGAGAGACAAACAAACAGCTCGCCACAAAAATTTATTCATTTGCTCCTCGTAACATTCCTAACATATCCAGCAAATGCCATGAAGATCCGTTCACAACTTTTTGAGATGTGATCTTCACCAAAAGTCTTGTCTTCTTCACAAAAAGTTAACAATCCACCCCTCCTAATGTACCAAATAATCCCTGTAAATTTCATTGAGATCCGTTCATAACTTTTCAGTTATTTTTTGTAGGAAACAGATAGAAAGGGAGACAAACGCTGACAACAAGATAAAATCCTTGGCGTAGTAAATATTAAAAAATTTGCATAATTTTATACATAGCGGCTTTTAGCTGCAAGCAATAACACTACGAAGTAAATAAAATAGAACATAAAGATGCACATTTTAGTATGCACCTGTAGCTCCATTGTCATCCGGAGGAATATGGCTGCTGGTCACTGCAAAACTTTATCGTCAAGTAAATACGGCACTACATGAAGTGGGACGCACAGAGTTCGACATGCACCTGTCGCGTCACCGTCATCCTGAGCACCATGGCCGCGGGCTACCACAGGAGACCAGAGGTTGGCTCGTCGTGACCTCAGTGGAACTTATGCCGCTCGCGTGCAGCCAATTTCTGTGAGTGATTTCGCAAGAGCTCGCCATTGACTCGCGTAGCAATAACAATAGAGCATTGCCAGACCCGGGGCTGTCATAGGAAGGACAGGGAAATGCTCTCACTCGGGGTATGTAATTCGCCTTCCTTTTCTGTCTGGCCGCTCTGTCGACAGTGTAGACAAGCGGGGCGGGGGTTTTTTCTTCTAACATTCACAGCTGTGGGTTGTTTACTTTACGAGTGACAAGGTTAGAAAATATAAAACGTATATAGCTGCATTTGTGTTCTTAAATATTTAATAGACAATTTTGTTTTCTCTTACAGATGCAGTTCAACAGCGCAGATACAAGCACCCATACGCCAGTACCAGATCACAGCCGAAAGCTGGATAGGTCAGGAAAAGAGGACAACTAGTAAGATTTTTCTTTCTAAAATGTTACTCACTTTCAAAATTGAACTATTGCACTATGCGCGTGAAACAAAGGAGACGGCAATTCTGCGTTAATTATTTGATCATCTAAATAGGAGTTGAAGATATTGCACTTCATTATAGGCCACAAGATTTATCGCCTTTACAATCTCTTCGTAACAATGCAGTATTGTACTAAGCCGTAGTTATAAAATGTCTACACGCTGTATCAGCTTTCAGATGCATTATTTAATGAGGAGTACAGCAACACGGCAGTTTAGAAGTAAAAAATATTTTAATGAAGAGGAAAAAAAAAAGAGATAAGAAGTTTGACAGTAACAACCCGCACGGTTTCTAAGTTCATTGCCGAAAATGATGACACTGCATATTTTGCTTTATTTTATCGCTGGCAACAAATGCTCCGGGAACTTTTATTTTCGTGAGAAAGCGTGGACAATAACGAGAGCCGAATTTTCGTTCTATTTACCTTCTTAGCTCCACCTTCTGTCATATTTAAGATTCAGTGAAATTTTCTCTTGCTCCAGAGATCGGGTCGAAAAATGCATCATGAACCCTTCACTGCACAGTTTATTATGTATGATACATACCTAAAATATTTAGGGGAAAGGCATCAGTCCTGCAGTAAAGAGTAAAATACCTCAAAATCCTCTCATTTATCCCTATCAGGCCGTGTTATTTTGCTACAAATGTTCTTTTTTGTCCTACTGTATTCCTACCGGAAAAATTCCTTGAATTCAATTGTAGCGAGGGAGCCCAGGTTGGAGGGTTAACCATCCGTCACAGAGACACTATAGGTCACGTACACTGCCTTATTAAAACTCAACTGATCACAGGTAGCCATGAAATTACTTGTGTAACCTATGGCCTACAACTTTTCAATTTCTATTTTAAAAGATTGAAGATCATGCTGAGGTAAACTGAAAGCTTTCTAGAAACTGAAAAAAAAACGCTTTTCTGAGCCGCCTTTTTGCTTATAGGGTCATCACTGAGCCTAAGTCACAAGGTCTTGACTTTTCCAAACTTTTTAAACAATTTTGTTCTTAGAAGAAATAAAATTGTGGTTCAGCGTTTAAGAAGGTACCGCTGCCGCTGCTGATAGTACCTATCGAAAACACTGCAATATTTGGCTCTAGAAATAATGCCTTGGTTCCTTTTCAGAAATTTGCTGCCATATCCTGTCCAAAGTTTTGTCACACTCTTTTATAAGTTACATTTTCAAAGTAAGAATATTAATGATTTATTATGACCAACACGAGACAACTTTTTCATCAGCCTGATAAACTAAACTCTTGTCGGAGCAGTTTGAGAAGGAAAAAGGTTAACTAAGACTGCTTGCAAGCAGGAAAATCTGTCTCAGAGGCCACGCGATGGTATGTCTGCATCCTTCAGCCCCCGAAGAAAGGCGCAAAGAATTCGATCATTACGTGCTGCCAAACGATCAGGGTTGGAACATTCCAGCAAGATTAGGTTCCAGTTTAGGAGGGCGTGGTCCTATGATCAAATCAAATTTGCCTCCCCTCCAGCCCCTCTATGCCCACACTGCCCAAACGACGGCTCTATCTGGATGCTGGGTCTGAGATGGGATTTTTTAGTTTTGTTTTGAGCGAAGCTCTTGGATTACAATTTTCGACCTGCAAAATATTTGTACCGAAACGTTGGGTAACGTACGAGTAGCAAATATACACTTTTATCAACAATTTATAAGATCTTGTTTTGCTATAATCGATTTTAGTTTTTAAATGCCAGCTGAGCAATGTGCTGATAAAAATTGGTTCGTGCGTGAGTATATAAAATCCACATTTTCAGTAAATATGCTCGTTATCTTGTATTACTATAAATTATGTAGCTTAAGATTCAACCAGCGATATGAGAAATTCTGCATTACTTAGCAATTGCGGTTAAACGCAAAGTACATACGAAAAGTAAACACGACATTTTAAGAAAATGTAAAGTTGTTTGAGACAGAAACTGACAATGCTAGCTTTCAACTGCAAAAATTGAACATTATTGATGACATGCTTAAGCCAAGTAATTACTTGGGAAAAATACAATTCTTCTAGAAAAGGCTATAATTTACTTGCCTAGTTTTGCCATTCTATAGATTTAAGATTGAAGCCTCCGGTGGATAACTTTTGATTGGTTGAACATTGTAGCTAAGCAAACGCACACCATAATGTAGAAGCAATTGTACAGAATTGTGATAAAGTCAGCGAGAAAGAAAAAAGACCACCATTTAGACATTTCTCTCTTGAACTGAGCAATTCAAGGTCAATCACATATATTTAGCTATATATTGTTTGAAGCTAATCTCAGTTGGTCCAAAATTTTCACAAAATCAATGCGGCGACAGCGGTGCTACTTAATGGTGTTGTACATTATACATTCGCGATATTCGTGGAAGAGTTTGCACATCCTGGTCAACATTTGGCGAGCAGTTTCGTAACGCCCTGTGAGACTGTCGTGACTGGCGGCACTACCGAGCCCAGGGCTGCTATTCACCAAAATAATGGTAATTGGGAGCAGAAATGAGACTGGAAGAATCTCTGCTGCATTATGCGTGGCCGCCTGAACAAAGCGTCCAAAAATGCAAGTGTGGACTTAAGAAAAAATGAGAGATAAGTAATTGAGCAGATTTTCAATAAAAAATTATTTATTTTCTGTCATATGTAGAAACTTTTAATCACTGCCATTATATGAGCTCACCCAACAAAAGGTTAGTCACCTAATATGCTATCGCAGAAACTTCATGTAAACAATTTCACTTGCTTTCATTAAACTGTATTAAAGGCAGTTTTGGTCATCTACATGTTAGTGTTGAGTAAGTACCAGGAGTTGCTCGGTAACAGTGCACGTAGATGACAGCACGACGTCACTGAAAGGAGAGAAAGGGATCGCGGCATTTGGTCGGGCCTAACGCTGCGACGCGAAATATAAGGTGGAACTCATTTGTGTGCCACAGGTCTGCCACCAATGGAAATAATCTCCATAGCTAGGAAAAGCTTGTCTTCGAAGAAAGACGTACTTAAAGAGTGGGACCGCCGTTCCTAAAAATAGTCTTAGCTGCCTTAGAAGCTATATTCTGTAACAACTTGTGGGCCGGACATATTTTCTGAGTCCGAGTGTAGCGGACGGTATGCCCAAATCGTTCCATGGTTCAAGGCAGAAAGTGCCTCTTAGTTGTCAGTCACTGTCGTTAGCGCGTACAGTTAAACTGGCAATGCCCATATGGACAACATAAACACCGCTCCACACGTTAGTTTTTTTGCCCTACATTCATACTTAACAAAGTTCGAATGCGTTGCTGCGTCTACTTGAACAACAAAAAGGTGCACAGCTCTCTGATTCGCTCAAATTTCAAGAGCTATCCAAAACTTTACCAGTGACACTTGCTGAGCAAACTGAACTTTACGGCTAATATTTTAGTTGCTAATAATCACGGTAGACACACCGTTGTGTTTGTTGTAAAAGCGCAGAGCCAGTTGCAGAAGATTAGCTGTGAGTGAGTACGCGTTCAAAAAACTGCCCTTTCAATTAATCTTCGAGGATGATCTGCACGTCTTCAGCTGCTGGGAACTAATATTTTCGTGCAGTGAGTGTGTTAACTAACATTTTATTCCATATACTGTACATGTAATGAGGTAATAGTTTGCATAAACTGCTATTTAATTATAAATTGAGATGAACAAGTTTAGATATATAGTGAAGGAGAGAGTTAAGACACGTACAATTATAAGTTCATAACTTAAGCCTTCGAAGATTGACTTGTCCGAAGCTTCAGGCAGAAGCTTCGGCTTTGTCACTTTGTCAGAAGCAACGCAATTGCGTTGAGCTTACTCGAAGCTCTATTTTATGGAACAAGATTTAGTTTCTGGAAGTGTCAGGGGTAACCGATTGATGGTCAATGCCTAAAACTCAAATTCAGTGGGGAACCAGTGAACCTGCCTGAAGCTTTGAGCAAGTCCAGCCTCTAAGGCTTTATTTTGGCACCCAGTCGAACATACTCTTATAGTAACCAATAGAAAGATCCTATACAGAAACGGCTCATAATTATTCATCTGGGCATCCTGCTATCCGAGGGTTCCGGTTAGAAATAAGCGCTGGTGATATTCGTACTCCTATATAAGTGCAATAAACTGGTATCGGTATATCGGCGAAAGGCAGGACCGTATGAATTTAAAACACAGACTGAACTTATCCTAGGTATGTAAACGATATCGCTACAGCTTTCGCATCATTTAATTCAAGTTAAGCAGAATTGCTTTCCGCTCGGTCTTGCACATCATGTGCATGAGACACAGGCCTCACTGTCTTTTGAGTCGATCCCTTCTAGCAAGCAAAGAAAAGCAGCGTCAAAAGATAACATTCTAAAGCCCGTAAAGTGCAAATTGGAAGCGTCGGTGTAGGATATCCGAAGTGTTTAACTAACGAGCTACCTTAGGAGACGTGGACCCCAGCAAGGGACAATGGCAGCGGCCAGACAACGTCTCTATCGTAAAGTCCGTGGTAATCTGAGAGCAGCTCCTTAGGTTATGTATGTTTGAAGGAGGCATCTGCTGTTGGTGAGGCTCCTAAGGAGTTACGACCTAGCAGTTGCGCAACTGAGTCCAAGTGCTGGGTTGTCTAGGAAGTTATTAAACTTTAGAAGATAGAAATAAACGATATTTTAATAAAAAGACGTTCGTCACTGAAGGAAAGATGATGGTAGAGCTCGAAGTTCATCTTGTACGTTCCCCTTATCATAGATTACATATCACTTGAACACTGAGATTACCAAGCTTATTTTAGTTTGATGTAATGTTAAAAAATTATCTTCGCAGCTATTGCAGCTGCCTAACATTAGCAAGTTCTCAATAAACATAATAGCCAATACAAGACACAATTCACTATACAATATGTGTACAATGCATGGTTGATTGAAAATTATAGGAGTACATATAACGTTTCAAATGTAGCAAAAATGAAACAAAGCCGCAAGTACTGGATACTGCATTGATTCGGGAGCACCTGTACCTGCGACAGGCTGCAGCCGTTCAGACAAGTCGAAAGTTAGGAAACAAATATAAAAATTAGACCTTTCTCTACCTCTCATAGAGTTTTTGTCATTAATCCTCTGCATATCGAAAGCTCCGTTATGTTACGACGGACTTTAGATTGCATCATTCCTCTTCACAAAAAAAGCTAACCGCAACAGGCTGTGTTACACTCCAATAATGTACGATGCTTTGCATAATCTGCACGCGAGTAAGGCTTCGGGAAGCCATACAAGCCATGATTTAAATTCACACCGCAAGGCCTTCCAGAAATGCTAACAAGGCCGTGGCACGGCGGCGCTGGCAGGAGTACGGCGGGTGACTGAAAGAGCGCCTGTCGATGCTCAGGTACTTACTTAGGTGAGTAAGCTGAACCGTGCGCCAAGGACTTATTGTTCAATGTTTATTTGTGANGCTGGCAGGAGTACGGCGGGTGACTGAAAGAGCGCCTGTCGATGCTCAGGTACTTACTTAGGTGAGTAAGCTGAACCGTGCGCCAAGGACTTATTGTTCAATGTTCATTTGTGAACTGTGAGTAAAGCGAGCTGTAGTGGACTCGTTGTCTCATGTTGTTGGTGAAATGTGAGTAAAGCGAGCTGTTTTGGACTTGTTGTCTCATGTTGTTGGTGAAATGTGAGTAAAGCGAGCTGTAGTGGACTGGTTGTCTCATGTTGTTGGTGAAATGTGAGTAAAGCGAGCTGTAGTGGACTGGTTGTCTCATGTTGTTGGTGAAATGTGAGTAAAGCCAGCTGTAGTGGACTGGTTGTCTCATGCTGTTGGTGAAATGTGAGTAAAGCGAGCTATAGTGGACTTGTTGTCTCATGTTGCAGGTGAAATGTGAGTAAAGCAAGCTGCAGTAGACTGGTTGTCGCAAGTTATTTGTGAACGGTGAGTAAAGTGAGCTGTAGTGGACTTGTCTGAAGTTATTTGTGAACTGTGAGTAAAGCGAGGTGCAGTGGACTTGTCAAATATTACTTGCGAAATTCACACCGTAGAGAACAAATAGCCTCTCTCAATCCAGAGAGGCAAATATTTTTTCTACCCTTCCTGAACAAACTAGTTTTTGCTCTAGCCCAAATAATAACAGTTAAAATGCGTAGTGCACTGTTTCATTTTCCAAAACTTTTGGCAGTGTCCCTATGGACATCAGCTCAAACATTTTCGCTGTGTATTCTCAATCTGAGGTAGATATGTAGCTACGTAGAATAGATACTTTGCTATGAACAGTAGGACGTTTTGTCAAAAGGAGTATTTAACGAAAGTATAACGAGATCTAACCGAAATGAAACACTTTCATCAATCCTAGTAAGAAAGTAAATTTAACGCATTTAATGGAGTAGAGAACCGAGCATCCCGAGATGACGTCAAGAGGTCCTAACTCTCAGCAAAACTGTTCAGTTTGCCTTCACTTCAAGAGACGACTTAATAAAAGTTGCAGCCCTTTCTACAGGTCAGCAGGTCACGGGTAGCAGATTAAAAAATTATAATTGAAGGTACCTCACTCTAGGTTTTATTGAGAGAGAAGGCTATGCATGTGATGATGTGGGAGTAGTGTGAATGGTATTCAGCGATGTGTTGTTTAGTGTAAAGCACGAGTCTCTATATAAATCAGTGATGCATAATTACTTTATGGATGTTCGTGTCTGATATTTTTCCTATACTTTTAATGCTCGTTAGTGATACATAATTATTTGTGGGATATCCTGTTTGATGTATTTATTGTATTTCTTTTTTATGCGCATTAGATTAGATTAGATTAGATAGGCGGCAGTAGACGAACCAACAGGTCCATTCTCAAAGAGACACCGAAACTTACGCCCCGGCCTTCTAAGAGCTATTACTGATGCCTTATTATCAATTGAGTGTTCTTGCCGGCTATTTCTCCTCTGTTGTTTGATGCTCATCAGCACTTTTTGTCCTATAACGCCCAGGGCTTTTCATATACAGTAGGTCATTCAAAACAGTAGGTCGTACAGTAGGTCATTAAGACAAATAATAAAAATTATTTAGTCCTTTTACGGTCATTACCGTTATATTAGGTGTCAATTTTTTTTTTCAGTTAGAGCAGGCTGTTAAACTAGCGGTAGATGAGCAATTTTTTTTCAGTAGAAATAACTGACAAACAATAATAGTAAGAGTTCTGACACAAGAGTAGCTGTCTCATTTTTAGTGCTGTTTGTATGGCTATAATCGTATCAGAAAGATGTTGAAGACATGCGTTGTACATAGTGTTTGAACAGTCGGTGTGCCGAGTAAAATAAGAGTGTTTAAAAATCTACGGTAATCAACACAACATAATAAATACCGTCGTGAGTGTATTTGTTTATATATTTATATGCAGCTATCTTTCATGTTACACTCTTAACGAAATTTGGCTACGAGGCGCTTACATGTATACGAGCTGGCTGGAGATACATTGAAGTTTTTATTGCAGTGTTTTACTCGAGATTTACTTTTGCCTATCAATATATTGGAGACACACGTCTAATTAAGAAGGAAGATAGGGATCGTACACGGAGTACGAGACTACTACAGTTTACGAATGGAGACAGAGATGAATCTTCTATGCGATACAGTCAAGAAAAATTAATGAAAGCTGCTGATAAGCGTGAGTAGGGAAATGTGGAAACGGCAAGTCATAAAGAAGAGGACCTAAAGTTGGCAGCACGACTATGGATTAATTAAGAAAATGAAATAATTCAGAGAAGATTCCGCAACGGCCTATATTAAAGAAATATCGATTATTGAGTGAATTTTTTCACGCGTGGGTCCACTAGTTGATTGATAAAATTCGTAGGGTCATAATGAACTTTTGGGCTAACATAAAATATTCTCTATAGGAGTAATGTCCATTTTAACCACAGCAAATTTATTCCTTCTAGTAACATGTTATAAGGTACTATCTACGATAAAAAGTATGCACTAGTTAGGTAGCTTCAACACGTTGTCTCCTAGAACGAACAAGTGTGTCTGCGATTCCTAAAATTTTTGTAGGGGTAGCCCCCTGAATATTCGATTTCTCAGCAAATGATTTTTGTTTTGCTTCTAACCTAGATTAGCTCTCTAAAGCAAAAACGTAGCATTCTTAAAAACATGTTTCAGAGGAAAATTTTCAATTTGAAACATACGCCATTTTAAACTCAATTTGTCATAAATAAATGAAATTAGCTTGTATACAGCAAAATTCAATTGCAAACCATGAAATTTAATCATGGTCGCATACGTAATATCATTTTTCATGCGTGATATTCGTTTTCTAGTAGTACATCTGATGAATTTTTAACCAGACTTTCAGAAATAAGGGTTACACTTTACGAAACGTGGGTTCCATTTTAGGTGAACTTTTCAAAGTTCTTATCTCTCATGCTATGGAAACGATCGTGTCACGATGGACCATAACATCTGCTGGGGGCATTGAGGAGACTCTCACGAAACCTTCACGTACGGCTGTCGGTTTTTCAAGCGATGATGTAGTACCGGAACGAAACTGTCCATCCATCCACATGTAACATTCTGTTCAGTGTTTTCCAGTCTTCAGTGCAATGGTGCAACACTGGTCCAATTTGAGGTAGGACGAGCTTGCCAATAGGTTGATCAAGATCAAAATGAGGTCGATGTGTCAGTCGTGCTCATAGTTTAATTTAAGCACTTCATAAGATATGAGAGGCATTCTATGTAGGTTACCCGCGAGTGAATTAGGCATCCAGGACATTCATATTTTTGGGCCCATTTTCCTTTCTTATTCTTACTCATACTGATGATTCCTGTTCTCTCTTTTTCTACCTGATTTGCTGTTCAAAAGCGAACTGAGATACCATCCTCGGCTGGTTAAAGACTCCATCGTAATGGTGATAATAATATTTTAATGAGTGACACCAAAGTACGAGAATACGCTTTGAACATACCTTGTCCGCCAGGACCTTCTTTATTGTTGAAAATAAAATGTATTTAGATGTCTTACATCCAAACATAACGAAACGGCGGCACTCTCTGCTACCTTGCAGATGTACGGTACACGAGATATAATTATGGTCTAAGTAAAACAATACATTGTAGTAAATTATTACGTAGAGCCCTAAATATCTTAGATTAGTAATTTCAATGATTTATAAACTGAAACACACTATTAAATTAACCCAGGCATGTTCATGAGGTTCATATTTGCTTATGTATCAGACATCAAGCCGTAGTCTCGCCTCTGGATGAGACATAGGGGCACTGTCTGTCAACAAGTTTTAATGTGTACCCTTGGATAGCCAGACAGTCAGATTACCGAACAGATAATTATGCATAAAAATTATCAATGTAATGTATTACTATTCTACCAAATAATATGAAAAACTCCGGCAAATTGTATTGCATTGAACTGATACCAGTGGAGGACTTGTAAAATTTGGACATGTAAGTGGGAAAAATACCATATTTTGTGGTCATAACTGCCGTATACAAACCTCCTGGTGTGGAGATGAGGAGAAAAAGGCATGGAAACAGAAGGGATAATCGAAAGTTTAATGAGGCTGGAATGCAGTTGTTGTTGTTACTTAAGGTTATAGCTTAGCACACCTATAGCCACAACATATAAGTTGTTTCAAGAATAATAAGAAAAGCAGACGATACGATAGGTATTATCGAAACATTTGGTAATATTACACTAACCATTATACTAACGTAGGATTTATTTTATACTATGTCACTCTAGAAAAATACTACTACTAGTATATTTAATTTGGAGTTAGCGCTGCTTGCCCTCCACGGCACGTATATAATATACAAAAATATTTAAATAATGCATTGTGAAGCGAAAAAAACAGGGTATAAAGTAAACGCTTGTAATTGAAACAATTAGCATATGTAGAAAAGTAGAATAAAAAGCAAGGAAGCATAGTCTCAGATTTTATTTGGTGCCGTAGGTGGTTCGTTTCTTTGCTACATAAGAGCGGTAGAGACGTTTTACAAAGAGGAGGATTTTCACGTGGGTGAACTTGTGAGCAGTGAGTGCATTTCTCCGTTAAAATAGCGCAGTGGTCATTGCCAGCCTGTGCCATAAACCAAGTAAAATGCGGGACTGAATCCTTTCATGTGGCTGTAGCGCCACTGGTCTACGTCAATTTCTTAATTAGTTTTCTAGTTTTCAGCACTTACTTTTAGCCAATTTTCTTTGTGTCAAGCCCTACGAGAAAGAAATCCATGCAAGGAACAACATCGCGCATAGGAAGAGCTATTCAGAAATGAAGAGGAAGAACAGAACAATGGTTGACAAAAGGAGTAGAAAAAAAAAAAGAAACAAAGAGGGTTCCGAACGAAAAGTATCCCCGAGGGCTGAATTGATGTTAAAGTTACATTATAGTCGCTTGTTCTTCGAACACTGTATAAAGCATCAAAATCATTTATTTCTTCATTGTAAATAATCTTAACATCTTTCTGAGTTCTAATTCACTCTGAATTTAACATAAATCCAAAATTTCACGAGACACATACTAGAGGTCAACTAAGGCCGGGGCCACATCGATACTTTCATAGCAGCAACGTGATGCGAGGATGAGCAGCTCGCATGTCATTCATGCTACCGTATCTATGCTACCGAGTTTAATATATTTCAGAACGAGTGAGTTACTCATTCTCGCTCCCTGTTGTTCCTGTGACTACATATTTGGCCCTGGCATAACACAAAGGCGTTTGAACACTTTGTACAGAGACCTAAATACTACAGTGTGAACCCGCTTTTAGGCAAGCTATGATGTTATAGATGGGACACATTATTTGGCTAAAACACATAAGGTCATTTATGGGCGAGCTTCTCATTTATGTAAGGTTCATTGCTGTAACGCGTGAGCGAATTAATGATAAAAGCAAATTAAGATGTTTAAATAGTGTAACATCGTCATTTGTGGAAGTTGAGTACTATCAGTCGCTAGTAAATATTTTATAGAGAACTTATTACAGTATAAAATGGAACCTTGATTGGTGAAAGTCAAGTAGAACAAGTCACTAGAAAATATTTTACGGAGTACGCAGTTGTATCCCCACGGCGATACTTTTTATTCGCTGTAGCTGGTGGTAGGGTTGATCATTCATCGCAAAATTTGCCGTGGCACCCAATAGTATGCACTGCATTGAACAGGAAGACTACGTGGTGGGTATAATCGACTACGTATATTCTAGAATAAATAGAAGGGAGCTCGTGATATATATACAGTATAGATACAGTTCACTGACTCCAAGGAGGATTAATATATATATGTAGCACTATGTACCATGGAGGTTTAATATAATAGAAAGAGGGAACACAGTTTCACCGCACTAGCCAGGGAATATTATTTTTCCATTGCTGCTCGTTCTCACCAATCACAGGCTCCGAACTATTCCTTCCCACCAATCATGGGCTCCCAGCCGATCGTGTTGCCAATCAGCGATATATTCAGGTTCTATATATGAATACTTTTTACGAAAGAGCAATTTCATAATCTCACGGAAGGATAACTGTTAAAAATAACACTCATAAAAACTACCGTTATCTCCATATTCAAGCTGACGATTCAAACCACTTCAAAAACTCGAAAATAAATGGAATTGCAATGTTTACAAAGGGGTTCTAACTTCAACAATATTTTCATTTCTTTCCACTACACGTGCAATCGTGCACCCTAAATGTTTAGTGTATGGGCCTCTACTTAGTTTGCGTGAATGTGCATGCAAATGTTGCCGATTTTTAATTATTTTCACAATTGTACTGATTGACACACAAATAGAACACCGCTGCAACTTATAATATTCTCACACCAAAAACTTGTGAGTTTCCATGAGTGAGTGTCATTTTGGGCAAAAATAGTGCGCTCGGAAGAGGTCAACTTCGTAGCCTCAGTTCGTTTATTATTTCTTTTATAGCTAACCATCGAAGGGAATTTTTGTAGATAAAAGACCTCATGTAGTGGCAGTTATGGACGTTAGCGCCCAAGTTGGAGAAAAATATTTCTTTAGTCGGCGATTTTTCTCACAGTAAAGGCGATAAAGCGAAAGTGTTAGAGATGATAAACGTTTGTTGAGACACTTTCATGGTTGTTTGTATTTCACGAGTGGCGGGTAACGGTTCCCAGAATCTAAGGCTAACCTGGTATTGAAGTGTTGACCGTAGCCTTAGTTTCCGTGGATATTATACACTATTATACATTTATTTCTGTACGAGAAATTCAACGTGAAAAAAGTACAGAGAAAATTATATAGAAACAGATATAGGGAATAAAATAATGGGAAACTGACATTACTACAGAAAAAGGCCAAAATGATTTCAGGCATGAAATGTATGTATTTAAATGCTATTGTTCAGTGGCTTTCACTAACTTTCAGTAAATGCAGCCCAAAAATTCTTGAATTGTGCAAGATAAAATAAACTTATCATTTAGTCCTCGCTAATATATATGCATATATTTTTGCTACAATCATCACCTTTCCGGGTACACATGCTATGCTAGATAGTAAATTAAATGGAGTAGTCTAAATTGTCAAAACTGGTAGCAGAATGTGTAAATAAATATGTATTATTCTTGGTGTGTTAAAGTATTAATCACCAACTGCATCCGCCTGTTCTACTTCTAACGACGTGTCATAGCAGTGCTGACCACAGACTACAGTAACGTGTTGTAACTTTTAACAAGGTGTCACTACTACATAACCACGGATTATGTCCTACCAATAATAAGGTGCCAGGGTGCCTCTGAACATAGAGTATCTCAGCAACAATCACAGGGCAGGGTTGTGTGTCTGTGACAGAGATGTAGTGACAGTGTCAACTGAGTGTCTAACTGCTTATTGGCCTCTGTAACTAATGACAGTTTGGGCTGGCAGATTTTCTAACGGCCATGACACTTTGTTTTAGAGCGAGTTGTAAGCAGTGTGTTGGTTCTCGATATACTTTTCGAAAGTGATAGTAGCTTACTAGTACATAGAGCTATATTCTGAAATTTGACACAATTAAGTATTGCTAGCAGGAGAAATACAGAGATTAGTATGGAAAACAAAACGTTTTAATTGTCCCAATTTTCAAGTTGACAACACTCTGGCAGCAGTCACTAGTGTACTGGCATTGGACTACGGCAACATTCTCTGTTTTCACTCAATATTATCGACATTATTCAGCATATTTTGCCAATGTCACAGGACTTTCAGCAAAGGAAAATTAAAGTTCCATATTATTCACTGTTATTTTTCAAAATAGATCTTTTTTGTTGAAACTTATAAGTGTGACGTGATAATCATTCCCACTTCATCAAAAGTTTGATAAATCAATGTTTATAAAGGTGCTACCAATCTATCAGAATAGTATCGAAATTCGGGTTAATTCATTCAAGCAGAAGATGCTTATATGAAACGTGCATATAAATTTGACTATAAAATTTAGAAAAAGAAGTTTTTTTCTGTGTTAAGCAAAGTTATGATGAGAAGTGCGCCGTTGAGAACTCACTGGATAGATGTCAAAGCTTCAGTCACATTTGCATGCAATTACAAATTCATAAATAAACTAGAGCACTCTGAAAGCGCATACCACCGCCAAACAAGCCAACGGCAACGAAAAATTCAAATTGATTGTGAGACCATGAGTTTCTTTGTATCAACACCAAGATCTAATCAATAGTGCCTTTAACAGTATTAACATTTTCAGTAATGTTCTTTAGATCTGTTCATAATTTTTTGAGTTATGCCGCTAATAAACATTCTGACAAGGATTAGCTAAGCTCACAAACAGATTAACCGACTATCACCAAAATTTAATCCGTTATGTCTTTTATCATTACGAACAACTCCAGAAAAGTGCATAAAGATCCATTTTTAACTTTTAAATTATTGTACTAACAAGGATAAAATTAAAAACAGCGACAAACAAATGAACGAAGAAACAAATCATTACAAAAACTTGGTAATATACTTATTGTGATATACCCAACAACTCGTGAAAATTTCATAAAATCCGTTCATAAATATTTGAGTTATGGCATGAAGAAAAATAAGGAAAATAGAAACAAACAAACGGATAGACGGATCTTTACCAAAAGTTAATAATTTATTTCTTCTAACATACTTATAACAATTCCTGTAAATTTCGTCAAAGTCCGTCCATAACTTTTTGATTTAATTTGGAGATAGACAAACAAAAAGACAGACAAACCAAAAGAAAACATAACCTCATTGGCGGAGGTAATTATACGCGTGATGTAGTGGCCAGCGACACTACATTTATTTACTCACAAATACCATCAGCCGGGGCGTCCAAGTTGGTACTAGGGCACATGGGAATGCCGGTTGGCATTATTTGACATACATAAATTATTATTATTAAAATACACCAGACTGGCGAGGTGAGAACGGAGGAAACTCCATAAGGTTATCAACTGCCCCGCAACCAGCCCAGCAGGAAAAAAAGGGAAGAGAGAATTAAAGATCACAGAAATTACTCTGTTTCCATACTGCCTAAATCTGCCAGTGTCAGCACCAACAAAGGCAGAGCCATCAAGCTTATTCCAAACATCTACAGAAGATGGAACAAATGAACGAGAATACTGCCTTGTATGACACCGTGCCGGTTCCAGGACAAGCTCATGAAGGGCACTATAGTACGCCGAGTATGCCGCTTTCGAGCAAATGGCTCCGGAAGAAAAACTGTCAGTGGATGAGTACGGCAATTAGATATTTTATAGAAAAGCAAACCCCACCAACTCTGCAACAATGCGCCAGATCACAAGGCACAACACCGCCCAGCCTAAACCCACATCGACGAACCACTCTGTCAGGCAAATTCAGATGGCAATCGGCAGCAGAACCCCAGACTAAGGAGCAGTCAGTATTCCAAAAGAGGGAGGACATAGAAGCCATTGACTATCACGCAAGGGTATATAAAGTTGACGGCACATCCCAACTTGAAAACGTATACGGCAGTAGTTCAGGCTGTAAATGAGTCCCGTTAGGGTCCAGAGGAGGGTACGGCTGCAGTCGACCACAGATGGTATGAGCTGCGGCGTATGACGGAGCTCTAATACACCAAGCCCGGTCAACGACTGTAGAATATTGAAGCAGCGAGGGTTTCACAATGAAGTCTTGGAATTTGTGTGGGGCGCTTTGCGATCGCGGATTACTATTCCGCGATCGCCGAATTTTTTATTAAATTTGAATAAATTTCGCACTGGACATGGTAGTTTTTATTTTTTATTTTTTTTTGCTTCTATATTTGATTCCGCGATCCAAAATTTTAACTCGAAAAACATATTTTCTCAAGCTAAAAGAACGGCAAATTTTTGATGGCGGAAAAGCTCGCCAAGCGCTGCTTGGCCTCTATATATGGCACATCTGTTAAGGGATACATTCAAGGATATGCTGAACAGCCTATATGAACTTCCCTGGTCCTCATTGCTCTTACCCCGTATTAAATTACTCTGCCCTCTAGAATAGGCTAGATAACCTTTACGAATCCTAGCTGGACGCATAACTTTCTTCCTGCATTGAGCGTCTTCGCTTGCATAAAATCCATGTATTCTTGACCCCTGCAACGTCCACACCTGCTCAGAGATTCCTGGTAATTTACTGTCAAATCTCCAAATTATTCACTCTTCACTGACTGGTACTGTTAATAAAAACGGAAGAAAAACCAGGAATGGTGGCATAAAATATAAATTCAATAAAGATTTTGTAAATTTTGCAGAATTATTCGAACCATAAAATTACTGTACACTGCTTCAGTTGAATGACTTCCATGAAATAAAAGAGTTGGAGACAACATGCCAAAATTCAACGGTTTTTAGGTTAGTGCAACAGAGCGAGAGAAAAAAAAGTGAACGCGGAAAAGAGGCAATCTGAAATGTTTTCATTGCATTACTGCGTTGCTTTCGACGGTTTACATCCGAAAACCTAAATGACCACTAAATGTCCCAAGCCTAGGAGTTGATACTTCACTGTTGCATTTGGTGTTAACCGCATAAAATGTATGAAAACTGAATGATACATTAAATGCTGGGATTGTTACTCTTTTGTCACGGTGAAGAATTTAGCAAGATCAAGTTACTGTAATACTGTGTATTTAGCTTTTACTTCTTTCATATATTGAATAAAAATATGGTCTTAGAATTCGAAATTGTCACCGACACAATAAACGGTTTCACTACCTGTATCCTGAAGCACCATGAATTTTGTGCAGAGAGTTAGTTATTTGTTAGATGATAGCTCTTTTTAATCTTCATAATTATAAGATGAGTAGTTTTTAAAAGCGGCACATGATTACGAGCTGTTGAGCAGAAAGCTGAGGGCAGGTAAAAACAAAAATTACTTTTAACTGGCGATTTTTTTCTGTCCGAAGCACAAATCGTTAAGGACTTTAAATAGACTCGTTGTGACAAAAAAAGAGAGAAATATCATCGTAAAAATCGCCATGGCCCGTTGCCATTTCCTCAAATCCAAGCTCTTTGGGCCGGATGATCACGAAATCATTCTATGTACTTCCGATGCCTCAAAAGCTTTCCAGAAACATCGCAATATCCAAAAACACAATTATTCCCAAACGTGCAATTGTGAAATAATTTGTGAGAACACTGCCATTTCGTGAAACGCGGCAGTTTCCTGCCAGATGTTCCACACTGGCCCCCCTCTGTATCTGGTGCCCAGATCAGCAGCTGTCGATGACCACCGCCAGCCTATGCAGCCAGGCACTACCATTATGCCTCTGAGCAAACTGGACCGCTGAGGAGAAATCTCCCGCGAACATCAAGGGCATGCCAGGCTTCGGTCACGTGCTCGATCTGTCGATAGTGTCAGTACGGAATAGATAAGCATCTGCTCGAGGAAACAAATTTCCACCCACAGGCTGCGTCGTGAACGAAGAAAAAAAGAAAGGAAGGAAGGTAGGTAAGAATTTGCAACTTGCGAAGTTCATTAGACGTTAGGGAATCAGTATAAATTTGTGGATAATGAGCAGCGCGTTTGTAGAAGTGGCTGTAAAAGAATTACTGAGATTTTTAACGGACTTATGTTTAATTCTAGATAGTTGTATTATTTATAAGGTATAGACAAACCATAATTAATTATTTTAATTACTTTTTAAGTATGAGGGTAACTATAGGGACACTGTAGGTAGGACAGTGGTTCGAACAGCAAGTACGAGTTAACGTTGATTTTAAAAGGCTAGATGATTCCATTCACAAGGCGCCCCAGTGAGTTTTAACTGTAAACGCACTCTCGTAGACAAAAGTTCAGATGATATGACTTCATAAGCATTGGTGGGTTATTTTTGCCGAGACCAAAGAACTGCGTTTCTTATTCTATGATATACATGGAGATATATAAGAAGATCTTTGTCAGCAGTGGTCTCTTCAAAAACCCAAATAATTAGAATCCAAAAAAGTAACTTTTATCCCATTCACTCATAACTTAATACAAGTCCAGAGAAAAATATTTAGGGGGGTTTCTTACTATAGTAACTTATGAACTATCCAGAGACTCTGACGAATGCGTTTCTGAAGGAATATTTCCAAAACATATTTTTTACCAGAAACCCAAAATGATTTAAGTTCATAAGGTTTTATTTTCTCTCGGTCACTCACATTTTGCGGGAATTGAAGGGGTTTCCCATTCATAAGGGCACTTTGGTCAAGTGTGTACTCTGCAGAAACCAACGCGATTCTGAATTGCTAGGGTAGTTGGGCCAGTTCTGTTTTTTGAGACACCTAATTCTCTAAATTATTCTAACTGTTAATCCATGCTCAGTTATGAACATTTCAAGATACCAAATGATCTTCATCCATTGGGGTGCTAACGCCAGTAACTAACTGTGAGGAAAACCAACCCAAACAACTCTAATCAATTGATTTGACAGTAAAGTACCTTGATCAGTTATAAGTTTAGCAGGAACCCAATTGATTCCAATTCGCGAGGTACCTTGGTCAGCTGTAAAGGGCAGAAAGTGTTTCGTGGTCAGTTCTGAACTTCACGGAATCCCAAATGATGCTATTCCATGAAGTCACATTGGTCAGTTATAGAACTTTGAAGAAACTCACCTGATTCCTATTCATTAGGGCACCTTGGTCAGTTAGGAAGGTTTCAGTGTGTGTGGACCCTCGCAGTCAGAAAAGGAAAGGTGGGCCTATGCAAAACGCGTGTTGCAAAAGTTCTGTGACTAATGGACGACATGGCTGATTGTAGGGCGGTCATGGCAGACTGTAAGGCGATAGTTTATCATTCTGGTGTCATAAATAATGAAGTGGCCTGATTAATCTCGACCAGAGGGGGCTCGTTCATTAGAGGCCTATTATAGCCGCTGTTACGCCTGCTAACACCTAACGCACATTGTGCCTAGCTGCGCCTCATCAAAATTAAGGATTGTAATAACACTTCATTTTAATAGTTTGTAAGTAGCTGCTAAAAATCAATAGTCGATAAGGGATAACAGACTTTGGCTTGGTATTAGCAACGCCCTCTATGTTCTTTTTCCTTTAATTATTATCTGCGCGTCAAATCTAAAAAAAAAAAACAGCTATATCTATGAAAATGTTATTTATATGCTACATGATTTCTGTATATTCTCATATGCATATAAAATTGGATTAAAGCTTGATAAGAAACTTAGTGCAGTATTTATACTTTGAAATATTTGTGTGTTATAACTTACTGATGAGTATTGTTGGTCATTTACAGTAATTACAATGTAGCCGGGAAAAGATAAGCAACACTTTTTAGGACCTCCATGGTGCTAATCAAAAATTTCCCTCTGCCGTTCCGACAGCAATATTGCTGAGGGACGCTACTCAATGGCACAGCGAAGTCGAGCCCAGGAGACTTGAAATGCCCGAAACTGCAGGCAGGTGCGTTGGTTTCGCCTTGTCGCATCAAGTTATAGACGTAATCTCTTAATCGATTACCTTTGAGACATCTGGAAACTCAATCTTACTCGTAAGATAAAATTTTAGCTGTCGTCAGCGTACTTAGGCTGCTTGTAAAACCTGCAACATAATTCCAAAGTGGTGAAACCAACTTTGTCAGAAGTTCTAGAGAAGTCATGCATTGTGAACTTGAACTTATCGCTTAACTTGACTTATCGCCAACAGATCGACGTTATCTTTATTACTTTCAAGGCGGACATAATGAAATTGCAGTGACTCCTATATTAATTAGAAATTGTGTAAATTTTTAAGGCAGCCACAATTCACCTGAATGGTAAAACAAAATTCTCAGTGTTCACTAAAAACTAAAAATATACAAAATTAAAAATAATAACAGAAAAAATAAACGCAAAACTTCAAAATAAAAAGGAACTACATCAGCCACAGCAAAAAGACCACCTAGTCAGCCAGCCAGCATGAAGCATTTAGCATTCATTTGAAAGAAGCTCATTGGCATGAAAGACTCCTTTCATTCCTTTAAGGGCACCTGGTCATCACGGGAGCATCATTCAGTGTGGGCATATCATTAATGATGGCCATACTTCGAGGTGGCAGGGCTCTAAAACGGGATCTGGGTACACCTTAGAGCAGCGTAGCTGGAAACTTCCTTGTGAGGTTCGATCACAACATTATTATATTTGTTATTTTGAGTCTCCTTAGGCGTTACAATAGTTCTTCAAGAGGGGGAGAGGATGGGACAAATGTCAGGAACAAATGCCAGGAGGAACACCGACCACGATAGATCATACATTTCTCCACGGGCAAGACGTGTTCTCTGAATATTAATATTACAATTCGTTTCATAAAAACGGCATCTATGAGAACACTAAGTTGGAAGAACTGGAGAAGAAGAAAATAAAGATCGTCAGTAGGACGTGAGCAAGTGAAAATTAACAAAGTAGGCATAATTGAAAGATGTTTCGATGTTCTAAATGGGGCGACGGAATCCCCGTGGGGATGCAACTCCCTTTCACATGCGATGGGCGAACTCAGGAAGCAAAGAGTGTAACGGGAGGATTCAATGAGGACTAACATGAAACTTAGTTGTGTCCGCATGTAGCCGACCAGTTGAAGTATTTGAGGGTCGGACCTCAGGTCTTCGTAGGTTGGGCTCTTAATCTCAACCAAAAATATAAGCAGTGTTATATTCCTGGCGCGAGAGAAACCAAAGGATCAGTTATTGCTCAAACTTTTTGCACTTGACGACAACCATTTTACCGTGTTTTGTGTGTAGGTGCAGCTCAAGTAGCCGGCCAGTTAGGAGCGGGAGATTGCATGAATGAAGACGAGAAAAATGCGGTGATATGTTTAAATAAGTTTTATGAGGAGCACTATGAATTAAATATGACGCTTAACAAAGAATTCTCTTCAAAGAAGCTAAATCAGGGCGCCATACTGGCCCAGTTCTTGCCTCCGGTGCTGTGAAAATTTCCACCAGCCTCCGCAGCAATTTTCTATTGATAATTATTTATTGTTCATTTTGTATATGTTCTCTTCATTTATTTATGTGCGTAAGGAATGAAATTTGCAATTAATGACGATTTATCCGGCGATATTAAGTAAAATACTCAGGATGTTCAGATGTACAGTTCGTCGATATGACGCCATTGATGATGTCACTTTTCGATGCGAGTTTCTCGTGAGGTCTCTCGTTACGCTCCTTGCTTCCTGGGTGAGCCCAGCCAACCTAACTAAGCTTGTGACATGGTAATTCTATTTCTCCTGAGGGGAAATGTAATACAGCAGAACTCTTCAAACAAAGACTCCCAAAATAAAGAAAACAACTGGAAAAGAGACCCACCCCCTGAAAAAAAAAAAATCCGGAAAAGTACACTTTCAGTCGTGAATTGCATCCACACTGACGTCATATTCGGTGCGACGTAAAAAGATAAAGGAGAACTTAACGAGTAGGATATTCAACAGCACAGCTTTACGGTTTCCTGGGGTGTTAGTCAAAGAAAATGGCTTACGAATGGAGGGGAAACAAGCACGCTGCAGAGCTTATCTCAGAACTAAAACTCCGCCAACAATCCGAGACAATATGCCTGTCTACTGCTTAGAAGCTCCAAGTACGATAGGTATGGATAGGTTTTAACAGTCGGTTATCCTCGTGCAAGCGCTAAGACGTTACGTACGTCATATCTGCCCATAGCACTCGCAACTCAATGCTAATTAATAGCCACTTGTAAATTTTCGGAAGAAAATTATCTCTGATAATCTGCGCTGTGGCTCCGCACGAGAGCATTCTTTGTTCCTCCTAGCCTTATGTTAGGAAGTAATGGAAAATGTATTAATTTGATCCCAGTCAGTTTTATTTGTACCCATCAAGTATGAATTTCTATTGATAGTACTTGAAATAGTCCGTCTAAGAATCAAATTTTGCCTTCTTTACGGTATTTAGTACAGTTACTGTGGATGCAATAGTAAATACTCTCAAGTGAGAAGCAGTTTTTTAAGCGAACCCATCCTTGGCATACTTACACTACCGCCTATACATCATAAACAAAAATGGCAATTGTCTGCTCCAGATGAACGATAACATGAGGTAACATGAGGTCAATTTTAGAAAATTTAAACATTGTAGACAAAGACTATATGAAGCCTCGCGTTGGTTGCTTAGGGATTCAGCCTGCCTCTCCGTTCTTCGGTAATGAGAGGAAGATACTTGACCCTTCAGCGGGTGCTGAAGAGAAAAATGTCGACACTTTAATTTGAGCATAGAAAGGGAGGAAACGTTATGCCTTGACTGGTACATCTAAGGATACAAAACTAGAACATTAGATTGAGGGAAGTATCGAAGGAGAGAAAAGTTAATCGACCTTCGACTTGGGTGTCGAAGGGGAGAAAAATCGACCGTTTCGACCATTTTCCCAACCGCAGCGAGGCAGATGACGGAAACTGGCGAGAGCAGGAGGATACTTAGCACGGAGCAGGAGCAAGTTTGGCCATGTTTGGTGGGGAGAACGTGAGCGTTAGCAGCCAGCTCATCAATTAGAATGGCCCGGCGAGGGTACGGCGCACAGGTAGACGTGCTATTAAGGAAGAGCATGCAGTGCCATGTGTGTAACATTGCACATGTTATGTGTGGACCCCCCATTGTGTACGATTCTTCCGGTTGATGTAGGGAGCGTGGTAGCGCTTATGCCAGATCTACACATTTGTCTTTTCATCCACTCATTTGTCTCACTCATCCACTCATTTGTCTCACTCATCCACTCATTTGTCTCACTCATCCACTCATTTGTCTCACTCATCCACTCATTTGTCTCACTCATCCACTCATTTGTCTCACTCCTCCACTCATTTGTCTCACTCATCCACTCATTTGTCTCACTCCTCCACTCATTTGTCTCACTCATCCACTCATTTGTCTCACTCATCCACTCATTTGCCTCACTCCTCCACTCATTTGTCTCACTCATCCACTCATTCGTCTCACTCATCCACTCATTTGTCTCACTCATCCACTCGTCCGAACGTTTGAGTGTGCTAACAGAAAAGTGCATCCTTTTCAGAGTTATATTTCACTCCAAATTTCAAGAGATATCCGTAACTTGCGTAGTGACACCTGCCTAGGAAACCGATTGGACGGCTAACATTTTAATAACCTTTTGTGGTGCACACAAAGTTGGGGTGACAACGACGCTGCAAAATATTGGGATGAGTGAATGCGTTGAAAGACTTATGGGTAGACAGGCCTCTAAGGGCGTGTTCACACGTTATCCACGTGAACGCCTTCACTCGTCCAAGGGTCGTTGTCAGTACAACTTTTTGTACGGCACAAAGAGTTACTAAAATGTTAAGTGTCAGAACAGTTTCCTTTTCAGGTGTCACTTGGCGAATTGTGAAGACCTCCTCAAACTTGGAGTGAAATAAAACTCAGAAAACAGTGGACCTTTCTGCCGTTTCCAGGGCACACTTACATATTCGGACAAGTGGCTGAACGAGGGCATTGATATGAATGACGTGTGAACGCGGCTTTAGCATCAAAATGGGAGTCGCAAGTTCAGCACTCATATGTTCAGATTTGAAATCGTCACAAAAGAAAGTCGGTTCTTCTTAGCTTACAAAGATTTCGGTTGAAAACGTAGTTAATAACTACTGGGAAGGTACAGTGCCGAGAGGTGATGTAAATCTTATGATATTTTTGTAATGTGATACAATATTTCTTTCTTTGGTCATCCGTCTGTCTTCCCTGATGTCGTCAAATATTTCTCTAAGCATCCAATTTCCGACGAAAGAATTACGATGCACGTGCACTTTATAAGATATACAGTAGTTTTGTACTAACTACAAGGTAAACAGCAAACAAACAGTGTAACGATCGTTAGTAACAATTTCTTCAGTCTGGTTGTACGCATTCTATGTACAAAATATAGCTTAGCTCACACCATCTGTATGTATGGCAAAGTAATTACCAACATAATATTTAGGCTGATTATAAAGAAAATTCTTGACCTTTCATATAGTTAATATTCTTTGTACATCCGTACAAATTCACTGTTAACTAAGGCAAATAAGCATTTGAATTCTCTGTGTGTTTGAAGTGATAACAAGCAGCTATGAAACTA
The DNA here is from genome assembly GCA_001587735.2 of Parhyale hawaiensis. Lineage (NCBI taxonomy): Eukaryota > Metazoa > Arthropoda > Malacostraca > Amphipoda > Hyalidae > Parhyale > Parhyale hawaiensis. The sequence goes on along the minus strand of LQNS02276498.1, from coordinate 2,938,298 downwards.
AACGGTATCTTCTAAACTGATATACCAAAAGCTGTTTCGCTTCACCAGCTCCATCTATGGAAAAACAGGTATATTTGAATGGTTTCTAAGATATTTGTCACTTTCTCATGTATGTGAAGCATAAAGCAAGCTGCTTCAATAAAGTATGAACCAGTCCATACGAAGTATGCATTTATAGTGTTTTGTTATTTAGCAGACTCTATGCGAAGTTTCAACACTTCTCCTTTTGGCCAACAATTCTTTTAGTTTACCACTGCCGGTTTTTTTTAGGGTGGGTTCACACGTCATTTACATCACGTATTCGCTCAGTCACTGTCCAGAATGTGTTACTGTGCCTCAGAAGTAGCAGAAAAGTGCACTGATTTTTTAACTATTTCACTCGAAAGTTAAAGAGATTTCCATGACTTGCCTAGTGATGCATGCAGAGAAACCTGATTGGGCAGTTAACATTTTTATAACTTTTTGTGGCGTACACAAAGTTGTGCCGCCAACGACGGTGCAAACCATTCTGATGAGTGGATGAGTGAACGCGCTGGAATGAATGACTTGTGAACTCGGCCTCAGAAAGCGACATAGTAATATTTCAAGCACGTAGCAATATAACTTCGTAACATCCTAATAGCAAAGCATGGTATGCCGCCCAGAATTTAAAATAATTACTTTAATATATGGACCAAATTTTTACGTCTCTACAAATCACTCAAATAAAAGAATAATTATTCCTATGGTGGAGCGCAGACTACGATGAATTTCGGTGGCGCCCGCAAGAGTTTTTTCCTCCACTTTTTATCAAAGAAATCACCAAGATGTGGATCAGTTCCTGGATTTATTAATAAGCTGGAAATCGCGTTCTGATGCGGCCCATGGTGCTATTGTCTTCCTCTCCGAGAGTGATAAGCAGGCCCAGTTTTTAAAGCTCAGTGTCAACAACTGAAGCCTTGCATTAGCAGGCAATTTTAGACTTGTTTTTTAGGGTACGTTGGAGACGTGTTGAACATCAGAGGACGCTTCTGCCAGCAAGGTTAAGGTCAGAGGCTGTGGTAATGGATGGATGCTTGGATGGTACGGCACCCATTTGGAGTGCCGCGTGGGCACTGTGAGAAATCGAGCTTCTTGCAATTTGGCGGCTCAGCGAAAATTAGTGTCGTCGGACATTAAAAATTGGGCACGAGCACAGTCATGTCTGGTGTTAAACCAGCTGTGGCCAGAATTAAAACTGTGTGTACATAGCAGGTGGATTCAATTAAATGGTTTGGTTATTGAAACAAGACATTCGTAAATGTCGCTCTCGGGGTATCCAGATGTAAATGATTCCGAAGAGAGGGTGGAAATCACGAGTAGGCAGCTCTGCCATATACGGGTAGGGTAGTCAACACAGAAGAGAAGGCTAATGAAGTCCTGAAACCTTCGAAGTGGTAACGCTTTAGAAGAGAAAGTAAAAATTAATAGAAAGTGAAATCTACAGAAGATGCAATCAAGACAGAAAAAAATTGTATGGTGAGGAGTGTCATCTACCAAAGAATACGGCNGGCTGATGAAGTCCTGAAACCTTCGAAGTGGTAACGCTTTAGAAGAGAAAGTAAAAATTAATAGAAAGTGAAATCTACAGAAGATGCAATCAAGACAGAAAAAAATTGTATGGTGAGGAGTGTCATCTACCAAAGAATAGGGCCGATATTGATTAGGCATTTTAGCGAAAGGATAAACAAATTTCAAGTTCAGATTTGAGGTCTTGGTATAAATTGTATTTTTAGGTCAGGGTTAAAGGCAGATTTAAAGCACCAATTAAAAAAATAACGGCAAGATAGAAATTTTGGAACCCTTCTGCTTTCATACCGTATGCCAATTTGATTTCCTTTGCTTCGCGAATAATTCGGTTAATAGTCACCCCACGGTCCATGCATAATATATACGCAATAACGAATTCGACAGAAGAGTCGTGGGTTGTCAGCAGACATAGGAAAGACCAATTTCACAGGTAACGGCAAATGAACCGAAGTGGCAGAGATCTGAAGCACTAGACCGTCACCATGCAAAGTCAAAGGAAATCCGATCACGCATTGAAAGGCAAGATTAGCAAGTGAGAAGAAGCAAATTCAGTCTTGCCATAACATTACAGCTCTCGTGACCAGTTCTGCATCGTAATTGGAGCGCCCGCACGAGCATATTGCAAATCTCACACTTCCAGCTCATGACCCAAACCGGATACCAATTTCTGGAACGACAGCACTCCATTGCACGCGCATGTCTGCGCTTGCTTCATCCTTTCGCCATTGAAATTCACTTTGGCAAGATTAAAATTTTATTCGCTCGTGGAAACTTCTTCTTGATAGTCATCCTACGCAAAAAGTAGAGAAAACCTGGTAGAGCTCGCCCACAGCCTTTTACAAATGATAATAAATACAACAAGAGCAAGAAGTAACGGGCCGGTTTTGAGTAACATCTTCGATGCTGGTATCTAAGTGCAGCAAACGGGTTCACCGCTCAACTTGCTAATTCCTGTGGTAAAATGTTGACTTACATTCACGTTATCGTACGTTTAGTAACGGAAATTGCTGCTATATTTATTTCACTTGGAATTATCCTGATACATGGGATTAAAATATGTATACAGCATTTTCAGTTGAAAACAAAAGCATATAAAGTTTGACGTACCCCATGCACAACAGTATACTACTGACAGGCCAAGTAATTGGTACGACATTAGGAAGCTTTCAAGAACGCAAATGAAACAAAACCACTGTAATACAAACAGTAAGGAAAATTAGACAACATCTACGTTTAGTAGATTACCGGTTGTGTACGGAAACCGTACGAATATAATAGCAGGAAAGTAGCATAGCTCGTATATGAACTCATCAATAGTACACAAAATTGCTCGAAATTTAGTCTTGTAGTAAGTAAATCAAGTGCATTGCAGATCATCATACGGAAAAAGTTTGAAGCATGCATCAGAATCAGCGAAACAAATTTTTACAAAAAAGGAGCCTTGGCAACGCAGTCTGTGGAGCAATAGATATTTCGTCGTCGATAACGATGTGAAAATAGCACTAATAAAAGTTCTTGCACCTGCCAGCCGTCGATAAGCATCTAATGTCAGAAAAAGTTATAGCTACTGATATACTGAATAGCGCAAGGCATCTCCCAATATTTTCTTTTTTTTCTTTTGGTGTGGAAGAATAGCAGAGGTGGGCGCGTCATTCGTTTGGAGGCATTGCGCCAGCTTCAACCCGCCATTGCCGGGGGGAGGGAGGGGCTTGCTGGCGGATACTATAATCATTCATAACCAATAAATCTAATTTACCTGAAACATCATATATGTATGATAGAAAGTAATATAAAAATAATTCATAATTCAATCGCTTTCTTATTTATTTATATTTGGTTTCTTTTTATAATCTATTAATTTCTTTTGGTATTGTTTCTATTATTCAATTAAACAATAAACTCAACCTCATTTTTTATTTTACTGTACAACTTATTAGTTACTTAGTTCAGTTGATTCATTTTATTTTTGTTACTGAATCACGATCATATATACGTAGTATCACAGTAGTACAAACTTAAATATCTAAATCTAACATTAGACAGGCTGTGACACGAGAAGAATATTGAGAAAAAATTTACAAGCAGATTTTGCAATGCATTTTTACTAAATTTGTCCGTTGAACTGTGTGGTACTGGCCTTAGTTACTGAAATAATTTTTATCTCTATTACAAACTGTACCTAGAAGACTGCGCTTATACAGAAAACTTGGCTTTAAAGAAAAAATGACGCAAATTTTTGTTTGCGATAATGTATTTGTGCCAGCGTCATTGCGACGCTTTTGTAACTGTAGCGTCATTGTGACGCTTTTATAACTTTAGCGTCATTGTGACGCTTTTACAACTTAGCGTCATTGTGACGCTTTTATAACTTTAGCGTCATTGTGACGCTTTTATAACTTTAGCGTTATTGTGACGCTTCTATACCTTTAGCGTCATTGTGACGCTTTTACAACTTAGCGTCATTGTGACGCTTTTACAACTTTAGCGTCATTGTGACGCTTTTATAACTTTAGCGTCATTGTGACGCTTTTATAACTTTAGCGTCATTGTGACGCTTTTATAACTTTAGCGTTATTGTGACGCTTCTATAACTTTAGCGTTATTGTGACGCTTCTATACCTTTAGCGTCATTGTGACGCTTTTAAAACTGTAGCGTCATTGTGACGCTTTTACAACTTTAGCGTCATTGTGACGCTTTTATAACTTTAGCTTCATTGTGACGCTTTTACAACTTAGCGTCATTGTGACGCTTTTATAACTTTAGCGTCATTGTGACGCTTTTATAACTTTAGCGTTATTGTGACGCTTCTATACCTTTAGCGTCATTGTGACGCTTTTAAAACTGTAGCGTCATTGTGACGCTTTTACAACTTTAGCGTCATTGTGACGCTTTTATAACTTTAGCGTCATTGTGACGCTTTTATACCTTTAGCGTCATTGTGACGCTTTTAAAACAGTAGCGTCATTGTGACGCTTTTACAACTTTAACGTCATTGTGACGCTTTTATAACTTTGGCGTCATTGCAACGATTTTATAACTTTAGCGTTATTGTGCCGATTTTATAACTTTAGCGTCATTGTGACGCTTTTACAACTTTAGCGTCATTGTGACGCTTTTACAACTTTAACGTCATTGTGACGCTTTTATAACTTTAGCGTCGTTGTCACGCTTTTATAGCTTTAGCGTAGTTGCGACATTCTTATAACTTTAGCATCATTGCGTCCAGTGGCAATGAGATGGTTGCCACTTAAATATCAAACCTATATCTCAATGGTATATAATTCGCACATCCAAAAAAACCCTTATGCTGTAGATGACTGTAAAGTAGGTATTCTAGTCTCAATCAAACAAGCAGCGAGGACTTAGGAATTCACTTATATATTCTTACCTGGATGTTTACTACTCATTTGCAGAAATATTACAGTATACAAAATTATTGCCTCTGTCGCTTGGTGAAAAATGGCGAATTTTATTATCGTTAACAGATTATTGTTAACATATCAAAATTACTTTAAAAAGTACATAGTAATGATCATACAAATTCGAACTCTTTAATAAAGTCAAGCATTCATGCTAAAAAACCAGTGAAGTGACATTGTGTGAAGACCTAGTGTGGTCATGGCTCGTGTTATTTTCTACCAGGAAGTTAATCAAAATCGAGCAGATAAATCAACTCTCTATCACTATTATTGATACATAAAAAACATTAAAATTCAGTCTTAATATATATCTATATGCAGAAGCTAGAGCATTCATGCCAAGGTAGACAATGTGCGCATAGATAATCCACGAAAATTACTAACGACTCCCCAAAGTCTCTTTTTTTATCAAGAAAATTTCAGGCGCCGTGTCATATCACAGGGAGGGGCAAGGCCTAAACAAATGTCAGCGTATGATTTGGATCAGATGATATTGCGTCGTAACCATGATTTGGTTCGTTGCTATAGCTGTAACTGCGCACTGTTTACCCAGTAGCCAATTTTGTGGGGAAAAAGGGCCATAAAAAAGCGAGCGTCGCAGCATACTGACCTTACGGTAGCGATCGATACGTGCGCAGGAGCTAATGTAGTAGGCTTGTAGTGCTGTGGGTCAGTGATGGGTCCTTGATTGCTACACCGTGCAGTGCTAATGTCAACATCGCTCTTATTATATCGGGCAAAGATATAAGGGATGCCGGAATTGCCAGTGTATACAAACACGAGGGATACTTGCAACGGGTCACAGCTGTACTCGCGAATGAGCGCAGTATTGAAATGCAAGTTAGTAAAATAGCTGCGAAAAATCCATAATAAAGCAAATAAGTTTGATTGGTGCTCGCTGTGGATCACAACCGCGATAGAAAATGAGCAAAATATGTATTGGAACAAACAACGATAATGTGGTTAAAATCTATAAAAGCATACAAACTTACGAGATGCACGGATCGAGAAATATGTTGAATTACTTATGTTCTGCTGGGCGGCATTGAAGGAGTTGAGCATTTCTTATCGGTGACTGAGTTGGGGCATATTTTGCCGGCAGTTGTCTGTTTGCTTGTTCAACTGTAGCAACACAACTCACATGCGGGAAGGGATCTCCATGAAAATTGCAGGAACTGTTAGGGATATCATGATGAAGAGATTACAGTTTGGTGATGATTCGTCTGTCATTATGTCTTTTTGTCTATTAGCTACTCAAGAAGTTATTAACGGATATTCATGAAATTGACAGGAACTGCTAGGAGGGTTGCGATGAACAAAATGAAAATTGAATTTTGATGATGACCAGAAGGCAACCCTGCGCTCTGGACCAGTTTTAAATCTTCATAAGCACTGCGTAGCTGGGTGCAGGTCTCCTCTTTCGAAATACCTCTCTGGTTAGATATGAGAATTGAGAACGTAAGATGGGATGGGAATTAGATAAATTTTGATGGGCAGCAGATTTGCATCACAACTGTAATAAAACACAAGTCATAGTGACAGTAACTTTTTTCAGCTGACACATCAACTAACCAAAACCTAGAAAGACGCGATTGTTAAAAAGACTTGAATTGGGCCAGTATTAACAGTGAATATACAGTACTATGTTACATCAGGCGGAGATAATGGAGACACATACGAAGTGCTTTTTTTAGAATTCTGACTGTGATAATGAAATGCCATTTACTGCAGCGTACCAAGCTAAAATATGAAACAACTTTTACAACGTAAGTGAACGATTCTTTTATGCACTGTTTTATGCATATTACAGTATACTGTATGTGGATCCATTAGAGCTGAAGAAAGAGCCCAGTACCTATAATCAAGTTCTCTCTGATAGAAGTAACGAAAGTAGACAGTTATTGCTGACTGCTAAAACCAAAATCATCTGAATAATACAGATACAAAACTTATCAAGATCTGCCACCGACTATCCTCTACTAATAGAGTCACTCAATCCTGAGGTAGCCGCACACGCGTTCTGCTCATGTAGCTTTTCATCTACATAACTACTGGCACAAATCTTGACGAGCAGTAGAGGTGGCCCCTGGGATACATCAGGGTAGTCTAGTCGGAGGTAGCAGCAAGCATATACAGCACACGTTGGGCTCTATAGATAAGTAAAAGGAAAATTTTCCAAAGCGCTGGCAGTCGCCACGAGCACATACTGTATGTATACGTCGGGTTCCGTAAAAAAAACTGCTCTCACAAAACGTATCAAAAGCTAGCAGTGGCCCGTACGGCACACGAGAGCGGTGCAATCGAGGGGTAGCTGCGCACACGCAGCCTCCAGTCGTTTATTGGCTCGGTAAAAGTGGCACCTGCTGGGCCTCTGATTGCTGATGAGGTCGCCGATTTGCATGTTTGGCAGCTGGAAAAACTTTGGGCGCGGAGGCGTGGGGAGGACAGATGACCGCAGGCACAAAAAGGAAGAACGAATATGAAGAAATGGGGCTAAAAAGACCAAGAGAGACCTTTGCGAAACGGAGTTAGGTCCAGTCGGCATAATGACCCCATGTGGATCGTTTGGTAAAGAAACAAATACTGTTATTCGAGCGATGGTGGAATCAACGGAAAAAGCAATAATGACGGTGCAACTATGGCCAAAGTACTGATACACTTCAAGGCAATAAAATCTCGCGGCAACACATGGTCCGCGGCATAGCCCTAAACAGACTTTGTGGACACACATGGTACTGTGGCTAAGATAACCTAGCTTGCTCATCACTGCAAAGGACTGTAAAAATTGTACAATTTTATAGAGACAAAGACAAAAACTTACCTTGTTTCTAGTATAAGCTCTTAATCCATTGTAGCGCTGGGAGTCTCTCTAGGCACCAGCACCATTCTTTTGTTTTCAAAACACCGCTTTGTTTCATTTTATAAAAAAATCGCTAGTATTTTGGAAAGCCTGCGTCAAAGAGTTATCGGTTTATGTTAACTTCTTGAAATTAAGATACATACTTGGAAGGACGCTGTTACGACCAAAAAATCGTATTTCGTAAGATCATTTAAATGTATATGCTCTTACAAAACGAAAGTTTCGTGAGGAAAGGGCTAATTGCCTCCGCAAGGAAAATAATGTTTTATCGAGCTTTTATGATTGTGTATTTGTCCGTCACAAGGTAACTCGAAAAGTCATAGACGGATCTTAACGAAATTTACAGGAATTTTTAAACATGTTAACAGTAACAGATGATTAACTTTTGGTGAAGATCTGTTCAACCGTTTCTCTGTTTTTGTTTCTTTCTCTTAATCCATGACTAAAAAATTTATGGACGGATTTTTATCAAATTTACATGAGTTGTTAGGTATATCACGAAGAGGAAGAGGTCCAATTTTTTTTATGATGATTTGTTTGTTCGTTTGTTTGTCTGTGCGTTTCAATGAATGAAAAGTAACTCAAAAGTTATGAACGGATCTTAATCAACATTACAGGAACTGTAAAAATGTTAAAAGACATAAATGATCAAATTTTGGTGATGATTGGTTTGGGTGTTTCTGTGTTCGTCAAATGTTCGTCAGAATGTTTACCCTCAACATTACTCGAAAAGCTATCAACAGATGTTCTAGAGCTTTACAGAAGCTGTTATTACTGTAAGGCATAAATGACAAGATTTTGGTGCTGACAAAAAGGAAATCCTAGTTTCAGAACCAATGTAATTTTTATTTGTTTATATTTTTGTAACACTGCTTCTTGGCGAAGATATGCGCTCTCAGGATGCTCCAGTTACTTCTTCATGGATGTTTGGACAATAGTGATAAAACTAGTTCAGAATGTTGCTATTCAGCATGAATCAGCCTGGCTTAGCAATGCGGTTATGTTTGCGAATAGGCTAGGTACGGAATTGTTCTAGTAAATACAATAGAGCAGAAATACAAAGTATTTTGGTCTTGAAGAGCAAAAGAAGCCAGTACCTTGCACTAATACAGTGCAAGAAAACGGCTTTTTTTCAATTTTAAAAACCTGCATGTTTCAACATGCACTGGGCTCTTGGAGTAGGTGGAACAATGCATTAACCTCGTATTTTTGAAACTTAACAGTTTTATTTCATAAAAATTACTTTTTTTTTGGATACTCACAGGCGATGTATCGGGTGCTGTATAATCGTAATTTCAGTGACAATCTGAAAAATAAAAAGGGAAAAAGGTCAACAAGAGTCCAGGAGCAATCACAAAAGAATCAGGTGCAGAGCTGCTTAGTTGAACAATGCTGAAAATCATTAAATCAGTTAGCTCTATTATGGGTTAAATTGTACGGAAAATATAAGTACTAATTTTGTAGCAAAGTATGAGTAGAATACTCGCTGCTTCCACCACTGAATTTGTATTGTCTTGACTGACCTCGCGGGTGCAAAAAATTCATTAAGGTGACGTAAGTTCAACTGCTGATATTCTGCCAACGAATGCGAATGATTCTATAGAGCCGAATATCTTGTGAAATTGAATCTTCTAGAGTGACTTACTGGTCATGATTTAAACAGTACTACATGTACAGTATATTCCATAGAAAGTTAATTTTCCGTGGGGTTTTTATTGATCTGAAGTGACCAAACCATCAAAATAAAAAAAAAAACAACTACGAACAGAGCATTGATCTCAGTTTTCCAATCTTTTAACACACATTATTAAAACTCGTCGTTGACCTAGAACGAACACCTTAAATTAATTTTAGGAGCGGTTCAAGATACTGTTAGGGCAATTGTTCCGAAATTTCTCCAGCCTGATCTCACTTCTGCTTGGGATGGACTGCTACACACATGTCGAGACACCTCTTATGTTTAGCACTTTTTTGTTATTAATTAGCAGCTCCTATATAACCCCAGCATCCGCCGTCCCTCGAAATTTTTCCAACAGTCCCAAAATGGACTAAAGATTCCACTTTTAATATCCTTGATATGGTAAAAAGACTGTTTCAGTTTCAACTGTACAGCGAACATTAGATGTACCAGCCAACAGCTGCTGATATTTTATGGTTGCTGTAACTTTTTCCACGCCAGGAAGATGCCAGGCAAACGCCGGCACCGGAAGCATATTTTCATTACCGTGGAAACTGCAGAGTCGTGAGGCTGTGGCGGCATTGTTTAAGTCTTTATAGCAGCAGTTAATGGCTCCCACAGCTTCAGACAACTGCTTCTGTCGCAAACATAAGTGAGAATAAATGTCGCATACTTGGATTGATATCAAAGCAAGTGAGCTAATCATGGAGTCGTGCAAAATAATGCTAACAAACGGGAAATGCATAGTTAAAAGTATATAGGCTACACTACGTAGTGTAGTGTACTATGCAAAGGCTATACATGTAATTATAGCAATAATGCGATATATACAGTGAGGTTAGGTTACTGTTCATCTATCAACAAAATAGGAACCGTGCAAGTTTCAGTGGTAGAGAGACAAAAGTTTCTTCCATTAGATTATTGCTGTAGTATGCTATTTAGATTAAGGCCTCTCATAGAAGTAAGAATGTATCCTTTAATAATATCTCTTACATACATTGCCCCAGTGAGAATAACAAAACAAACACGACCTAGCACCGAGAAGTCACCCATTCCCTCAAAAAATGTCAGATCAACTTTTTAGGGCTGGTGTCGTGGAGGCAGTATAGGCTTGATCAAGTGATCGCATGTAAGCTGATAGTAGAGGAGCTCATGTGGTATCTCTAGGCCTATGATGGGCAATAGGATTAGGAAGACGGAAGCCAGTGACATCATACTCCCGAATTAGGGGCAATCCCCGCACGTGGTCGAATATTTGACAAGGAAATTTGTAGAAGCAGGTGAGGCAGCATAGCGAGCTGCATACTTCTGAAGGCTGTTGCTGCCATGTTGGGCAGGGTGGATGAGTGAGCTTAGCTTTGAACTTCAACTAGACTAGCAAGAATGAGAAGGAAGTGTAAGAGGCACAATTCCAGTAACAAACTATAGACAGGTAACAATGTGAAGGAAGTGAAGAGTTAAGTTGAGACGATAGTTAGACTCGCAGGGATACGAAGGAACTAGAGGTACCACTGCAGACAAGCTTCGCTCATTTAATAAGATAAAAGTAGAGAGCCATTTCAGAATTTAGTTGGATACGTTGGGATGCACGTGAAGGAATCAAATATATAAGAGCAGATATGTTATGCACACATGATAACGTCCCTACCAAAATTTGGGGCCGCCGCGGTGCTGTGCAGAAGCTGAATTGAAGTTTTAGCTTTTGCGGAGGCCCTCTTTGATAGAGGCGAGAAGGCGAAGACTTAATTGTTCCAAACTCTGGCTCTATACGGATGAATGTCAAGCAAGTGGAGTAAACCTAATTATTATTATTATTGTTAAATCACACCAGACTGGCGACGCAAGAACGGAGAAACTCCATGAGGTTAACAAACCCCCACGCAACCAGCCCAGCGGGTGGAGAAAACGAAAGAATGAAAAAAAGAAGATCCGAAATCACAGAATAGCTCTGTGTACNGCTGCGATCAATTCTCACCCCTGATCACGATTGATTGCTATCAGAATCACGTCAAAATGCGGTCACAAAAACGCGCGAATCATTAGCAATCAGGGGGAATCATCCTCGCGGTGGTCACAAAAAGACGCCTTATATAACTCCAGCATGCCTCGAGATTTTTCCAACAGTCCCAAAATGGACTAAACATTCCACTTTGAATATCCTTGATATGGTAAAAAGACCGTTTTAGTTTCAACTATACAGCTAACATTAGATGTACCAGCAAAAAGCTGCAGATATTTTATGGTTGCTATAACTTTTTCCACGCCAGGAAGATGCCAGGCAAACGCCGGCACCGGAAGCATATTTTCATTACCGTGGAAACTGTAGAGTCGTGAGGCAGCGGCGGCATTGTTTAAATCTTTATAGCAGCAGTTAGTGGCTCCCACAGCTTCAGCCAACTGCTTCTGTCGCAAACAGAAGTGAGAATAAATGTCGCATACTTGGATTGATATCATAGCAAGTGATCTAATCATGGAGTAGTGCAAGAAAATGCTAACAAACGGGAAATGCATAGTTAAAAGTATATAGACTACACTACGTAGTGTAGTGTACTAGACAAAGGATATACATGTAATTATCGCATTAATGCCATATATACAGTGAGGTTAGGTTACTGTACATCTATCAACAAAATAGGAACCGTGCAATAATATAGAGAAAACAGATTCTTCCATCAGATTATTGCTATAGTATCTACTATATAATAATTCATGATGTGTTTTTATTTATTTATTTATTTATTTATATATTTATATCTCTCCTGTCACGCTCTATGGGAATAAGATAGGAGAAAATTCAGATTTCAAAATGTAAAAAAAAAGTGGGGTACCTTGCAATTTTTTTCGGCGAAAAAAAAAGTGTGGTACCTTGCAATCTTTTTCTTCAGTATTAGATAGGGGAAAAATAGAACTAATAAGATAGGAGGAAAATAATGTTTTCAAAAGGTGAAAAAAAAGTTGGGTACCTTGGAATCTTTTTCTTCAGTATTAGATAGGGGAAAAATGAGGAAACCCAAAAGACGGCGGGGGTTTTGGTGCAGTGTTAATTTTTTGCCGTCATTTATAATGACGGCACGGGCCACTAAAAATATATATATCCAATTTCTTAGGCAGAATTCTGAATTTTCCATAAAGAAGCCTTCTGAACATTAATAAGCACAGGAGACAGCGGGGGTTTTCCTGAAGGGCTAACGTACTGCCGTCATTTATCGAACACGTGCACCAGTCATCAATAACCCAATATGCCGTCATTTACAATGACGGCTCGGGACACTAGTACTATTTAGATTAAGGCATCTCATAGAAGTAAGAATGCATCCTGTAATAATATCTCTTATAGACATTGCCCCAGTGAGGATAACAAAACAATCACAATCCAGCACCGAGAAGTGACCCATTCACTCAAAAAATGTCAGATCAACTTTTTAGGACTGGTGTCGTGTATATAGGCTTGATCAAGTGATCTCATGTAAGCTGATAGTAGAGGAGCTCATGTGGTATCTCTAGGCCTATGATGGGCAATAGGATTAGCAAGACGGAAGCCAGTGACATCATACTTCCGAATTAGGGGCGATCCCCGCACGTGGTCGAATTTTTGACAAGGAAATTTGTAGAAGCAGGTGAGGCAGCAGTGCGAGCTGCATACTTCTGAAGGCTGTTGCTGCCATGTTGGGCAGGGTGGAAGAGTGAGCTTAGCTTTGAACTTGAACTAGACTAGCGAGAATGAGAAGGAAGTGTAAGAAGCGCAATTCTAGTAACAAACTATAGACACGTAACAATGTGAAGGAAGTGAAGAGTTAAGTTGGGACGATAGTTAGACATGCAGGGATACGAAGAAACGGGAGGTAAGATTGCAGGCAAGCTTAGCGCATTTAATAAGATAAAAGAAGTAGAAAGCCATTTCAGATTTTAGTTGGATACGTTGGGATGTACATGAAGGAATCAAATATATGATATTAGACATGTTATTCACATTTAATAACGTCCCTACCAAAATTTCGGGCCGCCGCGGTGCTGCGCAGAAGATGAATTGCCGTTTTAGGTTTTACGGCGGCCCTCAGTTTTGATAGAGGCGAGAAGGTGAGGACTTAATTATTCCTAACTCTGGCTATATACGGATGAGTATCAAGCAAGTAAACTTAATTTCAGAGTTTTCAGTTACAACGAAATGGAAGTACAGGTGGTTAGATTTCAGATTCTAGCTGTAGGTAAATCGGGGTTGGTAATTAGTATAACAGATATTTCATGCGCTAGTTATATTTAGACGTGTAAAAACGCTGTGATATACATACACTATGCACAGGAAAGTTAGAACCCTTCTGCAGCACTCTAAGTTCCTAAGTCGGAATGATCTTCCAACTACAGTAAACAGACATTTATCCACAAGGTAGAGCAAAATATTTCACAAAAACAAACAACAGTTGTTGGTATATTTATTTCCTTATTGTAGGACTTTGAGCAGCTGTGGTGGCCGGTTCACATGAAATGCTTTTGACATTCGCTCGTACTTCACATCGTTCGAATGCGTTCATGCGTCTGTTCACAAAACAGAAAACTACATAGCTCTCTGAGCTCCAATTCACTGCGAATTTGAAGAGATATCGGACACTTTTGTGGCACTTGCTAAGAAAGCTGACTGGTCAGCTAATACTTTCCTAAAGACTTTAAGCCGCGTCTACACGACGATCTTTTTCGTCGAAGTTTGTGATCGCGGAGAGATTTTGATCGCCAAACACACGCGGAGAGCCTTCGAAGTCCGTGATCTTTGATCGCCGACAGTGCTGGAAATCACGATCGAAAATTACGATCACAAAAAGATTGCAAACTATATTACGCTCTGTAAATAGATGTATCTATTTTACAAATATTATTTAGTAATTAAAGCAAAATTTTCTACTGAAATATGCCCGCTTAGAGAATTTTATTTATGTTTGATTCGAACTTCTGTACTGCGAGAAGCATTTGGCAACTACGTGTTGCCAATTAGTAACAACTGTAGCATATTCCTCAAATTACGTCTGTACTTTTTTTTTTCATTAGTAAAAGCTACAATGGAGCAAGAGTTCCGTTTTAATGGAATAAACGGATGTACACAGTGTGGTGAATTGCAGTAGAAATTGAATAAATTTATCAATAAGAAATGAGAAATTATTGTTCTATCTTGTGCATTTCTGCAGTTGAGTGGATGCCAGTGCATGAATTTTTTGCTATACTTTTTGCCAGTATACATAAAGTTTAGCCCGCCAATCAGCATATACAACTACAATAAGTATCTGACGGTTAATGTGAGGGTGGAATATCGATTAATAGTAATGGTATGCTGAATTTGCGTTTAATGACCTTGAATTGATCGTGGCTTCTGTTTTTGATGCCGTTGGGACAAGTAGGCAAATTTGTTTGTGATTTTGATCGTCGATTCTTGTGTTTGTGATCGCTGAAAAGACCGTCGTGTAGACGCGGCTTTAGTGTACACGTAACAGTGTTTGTAGGGAGGCGAAGAAACTTTCAGATATTTCGCAATGCGAACGTAGGGCAGAAGACTTGCGTGTGAACAGGTCTTAACGAAGTGCAACCTTGACACAATCAATAAGGCGTGTAGATGGACCAGCGCCTCAGGTACAGGAACCCAGTCATACGACATAAACGCAGGCAGTAGCGATATCGATGTTTAATATTGTCCAACAGTGCAAATAATACCAACAGAGTAACGTCGCATATGAGACAAATGACTGGATAATATGCCCTCGATTAATGCCTCGGCTTGGACCAATCAGATCGATTTTTTACTGTTTTCTGGGTGTGATTACCAGGATGAAAATTTAACCGCAAGTAAATTTGAGAAAATAAAATAGTTTCATGAGGAAAGAATGTAGAAACGACTAGTAAGTAAGGACAAACGTTGATTACCGAAGCTTAAGAGAACTTTTGGCATGGTAGAAAATATTATTGTTATTCAATATCCATATCATAAGCCTGTATAATATGAGAAGTAAGCCCAGATACAACATACTTAGAAATCAAAATAGCCTACAGTATAAAGCTTAAGGAGAAGTCAAAATGACAGTACATCCCTGGTGAGAAATAAACAAGCACTGGTTCATGCTAAAGACAGATGCTTGTTAGGTCCCAGAGATGTGCACGGCTGCAGTCGACCGAAGATTATCAGAGCTTTGGCTTCAGAGCTGTGGCCAACTGCCACTTATCGAGTGCCCCAATTCTAGTCAAGGTCTTTTAAGTTCTGTGTGAAAGTCAAAAATGTTGGCGCCGCAACCTAAGCATCGCAAGAATTCACCTTACAAGCGGAGAGTCGATCTCGGGTACAACAGCGGGCAAGCACCACACTCTAATAAGAGCATATTCCTGTATAAGACATTCGATGCAAAAGCAAGCATAAACGTAGGATTGGAAACCGTGATAGCTGGTGGCACAGTAGCAAATGATAGTATTATTGCAGATTCAACATTAATCGCAGCGCACAACTACTGCTCGTAAAAGTAAGTAAGCATGAATGATGTGATAACTTATGTGGATATTACGTAATAAAGTATGGGCCACAATAGGAGGTGATATTCTTGTCGAATATCAGACGTTCGCCTAACGACACAACTATTATACGTAACATCCCAATCAAAAATTATAGAAAATGATCAGACATTATCCAGCCTATAGACGCTGAATTCATACTTATGATATTTTATACAGGGATTCAATCAGAACAATTGCATTAAATGAAAACTACGTATAAGATAGTGTAACGCGTACGAGCAAATAATGTTATGTATAAAACTGTAATGAAGAAGAAATGTAAGATAAGGTTAAAGAGTCATAGCATGACCTGTAGCAAATAATGCTACAGTTATAGGAAAGAAAAACTTAAGGTATGAAAACAAGATAGCGTGTGGTATAATAGCAAACAATTTTCTTGTTTTCAACGTTTCTAGCCCGCGGGACACAGCTCGAGCAACACCGCCCGCTCGTGCTCTGAAAAACCCGCTTTACAAACAATGACACACCTACACCACGTATTTCAGCATATCGCACTTGTAGTGAAAGCTACGCATTGGAAAAAGTAGTCTAAAATAGAGTTAGCTGATGACGTAGCGTAACTTTGTTCGTTTACAAAAAAGCAACGTAAATGGCGCTATTTACGTCAGCAATATTACTTTGAGATGTTAAATTTTTGATAAATATACTATTTTCATAAATATTAACGTTTGCAACATGAGTTCAATAGCACTGTTGCATTGGGTGCTAGACAGTATTATACGTGTATATATGCGTCTCATTGTAAAATTATTTAATACACAATATTTATATCAGTGATATAATGCTGATATGCGAGATAGCGTTAATTAGTACATTACTTTTGACTTATGCCATATTTCATTAAAATGGACTTATTAGGTCTACTTATTAACCATAGTGGTACTGTGCTTATTTCAGTCACGAAATACGATTTCTCTCCAATTCTATTAAGCTACTTAAATTATTGCATAGCCTTCCCTCACATGCAAATACGATTTTTATTTGAAATTATCTAATATTGTTGTTAACTACATTATAACTCCGGCTTAGAATTACTACTCGTAGAACAGTTGTTGGTCTAATTCAACTAAAGTCCTGATTGGATAAGGTGCTTACTCTAAATACCGAGTAATATTAGAGGTTCCATTTACAATATATTCTATTACTCTTAAGTACTAAGCGCTACATCAAGTGTTTCTATATTGAATACGCTTATTGGTAAATAAATGTGCACATAGGAAATACCAGTACGTAGTAATTGATACTAATGGGCTAAATAGCTAATGTTCAAAATCAGAAATTGAACAAATTTCCTTTTCACGAGAAAAAATACATTAGACAGTAAAAAAATATTATGCCGATAAGATCGAGAATAATATTAGTGACGAAACAGTTGAAGTTACAGAGAATAATTTCGGTAGAACCTAAATGTATTGTATACAGTAGTTAAACATAATTTATCATGATTCACTTTATTTGGCACAAGTCTAGAACTGGAAACTTCCATGATCCAACGGTTTTGTAACACGAACAGTCGTTATTTAGGAAATTTAGTAGCTCAGGGATATTGCATTTTCAAATTTTTCGTATTTTGATATTAAATAGCTCAGGAGTTTCACTGTTCTTGACTTGCACAAATTCCTAATACAAGGGAAATAGTATTGAAAACATTGCTCGTCTCCACTTTAATAATTTATTCACGCCGAGTCCACTATACGAAGGCATCTGTAGAGCTTCAAAACACGGAGGAGATCAAGTAGGTGAGCTGGATGCTGCAGATGCGTTGTCTTTTTTTTTTTACAGCTTGTCTCTTAAGTAGGTCTCAGAGGTCATTTTTTGCAGGCACAAATCAGTCTTCCTCTTTGCGTGAGGTGTCAGCGGAATTAGTGGAGTTCTGCCTCCAAACGCTCGCTATTTATCGGACAAGGGGATAAACACAGGCGCTTGAAAGTAAATTACTAAAGTTGAACTTCTGACCAAGCAAAGAACTCTAAAAGCAGGTGCATTAGTGTACGATACTCAAAGAAAACTCCAGTTCCTAACTACACATAAAAGAGATAATAGGTAATCTTCAAGGTTTATTCATCGTGTTCATAAAATTAA
>LQNS02276498.1:2851748-2879201 GCA_001587735.2 Parhyale hawaiensis | reverse complement strand
GAGCAAGATACACTGGTGAGGTAAACGTTGTGAAGAATAAAAAAGAAGTGTTTGCGGTGCTGTTGAATATATTGTCCACTTATACCCGATGCTCTAAGGATGGATGTGTTGTGCGCGTTTGGTGGATTTGCGCGCAACAGATGCACTCACTGTTTTTGCCGTTGCAGAAGGTTTATGACTTTTATTTATAAAGGTCGTGGCAGGATGTTAATGTGTCAGAATCTCAAATGTAAATACTGTGGCTCGCACCTGTTTNCAAGAGAGAACAGGTGGGGTAAGACTCGGCAGCAATAAAGCTTATGTTCTAAGTGGCATAGATTTATTGCTCTATATTGAGCAAGATACACTGGTGAGGTAAACGTTGTGAAGAATAAAAAAGAAGTGTTTGCGGTGCTGTTGAATATTTTGTCCACTTTATACCAGATGATCTAATGATGGATGCACTCACTGTTTTTGTCGTTGCTGAGGGGATTATGACTTTTATTTACAAAGGCCGTGGCAGGATGTTAAAGTGTCAGAATATCAAATGTAAATACCGTGGCTCGCATCTGTCTGCCACTCAGGTGAATTTTTGCAGTGCTTGGTTTGGTGAGTCAGTATTATCGGCGTTCAGACGCTATTGCTGGCATACTGTCCTTAACCAGAGATGGGGATGGTTGGGAATTGCTGGTATTGTACGAGCCTTCCGTCCCTGACGGAAGAGCTGCAACAATTTGCGGTGATCGAATGCAGCCGTGCACTCCATTGGGGCTAGCGGGCATGTAACTGCAGCACGAATCAGTACACGTGGATATCCCATTTAAAGTGTGCGCTGCAGGTGAATTTATCTTCAGCTTAATCAGTTAAGCACAGCTGCTGCTGGTGGCTTGGGAGGTCTAATGGTATAACGGGCAGCGACATTTTATCTGTTAACCCTTTAATGAACAAGCGACAATAACATCTTTAATGCTATTCCCACGAAAGCGTTTTCTATTTTATGTGCCGTCCTGTCGTTTAAGTGTTAAGTCTTGAGGGAAGTCGAAAAATGTTGGAATGAGCGCACTTGATGCTGCCCTTTGATGGGTTTTTATCTATTTAATTAGTATTGTGAGAGGTTAAAAAAGGCGTGACTACTGCTAAATACGGCTATAAAGTATGAAAGTGAAGTGTTAGTGTATTATTGATAAGTTTCATTGAATTCAGAACGAGGCACTGCTATGTGAACGCCGCCAAGCAGCACAGCAACTAACTGTAATTATTTCATAGGGCATTCATGTTGAGTAGGACGTCAAATTAGCTACAGGCAGGTTAAGTAGTTAGGTTAAGATTAAGAACCTTTATATTTCTTAAAAACAACACTGCGAAATATGTTGACTAAGAGCGCTCTAAGAAGTAAAATAGCGGAGGTATAATAAAATAATGTGATAGAGACCATAGTATCACCTGCACTGCAAACGCATTGGTCGCTTTTTCTATTCTCGTAATGACCGAAAAAAGTTTGTGTTCAGGTAGATATTTACAACTCCACTTAATATTCCTTTGCGTGTTAAAATTCCGAAGGCATCCAATTTTGGCCATTGCGTGTCGAGTTGGCCGGGGTCCCATCGAAGTAACAAGCGACGTAACAAATTTGTAGCATGAAAAATGTAACATCGGGTACAGCAGTCTACTGTCCCCACCGACGCAACCCAGATGGTGGGACCCACTATCGCTCACAGGAACCATGTCTCCAGCAACATCGCACTGCATCGCTTGTTGTGTCAGTGGGGCTCTGGCTTTACTGGACAATTCACATATTTGTATGCATGTTCGTCGATAAAAAGACGTAATTTCTCTTAGGAGCAGCAATACTTTCTATTTCCTGGCTTATTCTACGGCATTTAGCACCAGATATCATAACTCTTATCAATATAATCACTTCACAGTTCTCTGACCGCTTGCTCGTTCTTCAATAATTCTAACCCAGTCATACCATAACAAAACACGACATGGGTGCCTCGTACAGATAGCGCTACCACAAGATTCCTTCTCATATCCTACTCTGACCTCTCGTCAGAATGGCACATTTAGCTACAAGTTTCTTCTACCAGCTCTATCCAACGTCCAGTATATACAGGACGTCACAGATTTAGTCGGCTTCTGAAAATACGCGCAGCTGTCGGTATTTTTTTTTTTTTTCGCCCTGACTCACTACGTAGGCTTAGCTACGCGAAGTCCAAGCATCTCCACAATTCTTTTCATCGGATTTTTGTTTTTATTTATTTTTTGTGTCACAAGCGAACAGACGAGCGAGGACTGAAATCTGCCTGAGAGACAGCTCATTAGGACGCTTCAATTCCGGCATTGGGATGCACGTCGACCTGCTGCTGCCCAGCAGCGTGCCTAATCTAATTATGCTGCTGGTGTGTACAAAAAACGCGCTGCTCGTATCAACAATGGTCAGCCAGACTTTCAGACTCTTGACTGTTCATGACTGCGTATCTGTTCGCAGTGCTGCAGTTACGTAGTGGATGTCGCCACATTCAACTGTTTATTGAAAAGTATTGCCTGTATTGGTCTTTGACACTTCCGCGAGATGAAACTCGGTAATGGCTCGACATCTACTCATTTCCATTGAATCAAAACGCTATAATAAAAATGTGCACGTATACATTCATTTGTCTAGTGTCCCACTCTTGTGTGGGTGTAAGACAGCAGAAATTCGACCTTCTAAATAAAAAAGTGTAGACGCTAATAAAATAAGAATCGGGCAGAAGTCATGGTCGAGGCGGTGCAAAGTGGCTGTCAGACTGAAAGTTAATAGGCAGATAATCTACATACTGTATTTAATGCTTGGAGTGATGAACACCGATGAAACATGCTGCATAACGTCTTGGTTACAATGTGACACAGATATCTTTCAGTCAACTTTTCCTTCAAGTTAAACAAACATATGAGGGTACATTTTCCCTTTGCAATTAAATTCTTAAGTGACCAACTGAGAAGCATAAATTCGACGGGTTGCGATGCGACGGTACAGATTATCACACCGCTGCGTTTCGGACGAAGGTGATTTTAATCGCTGTTGATTTATTTATTTTTATTCTGGAAATAATGACGTTAGGGCACGTTCGATTGGGAGCCGAAATCAAGCCTTGGAGGCTTGAATAGTTTGAAACTTCAGCCAGGAGCACTGAGTTTGTCAATTTGAATCGTGTTGCAAGCGTTAGAAGCAACGCTATTAGGTTGAATTTGCCAAAAAACTCCATTTTATAGAACAAGATTGCATTTCTAAAAGTCTGAAGGGTAACCATTGAGCGCCAATGCCTGAAACTCAAATAATGGGCCAGAGCCAGCGCACGTGACATAAATTTCGGTCACTTCAGGCTTTGAAGGCTTAATTTCAGCACCAATAGTTTTGCTTGGAAGACTGCTTGAAGTTCTTTTCAATCGCATCCATGCGACGGTGGGGCTTCTAAATTAGTACACGGCCACGGGTATGAACATTTCTGGGGTGACTGAGGAGCTTACGCTGCTTCTTCGCAGTAATTTTTTGACGGTGGGGTGCACTAATTACCGAAGAGTATAATAAATAGTCTAAAATAGCCATGAGCGTTTGTATTTTCAGAATTTTATTTTACGCATTTATAGCTTTGTATCCCTGGTACATGTCCCGTTCTGAAGAATTTTTTTTTTTTAGAAAAATGGCCAAATAAGCAATTGTGGAGTTCCTGTATCGTCTCTTCTGAAAACATATAGGCGAAATTAGACCAGGTTGCAGATGATGACAGAACTAAAGACGCCTCAAACCTGAATGCACTTTTTGGTATACCAATTTCGAAAAGTAGGACACGAGGGCATCTGTAGTACATTTACAAATCCTCTCACTCTTATGGATCTTGATTTTTACCTTCTTCTCATATCAAAACATTTCGTTCTGCGTTAAAGATGCACAAACTGAGGATATAATCAGAGCAAGAGATTATTCTCACATATTTATTAATGGAGCGTGGAAAACGAAGGTTTCATTGGAGACATTAAGTTTCTCAAGCTATACATATAAACTTTTTGCTTTATTGATACATCTTTTCTGACTAGCGAAAAAGCTTTGACCCAAGTGATGTGGCGTGTCAGTGATAAGCAGAGAACTTAAAATTTTTTAGTGATTTTGGCTGTCTTGATTTTATCACTAAAATTATGACGACAGCTGAAATTAAGGAGTTTTATCTTTTTTTGAGTAATTGCTAGTATATTATTTATACTTCAAGCTTCCGAGTTTTGACTCATCATGAATCATCTTCAGAAAAAAAAAAACATTTTAACCCCCTCCATGTGGGACATGACATACCATTCTGTTCAAATTTAAAATTATTTTCGAATTTTCTTAATACGGCAAAAAACTGAGCTTATGGCAGTTTTAACAGCAATTCAATGGGTCGAAGTGAGCATACTTATTTGAAGTCCGAATAAGTCAAGTCTCCCAGTCTTAACTTTGGCAGCACCTCGAGCAACGTAACACCAGCACCAAGCTGCCAACTGCAGCCAGCTTTTAGCAAGGACATCAACAGCTGGGAACGATGCGAGGGAGGGTCGATCTCTGCCTCTATTCTTCTTTGTCAGGGTGCAGAAGTGAGCCCATCTCTCTGTGCTACAGGGAGCTAATTCAGAAATGTATCTTCGGGATCATTAGAAGAAACTTGAACGGAGCTGTTCGTTTAAATCTTGGCGCTTTCGAGTGTTAATTGAGCCTTCGAAACCTCCGCTAGAGGAAAACAGATAGGTCTTAGAGCCTATTGCTGCAGGAATTTCGGTACCCCATACGTTAGGACTGACGCAATTGCGCTGTGGAACTTCCTTCAGGTGTGAATATTTTCCCCAATTTATGCAGCAAACTGACTCTATACAATATCAATTAAAATTTCGAAATTTTAGGGAAAATGTATAAATATTTGAACCAGCATATATTAATAAACCAAGAATTACACCGTATGTACCGGACTACCCGTCGCTCCTCACGAGCACACAGAAGAGATACGGTCTGTTTAACCATGGCTTCTACTTGCACAGCACTCCAGGGTCCAAAAAATTTACTAAAGGCATTAGCCACCACTGCAGTTTTTACACCTTATAGAAAGTGCTACCGTCCAAGTTTCAAACAGCCTTTGGACGCGTTCGATAGGGCCTTTGAGCCTTGACTTGTCCGAATCTTCAGACAGGTGCCTTGGCTTCGGCTTACTGATTCAAGTTTGAGTCGTTGACTCTTAATTAATAAGTTACCAGTGAGACTTCCATGAACTTGTCTTACTCTGTGAAATGAAAATATTAGTCGGCTCAATATAACCGGGATACTTTTGCAACATACAACATAATTCAAAGTTAGGAAGCTAAAGTTCCTGTCTACATTTCCAGGAAAGTCAAACTAAATAGGATTGGCCCAGTCGAAGGTGGCCTAAATTTTCAATGAGTTTGAATATCGAATTACTTAGAGCTTCGTGCGATGTTCAAACCCGCAAGCTGCAGTCATGGTCACGTAGCGGTCGCTCGTGTTCTCAGTATCCGGAATGTTTTGCATTTTGTGCTCTCATAGGTAGCGGATTCCAGGTTTTGGCACAATTTGTGTTACGGAAACTAGCAAGCAGCAGCCTAGTATATTTAGTTTTAACAGTGAAAATCATAGTCAGTAACTACTGCAGTGGCTTCATAACCCTAATAGAGAATCTTAAGTGCACAAAGCTGTTTTACGACTTTAGCTTTTCTGACTGCCAAGAATTCAATTAAAGAAGAAAATATTAAGCAATGCATCCTTTTCCCGACCAATTCTGTCTGTTCATATAATTACGAAAACAAAAAGCCTCAAGCAAAAGTACGGCAAGGTGGACACGACATTCGTGTTTACATGTCCCATTAAAGTGGCCCCGAGGAAGCAAGCGTGAGATCGTGACCTGCGTGGAGGTTACAGTTACTGTACCAGCCTAATCAAAACAGGTAATGAGCTCTTAAACGTTTGCTGATGGGTTATAGGAATCGTAGACTGAATCCATTAAAATGTAGAATTTGATAAAAACCCAAAGATATCAGTAAATACGGGCAGATGCTATAGTATATCCAGGTGTGCATTTGAGTTGCAAAACTTTAATTTAAAAATCTGCAGCTGTAACCGAAGAATTAGTTGACTCTCATTATTTTACGCAGTAATAATGGACATTTTGTGACGATAAAACTGCAATAAATTGTTTAAAGATACTTGCAAACTCAAAAATACTACAACGTCGTTTCTGCTTTAATGAAATGGTTCTGCAGCTCCATACTGTCTTAAGGAAAACAGTTCCTACATTACCAACGATATCAGGAGCAAACACAGACTAAAAGAAATGAATTACGTCCATGGCCCACGTATCCTAGAATCGAAACTATAATAAGACTTGGACATAAACTTTTTTGCAGATTGAAGACAAGAGTTGTTATAGAAACATTACATCCAGGAGAAAGAAATGAATTGTGGGACCACATCATCTTTAATTACATAGAGAGGTAAATAAGTTACACCTCAAACAACACTTTCTAGAATCTGGCCTCTGGTCCTTACAGAGTGAAATCAAATTAGGCAATAACCAGCAAGTGCCTGCCACAGTAACAGTCAGAAGTGCAACAATCTCAGTGTTCCGAGAGCGAGATGAGTACACACAACTCCCGCATCTCCTACACACACACTTTCAAGCGATCCATTAGATGATGACTCAGCAGAAACCTGCCGATGAACTGATGGCGGACTTGGGCTGGCCACTTGTAGCTACAATGGCGCCCCCTTGTCATGCAGCCATTTAATTTTTTCTCAGAAATGCAAGGCTTTGTGCCACTTCTTTTTCTCTTGCGCCGGAGCAGAATGCGACGGACTATAGGCAGAGAATGGGTAAACACAGGCGTTCTGCCCCATGTTTTTTTCGGAGGGAATGGAGGCTTGTCAGTTATCGTTATACACAGATGTTCCAGATGTTTCGAAGGATGTCCTCCTATAGGTACAAAAAGACTCATCAGTTATCGTTCAATACGTACAGTGTAGAATACAGTACAGATGATCTTGTTGCAGTTTCTTCCGTAAGGAAGAAGGCTTACCATTCAACATTAAAACAGACATACTGCTGCACCCTCTTCGATCCAGAGGGTAGGGGCTTGCCATTAAATATCTAATCTAATCTAATGCTAAGAATGACCGTCGTGTGTTTATAAATATATTTATCTATAAATTTATATACTTATTTATATGTTTGGTGTCACGCTCTTAACGAAATAGATAGACGGAATTTAGCCCAGGTTGGAGGCTCTGGTTGTCCTCTCAAGCTCCATTGAAAGGGATGGACAAAAAATAGGCCGGGTTGCAGAAGATGTCCAACGTATCTTAAGCAGGGACAGTTGAAATTCCAACAATGAAGACATCGCAGGCTTAGTCTGATTTGTACGAGAGTTAGCTTCTGCATTCATCGAATCTACGCCAAAGTACAGGGCGACCTTATGTCTGAATGCACTTCTTGCATTGCCGAAGTTGAAATCGTAGCACTGAAGATATCTGAAGTTTCCGTTGGCACTCTCATGCTTCTTGATTCGTAGTTTCTTCCCACAGATCATTTCGTTGCATGAGCTATTCTTCCCACTTTGATGCAATAGTCAACGAAACCGACTAAACACAAGTTTTCACGTGCAGTAGACAATTATTTCTTCTAGCTTACTGTTTGCCTCTGACGAAGCAGCTTTCTCTTCATAGGTGAAAATTTGAGCACCTCAAATGAAACAGATATTTGAGGTGGAAAGACGGTATCAACGGTATCTTTGTTACGGAGCGAACACATCAGTACTATGTAATAATTCACATCGTGCTTTTATTTATTTATTTATTTTAACTATATTTATATCTTTCCTGTCGCGCTCTATGGGAATAAGATAGGAGAAAATTCAGATTTCAAAAGGCAAAAAAAGTTGGGTACCTTGCAATCTTTTTCTTCAGTATTAGATAGTTGTATATAAGCTGCTATTTTGTTTCAGTTTGTTACAGTGTTTCACTCCAGATGTTACTTCTGCCTGTCTATAGAGAAGAATTAAGGATGACAGCACGACAAAGGATCAATGAAGGAAAGAAGAAAATTAATAAGCAAATAAGAGAAGAGGAGATTCCACACCGGCCTAGAGGCATTAGGCAAACGTATAGGTTATTGCGTGAATTTTCACGCACGGGTCCATTAGTTATAGAAATAGACGAGCAGCTGCGTCTACTTCTAGAGGGAAAAAAGCTTACCATTTAACGCTAAAAAACGGACGTTCTGCTTCATGCTGTTCCAGACAGCAAGAGGTTTAAAATATAATAACTAATGTTTTGGTTTACATACATATTCTTATAACGAGTAAACCCAAAATTATATTTAAGTTTACAGAGACTCTTAACAGAGACTGTAAATTTTTCCGTCATCTTGTGAAGCTTCGTCACTAAAGGACCATGATAGGAGGTTGGATAAAGTATAAACCTAATTGTTCATCTTCCATAAATGCATATAGGTTAGCCATAAACCTGGCAGCTTATTTCGCCGAGTGAGGATCTAAACCGGGGACTTACGGTGGTTAACTTTTGGTATACATATAACACAGGCAGCATAATTTTGCGGACAACGTAAGTGGGGAAAAGTACCGAAAGTTCACTGAGTTCAGAAGTTTTGGCACTTTACGTAGCGTACAAATTTTAAGGCTTTCAACAAACGAAGGAAAAATACAGCAGTAATATATCCTAAGCATCTAGTAAGAAAAACGGCCTGCAAAACACAAATGAGCGCTGATAATTTTGATAAATAATAAAAAAAACTGGTACGTTTGTACGTGTACGTTTGCACTCTGTTGATAAACATAGAGTTACAAGCTATACATACTACTGTCTCTGCTAGTTATCTGTCATCGCAGCAGAGTTAAATTCATCCATTGCGTACTAGTACTAAATACTCGTTGATTGAAAAAACGAAAAAAAAAAAAATTATCGATGTGGTCTAAATTACACTGCTCTTGTTCAATCTCCCTTCGCTTGTCAGTGGAAATCTAACCAGTATTTCTACCCTGTCGCTGTTCTGAAGTGGCTGCAAGGGCTGAGCCCTCTCACAAATACTTGCTGCGTCAATTATTTTCCCTATTTCAAATTAGTTTTCAAGCTAGTTTTATTAATTTACTCAATTGTTATGTATTGAAGAGACGACTAGATTCTCTTTCACGGAAGAAATTATTAACGGAACTAGGAAAAGTTCCATAAAAATTACATAAAATACTGTTGCCCCTGCAACTACCTACACCAACCGATTTCTTTATTATCACAAACAAGACGATTATGTTTTGGTGACATTTTTCTGCTTGTCAATTTGTGTGTCTGTCATCAAATAAATCTAAAAGTTATGGACGGATCTTTATGAAATTTACAGGGATTATTAGATGAAGCAGAAAAATAACCTTTGGCGATTATCCGATCAACCACTTGTTTGTATATGTTCGCCTACCTATTTTTTCTTGGCAATATAACTCAGAAATTTATGAACGGGTCATCACAAAATTTGAATGAACATTTTTATGATAAATATTCGGCCGCTAATTTTGTTGGCTCTTTGTTTGTTGTTCTGTTTGTCAGTAACATAACTCAGAAGGTTATGAACGGATCTTCGCTACGTTTGAAAGTACTGTTAGCACTGGAAAAACGTTCGTATGTTTGTCTTTTTCTTCTTATCAGAAAATAACTCAAAAAGTTATGGAAGGATCTCTAACAAATTTACTGTAACAGGGCCCCGATGCTCAAAAACCTTGTAAAGTTACAAGCATCGTAACTGTACAGCTGCAGGGACGAATGAAACTAAGTAACTGCTCTAGTTTTACATTTTTACTCTTCAATTCAACAATTGAGTCTCAGTTTATTATTACCACCGCCGTCGTCGTCGTGTTTGTCTATCTGTCTGCCTGTTTGTCTGTCACCAAGATAACTCAAAAAGTTATGAAACGATTTGGACGAAATTTACAGGGATTTTTAGGTATGTTAATGGGAACAGATGATTTACAACTTTTGTTGAAGATATGTCCATCCGTTTGTTTGTTTGTCTACCTCATTTTTCTCAATGCCATTACTCAAAAAGTTATGGATGGATTTTTATGAAATTAGCATGATTTGTTAAAAATATAACAAAGAGTAAATGACCAAATTACGGTTATGATCCGTTCCTTCGTTTGTCATTGTTTTTAATTCTATGCTTGTTAGCATAATAACAAAAGCAATGAATGGATCTTCATGAAATTGATAGGAGTTGCTAGTAATGATAAAAGACATAAATGATTAGATTTTGGTGCAGATCGGTTTGTCCGTTTGTATGTTTGACTCATGATTGTCATAACGTTTGTTAGCAGTATAACTCAAAAAGTTGTGAACGGATCTTCAAGGAAATGGCACAAGCCGTTATTACTATCAAAAGGCCCAAATGATTAGATTTTGGAGTTTATACAAAAAAATTATGGTTTCGGAGCCAATTTGCATTTTTTGCTACCGTTCCTTCGCTTGGCGGAGGTATGCGCTCTCAGAGTGCTCTAGTTTAGATATACATTACTTGGAATTCCAAAAACTTTAATGGTAACTTCGTGAAGATCAGTATTAGCAAGTGACAAAATCCGAGCCGCGATATCGGTACATCTTCAAGGTACTGTACAGTTTACGTTGCCGTAACTATACGAGGCGTTTGTACATCCAGCCACTCGTAGGAATGTTAAGAGGAACTGTTGATCGTACAATATTTTGGTGATGATGAATAAGAAATCCTGGATTTAGGACCAATTTGATTTTTTCTAACATTCCCTTGCTAGGCGGAGATATATATTCGCGCTCCCAGAGTGTTCATCTAGTTTCTCAGCAACACAGTGTATTTACACTGTATTTATTTGTTGACCTTACTTATTCGTCAAGTGATTCAATTGTCTGTAAAAATTATAGAAAATACTGTACAGGATTCTAATAACCTTAAAAAATTACTTCTTTTACGTATGGCTTACTGCTTTCACAAAAATCCTATAAAATACTGTATTTCAGCCCAATACACTTTTAATCCCTCACGTGGAGTACTGTATCTACAAAACTGATATAATAATACTCTACTTATTTCTATAACACTAGCTAGCTGATTTATTTACTTCTCCTCGAGTGTTCTCTTGTGTCTAGTAAACAACGAAAATACTGTACTTTGTATGCATTCTTAGTGTGATCTGCTGTGACTAGAAAATTCTATGAAATGCTGTCGTTCTTTCCAGCACCTTTACGTTTTCGCCATTATTACCTCCGTCAAAAGGTTATATTTTTTGTGTCGAGTTTCAATGTTTGTCTGCCTCCAAGATAACTTAAGCAGTTATGGATGGATCTTTACGCAATTTACAGGGTTGGCTAGCATGTTAAAGAAACCGGCTCAGTAACTTTTGGTGAAGAGCCGTTCAACCGTTAGCTGGTTTGTCTGCCTTTCGCTGTTAAGTAACAAAACTTGAAAATATGATAAACGGATTTCCTTGAAAATTTCAGGAATAGTTAGAAATTTTAACAGGTACAAAAATCTAATTTTGGTGGGGATCGGTTTGTCCGTTTGGGTATTTGAGTATTATTATGTTTGTCATGCCATTTGTAAAAACATAACTCAAAAAGTTTGGACGGATTTTCAAAAAATTCTGAAGCTGAAGCTGTTATTACTGTCTAGAGGCACAAATGACCAAATTTTGGTGATGAAGAGAAGAAAAACTTAGTTTCTGGACCAATTTGGTTATTTCGCTACCTTGCTTGGCAAAGGTATGCGATTTCTGAGTGCTCTACTTCGTCATGTGATGTATTGTGTCTAGAAACTTAGATAAAAATATTGAACTTACTTTATTCCATGCACATTACGTATTCACTTATTCTTCAGACTATTTACTGCGTCTCGCTTATCTCATTTCCGGAATAACTACCACTGTCTGTCACTACGCAGATACAATGTAGTTACATCCAGACAGACGTAACGCAAGCCTCGCCCAAGATGGCAATAGAGATGAGGCTTGGATTAAGAGGTCAATAAATTGCAGATGGTTGCATAGATACGGGAGCGGTGTTTGTAATAAGGTGTGGAGGAAGGCAGATAATCAACGAACCCCGCCCGCATTATGGTAAAACAAACGACCCATCGCTAAATTTATTGCATCTAAAGTGATCATGAATAAAAAGCTTATGGTAATAAATGGAGTAGCGGTCAACAGGAATAAAGAGGTCATGGATACGGCCTTTTCATGCAGCGCAGCCAGTCATTGAAAGTCATTTATTTGATTTAAAGCGTGTAATGTATCAGGCTTGCTACGTATACATGTTCGTTTACTACAGGTCAGGTAGTCAAAACATTGTTCGTTAATTCTTTTCTTCCTTGATTTTTATGTCTCAGTTTACACCGAATATAATTTTTTTTTAGTTGAGTTGCTCCCAGTTGGCGATTGCAGTTGATGACGTTAGCATTTCTTGAATATTTATCCATAAATTTAGTTAATTTATCCATAAATTTAGTTACTCACCTTTATAATTACTTTTCTTAATTGAGCGGGTAGCTTTAGAACAGTTGTAAAATAAATGTATCGAAAAAATAATATGACTTTTTTTTACCCTTTCATGCCTCAATTAACAAGCTGGCTGCCATGATATACGTACATTGTCATAAGAATACTATAACCTATTCATGGAAATGAAGCCAGTGTGTTAAACATGAATTCTTATCGGCATATCACTATTTGTTTCGGCTCCAAATTGATACAGCGCGCATTAAAGTGGCAAATTACGTTTACAGTAGATGACAAGTGGCAAATGTGCCATGTACGGAATTTTATGCAGCACAAAGTTAAATTTATGCTACAATTTTGTAATATCAAGTTTTTACGGCCCATGACTATCGCTTATTGCGTCAATTAATTTATATATAAACTTGATTAAATGCGAAATGGCACGCATTAAATATTAATTACAATAACTATAGACTATCAAATATTTCTAATTGGTATAACTAGCGCAAGGAGCGCCATGCGGAGCAGTTGCTATTTTGTAAAATGCGTGCATAATTCCACAATATCAAGGCTAGCGTATTAGAAGCAGAGAGTCACACGCGTACCAAACGTGGGAAACTTTAACAATAATCGGGAAAAAGAACACATTTCAAAACTAGAAAACTTGGAAATTGATCGTGGTGGCCATAAACAAAGAAGATGAGAGCTGAAAAGCTTCATTAAAAGTCCTAATGCGAGGCAGACGAAGTAACGATCAGGCAGATGACCCTATAACCGCTCTTAATGTACAATGACGAAAGACGTCAGCAGTGTGTGTATGCATTTTTACCTCATTTCGGGGGATTTATGTCTCTATTCGGGGTTATGTTTTTTAGCTGTAGCAGAGCGCTTTGTTGAAGGGCATCATGTAGCCTTGAAACCGATGTATGTAGAGAGAA
Organism: Parhyale hawaiensis; assembly: GCA_001587735.2. Lineage (NCBI taxonomy): Eukaryota > Metazoa > Arthropoda > Malacostraca > Amphipoda > Hyalidae > Parhyale > Parhyale hawaiensis. Next base: position 2,865,747 of record LQNS02276498.1, on the reverse strand, counting down.
GTGTACGAGTTACGGCTGAAATGTTCATGGATTAGAACAAAGTAGAACTATAGAACACTCCGCAAAGCAAGGCAATGTTAACAAAATTATTCAAGTTGGCCCTGAAACTAGAATTGTTTTATCATCACCAAAATTGGATCACATGTGCCTCTTGACAGCAATAACAGCGTCTGTAATTTTCTTGAAGATCCGTCAGTAACTTTTTTGTGTTACTGTATGCTCTGACAAACACATAATCAAACATACAAACGAACGAACCGATCATCAAAATTTGGTCATTGGTTTCGCTTACATTTCTAATAATTCCTACAAATTTCATGAAGATACATTCGTAACTTCTCAGTTATGTTGCTGACAAACATAAAAACAAACATAGAGACAAAGGAACGACAAAACATATCAACACAAAAATTAGGTCATTTGCTTCTAGTAACAGCCCTAACAATTCATGAAATTCTCATAAAGATCCGTCCATAATTTTTGAGTTATGCTATAAAAAGAAAGAAGTAGCAGACTAACAAACAAACAATCGGTTGAACGGATCTTCACCAAAAGTTAATCATCTGTTCCTCCTGACAGACAAACAAATAGAGAGACAAACTAACTCGACAAAACGTAAACTCCTCTGCGTACGTAATTATGTAACGATAAGAACTTGACTTCTTTTTCGTCAGTGAGTTCAAACACTGGTAGAAAAAAAATGTTTGGGGTGCAATTGGAAGACTGCAACACGTGTCGTTAGAACTTGTGGACTCACAGTCCAGCCTGCAGCATAGCTATCTTGAGGCGATAACAGTATGTCAGGCATTAAGCTCAAAACTGAGATGGCAGTCACGCGGTCGAGACAACGCATTGTCGCCAATATACCCTGGCTTTTACATCGATACAGTGCGCTGTAAGCATTCTCTCGGACAGCATAACTGCATAAGCTCTAAACTTGTAATGAAATCGAATGGGGAGGATGCAAAATAAAAGTGCAGACTGCTATATGGTCTTCTTCCACTACGGAATGAACAGGCAGACTTCTATCGTCGTGATCGCTCCGAAGGCAATATCTATGGACAGGGTTCTCATGTTATGAATGATCTGCATGCATGCAGAACAAAGAAACCAAGTTCTCTGGGCATAAAGAGTCTATTTGTAGAATAAAGAAGCTGAATTCTCTGGGCAGGAATAGTCTACAAGTAGAACTATTAAACAGAGTACTACGGTTCGTAATTAATCCATTAATACATAAAGTAAAGCATTTATTTTCATAAGAATAGCAGCATTATTGGGAGAACGAAGCAACTGTTCAGATGCAATATAATAGGACCAAGCTTCACAGGTATCATACTTAAATGTTCAGAACTCGCTCTCTAACCGTGCATATGGAATGAGCCTGTGATGTACGGCCATTACACTCTCTTTTGCCATTATATGGATCTGGCAGGAAGACAAAAAGTTGACCTCCGCACCATTACTATGTTAGGTTTATAGCAAGTAAGTGTGGGTTTCGCGGCATAAAAACCTCATGGGGTCCGATACAGAAGATCAGTTAACCGATCGTTAGAATATGGAGTGCGCCTCAGATAATAAAGCAGAAATATGAGCGACTTTATTGTGGGTTAAATTCGCCACGTTCTTAGATGTTTTCCGCTGTGGTAAGATACAACATCGCGTGTAAGGCGCCTCCGAACGCCTTCCACTCACTTACTTTTGCATAAGAAAAGGCACAAGAAACGGGAGATTGAAAGAGAGTTGTTAAAGTAAAGACGTTTAGGTTAAGGCTATAATTCCTAACATACAAACAGACGGGGCTTTAGGTGACAAGTAAATAGATATTACAGACACCAGTACATGGTAGTTGTAAGTTTTTTTCCGAGCGGCGGAAATTGTTATAATTGGGGAAAAAATCGAAAAAAATTATCTCGAGTAAACACAATTTTAAGAAAATATGAGCCGGGCTTTGAGTAGTAATAATTTATACAAATAGCTGTGCTTTTACATGACGGTTGTCATATCACCTCATCGTAATTAAAAACTAAATATTATTTATATACTGTTGCATAAAAAGGTGGAAAACTGAACAGAATGATTTTTTTTTGTGGCAAAGACGCTCAGAATGAAAGCAGAGGTCATGTAAACGAAAGAAGTTGAGGGGATAGATTAATTTTATTATAATCTGTATTATAATCTGTATCTGTTAGAGTAGCCCCAATTTTGTTACTAAGCCCAGATAATGGTTGCAATTACTTAAGAATGTGCAGACGAAACATTGGATTTCCTACCCAAAACCAATCAGCGTAACCACAATTATAGTATTTATTAGTAATAATATTATATGGTTGCAATGTGAATATGCTGTAAAAACCTAAACCAAATCTGTACCACACATTCTTCACTCTAGTGACTCGAGATTTAATCAAAACATTCATGTTAACTAAACTTTAGACAACCGCTAATGCTTTTATGTTGATTACTTCAAGCCAGAACGTGCTTCATACCCAGCAACAGAGCTATCAGTTACGCACAGTGCTGTAGGTGAAGGGAAATAGGTCAGCTCTATCTCATAACAACAATGGAAAAAAGATATATTATATTGATTCACATATACTGCGAATATTCAGGTCAACTCTCTCATCCTATGAAAAAATGAAAAAAAAAAAAAAAAATAAAAATGAACAGCATGTGATGCAGAGTCTGTGTAAAAATAGTGAAATGTCAATACACTTGACACCGGCAACAATAAGTACGCACTTAACCTTCGCAACCTGCTGACACTGAAGTGGGACTTCATATTTACATTAAGAAATCTTAACAGTAACTATCATAGACGTGAAGGGGCCGTGGCAAACGTAGACTTGTCGTGCAAGTGACACATGAACAGTGACATAAAAATGGTAGGAAATGTAGTACCGTACAGATAACACGGGAACTGGTGCGCTGGTAACACGAAAACTGTGACATAAGGAAAAAACGGGAGTTGGTGTGCAGGTAACACGGAAACGGTGGAAAAGAGAGCAATGGGAACAGTTGTACAGGTAACACGGAAAGTGTGGTTCATGTAATACGTTAACAGTTGTACAGGTAACTCGGTAACTGTGGTTCAGGTAATGCGTTAACTGTGGTATAGGTTACACGGGAACTGGTGTACAGGTAACACGGGAACTGGTGTACTGGTAACACGGGAACTGAGGCATAAGGAAAAATGGGAATTGGCATGCACGTAACACAGAAATTACGGCATAAAAAGTTGCGGTAACTATATCACAAGAAAATAAGTGTAGCCGTGACACTAGAAAATAACGGAAACTGTGGCACAAAAAAGTGACAGAGACTGTGACTTAAGAAAACAAAGGGAGTTGTGACTGAAGAAATAAGTAGCTGTTACACAAGAGAACGGCAACTGTGACGCAAGAAAACAACGAGAACTTGAACAAAGAAGAACCAGACATAAGGAATAAAAAACAACAGCAATGCTTGACATAAGTTAGGTAACTTCCTATTAACTGTCAGTAACCCAAATGCTTAGTATCATAAAATTAAATTTTGTTGTTCGTGTTACGATGTTACAAGCGAAGCAAAAGTGATGCTCTATAGGCACCAGTGTTAGTGTGTGTCCGCACTCTCTACGCTTCGAAACAATGTCTGTTCGCGACCGAGGGCTTAGTGCATATCAGAGTGTTGTCTTCCAAATTTTTGCTGACACGGGCTGTGGGTTTCCGAAGGGATTGTAGTTTGGTTTTATTTTGATTTTTTATACCCAAGGCAGCAGCGGACCTTGAGTGCTGCACGGATGTGCTGAGGGTCCTGGAAACGATCCCCAGGCCAGGTGAGCGGTCTTTGTCATGGTGCTCGACGCGCTGCATCTGAAAATTTGTTTGGTGTGCATAGCTACCGTGGGAATACTTACCTTAGGGTAGGGGTGGCGGATTGTTGAACCTTGCGCTAAATGCGCCATAGTTCTTAGCGAATCGTCGTCTGCTGCAGCTGTACTTACTCCTCTGGGGCCAGTTGGCGAATATCTGCCGCACGAACCACTGCGTGTGGGTTTCCTAGTGAAGGGTACAATTAAGTTGACTTTATCTTTACTTTTGTACTTTTTCATAAAATTCCCTTAGTTCGCTCTCGCCCTGTTTACTTACAGTACGCACATCGACACTTATTGTGTTAGCTAGCGTAGTTCTAGGCTCAGCTGCACTATAGCGTTATTTTTTGCTGCTTTTTTCGTTTATGTCTTGAATACTTTTGTTTTGGTGAACGCTTTGTATTTATGAAATATTTGGTACTTCATTAAGGTGTGTTATGTTTGCAAAATATGTTTGCGCAGCGCTTGCATAGCTGAACGTGTGAAAGGTGAGACATGCTTAGCTCGTTAGAACATTACCTGCATATTCACTTTTGTGCAAAGTTGTAATTGTAAGAACATTAAATGATGAAAATGCAACCGATGCAAGCACTCTATAGTCCAACTCTGTTGATCGGCATAGCTTCATTACCCTAAAACTACAGTTTACACGGGCTTGTGCTAAAATTATGAGGGCAAAAAATAATTGAGATGTATTATTTATTACCAATTCTCGTGCTTTGGTTTTAAAGTTGTTACGGGCTAGCGCAATAACTGCCCGATCTCGGCGCTAGGGCACAGGACAGAAAGACTTGGTGCTTTACGTCAAACCTTGGGGGCGGACCACAACTGATAAAACAGGCCTGAGGACATTAAGACTTTAAGAGCTCTGACAATGCAAAAAGAACTATTACTAATGTATATAGACATCACTTATATGTATTACACAGCAATAATAAAGATTATACAGCGATAGTACCAATTATTCAGCACAGATATATTGCCACTTCGAACAAGGTGTGGCTTCCGCGACAGCACCAAGCTAAAAACGGGCAATTTTTAGTCCGGCCCGACCTTCCTGTGGATTACAGACGAATAGTGGGCAGTACAGACACGCGGTACCAATATGTCACGGGTACGTCCAGAGATATGCAGCAAACCTATGTAAACTGCGCCGTAACAAAGTAAAACAATTTACTGCTATATGACACTGAGCATCACTCTGAAATTGACCGTTTAGTCTCATGGTGGGTTCACGTGCTTGTTTCTTTCTTTTTTTTATCCTAATACATTTGAATGTTTTGTTGCGGCTTTGTAAACGCAGTTGTGTGTCGACCAAAAGATATACTTAACTAAACGTTGACCATCACGTAAGTAGGCTTAGAAAGTGTCACTCGGACATAGTTTCAATTTGGAATTAATTTGAACTCAGAAAGATATACACGTCTCTGCTTTTTAAATATACAGAGCAAAGCATTCAGGTGCTAGGAGGTTCCCAAGATTCTGTTGAACTAACCTACTGAGATGCACGTTGATTTAATTTGTACAGCAGGAACACTAAAAGGTAAGTAAGATACGAATAAAATACTGAAACGCCGTACTACCTTACATGCTTTACATACTTGGTGGGCAAACGGCTAAGAAAGGTAAAAATTTTGAAGCAAAATACCGGCGCGCACGGTTTAGTTTCAGTGCAAACGAATAAGAAAGGTAGGGTAACAAGGGGCAAAGAGCCCACTGCGGGTAATGGGCCCATAGCACGTTTTTCGTTAAGTATGGCAGACATTGGTCTGCGCGCTCTAGTGCAGGTGCACAGCGTCACTGCGCNGTTAGAATATGGAGTGCGCCTCAGATAATAAAGCAGAAATATGAGCGACTTTATTGTGGGTTAAATTCGCCACGTTCTTAGATGTTTTCCGCTGTGGTAAGATACAACATCGCGTGTAAAGCGCCTCCGAACGCCTTCCACTCCCTTACTTTTGCATAAGAAAAGGCACAAGAAACGTGAGATTGAAAGAGAGTTGTTAAACTAAAGACGCTTAAGTTAAGGGGCTTTAGGTGACAAGTAAATAGATATTACAGGCACCAGTACATGGTAGTTGCAAGTTTTTTCCGAGCGGCGGAAATTGTTAGAATTGGGGAAAAAATCGAAAAAAATTAGCTCTAGTAAAAACAATTTTAAGAAAATATGAGCCGGGTTTTGAGTAGTAATAATTTATGCAAATAGCTGTGCTTTTACATAACGGTTGTCATATTACCTCATCGCGATTAAAAACTAAATATTAGTTATATACAGTTGCATAAAAAGGTGAAAAATTGATCAGAATGAAATTTTTTGTGGCAAAGACGCTCAGAATGAAAGCAGTGGTCATGCATGCACAACGAAAGAAGTTGAGGGGATAAATTATTTTTTTTTTAAATCTGTATTAAAGTTAGAGTAGCCCCAATTTTGCTACTAAGCCTAGATAATGGTAGCAATTACTTAAGAATGTGCAGATAAAACATTGAATTTCCTACCCAAAACCAATCAGCGTAAGCATAGTTATAGTTTTATTAGGAGTGAAATTATATGGTAGCAATGTGAATATGCTGTAAAAATTTAAACCAATCCTACACCACATTTTTTTCACTTTAATGACTTGAGATTTAATCAAAACAGTCATATATTACCTAAATTTGAAACACCACTGATGCTTTTATGTTAGTAACTTCTAGCCAGAGACGTGCTTCATACACCAGCAACAGAGCTATCAGTTACGCACAGTACTGTAGGTGAATGGAAATAGGTCAGCTCTAACTCATAACAACAATGGAAAAAAGATATATTACATTGATTACATATACTGCGAACGTTCAAGTCAACTCCGTCATAATGTGAAAAAAATAAAATAAAAACGAAGCCCATGTGATGCAGAGTCTATGTAAAAATAGTGAAATGTCTATACACTTGACACCGGCAAGAGTAAGTACGCACTTAACCTTCGCAACCTGCCGACACTGAAGTGGGACTTCATATTTACATTAGGAAATCTTAACAGTAACTATCATAGACGTGAAGGGGCCGTAGCAAACGTGGACTTCTCGTGCAAGCGACACATGAACAGTGACATAAAAATGGTAGGAAATGTGGTATAGCTAACACGGGAATTGGTGTGCAGGTAACACCACAGATGTGACACAAGGAAAAAACGGGAATTGGTGTGCAGGTAACACGACAGATGTGACACAAGGAAAAAATGGGAATTGGTGTGCAGGTAACACAACAGATGTGACATAAGGAAAAAACGGGAATTGGTGTGCAGGTAACACGGAAACAGTGGCAAAGCGAGCAATGGGAACAGTTATACAGGTAACTCGGGAATTATGGTTCAGGTAATTCGCTAACAGTTGTACAGGTAACACGGGAACTGTGGCATAAAAAAAAACGGAAATTGGCATGCAGGTAACCCAGAAATTATGGCAAAAAATGTTACGGTAATCATATCACAAGAAAATAAGTGTAGCCGTGGCACTAGAAAATAACAGAAACTATGACACAACAATGTAACATGGACTGTGACTTAAGAAAACAAAGGGAGTTGTGGCTGAAGATATAAGTAGCTGTTACACAAGAGAACGGCGACTGTGACGCAAGAAAACAACGAGAACTTGAACAAAGAAGAAACCAGACATAAGGAATAAAAAACAACGGAAATACTTGATATAAGTTAGGTAACTTCCTATTAACTGTCAGTAACTCAAATATTTAGTATCATAAAATTAAATTTTGTTGTTCGTGTTACGATTTTACAAGCGAAGCAAAAGTGATGCTCTATAGGCACCAGTGTCAGTGTGTGTCCGCACTCTCTGCGCTTCGAAACAATGTCTGTTCGCCACCGAGGGCTTAGTGCATATCAGAGTGTTGTCTTCCAAAATTTTGCTGACACGGGCTGTGGGTTTCCGAAGGGATTGTAGTTTGGTTTGATTTTGATTTTTTATACCCAAGGCAGCAGCGGACCTTGAGTGCTGCACAGATGTGCTGAGGGTCCCGGAAACGATCCCCAGGCCAGGTAAGCGGTCTTTGTCATGGCGCTCGACGCGCTGCATCTGAAAATTTGCTTGGTGTGCATAGCTACCGTGGGAATACTTACCTTAGGGTAGGGTGGCGGGCTGTTGAACCTTCCGCTAAATGCGCCATAGTTTTTAGCGAATCGTCGTCTGCTGCAGCTGTACTTACTCCTCTGGGGCCAGTTGGCGAATATCTGCGGCACGAACCAGTGCGTGTGGGTTTCCTAGTGAAGGGTGCAATTAAGTTGACTTTATCTTTACTTCTGTACTTTTTCATAAAATTCCCTTAGTTCGCTCTCGCCCTGTTTACTTACAGTACTCACATCGACACTTATTGTGTTAGCTAACGTAGTACTCCGCTGAGCTGCAGTAGGTATAGCGTTATTTTTACTGCTTTTTTTCGTTTATGTCTTGAATAACTTTGTTTTGGTGAACGTTTTGTAATTATGAGATATTTGGTACTTCATTAAGGTGTGTTATGTTTGCAAAATATGTTTGCGCAGCGCTTGCATAGGTGAATGTGTGAAAGGTGAGACAAGCTTAGCTCGTTAGAACATTATCTACATATACACTTTCGTGCAAAGTTGTAATTGTAAGAACATTAAATGATGAAAATGTAACCGACGCAAGCGCTCTATAGTCCAACTCTGTTGATTGGCATAGCTTCATTATCTTGAAACTAAAGTTTACACGGACTTATGCTTAAATGATGAGGGCAAAAACTAATTGAGATGCATTATTTATTACCAATTCTCGTGCTTTGGTTTTAAAGTCAAACAATTTACTGCGATATGACACTAAGAATAACTCTGAAATTGACCGTTTAGTCTCATTGTGGGTTCACGTGCTTGTTTCTTTTCTTTTTTTATCCTAATACATTTGAATGTTTTGTTGCGGATTTGTAAACGCAGTTGTGTGTCGACCAAAAGATATACTTAACTAAACGTTGACCATCACGTAAGCAAGCTTAGAGAGTGTCACTCGGACATAGTTTCAATTTGAATTAATTTGAACTCAGAAAGATATACACGTCTCTGCTTTTTGAATATACACAGCAAAACATTTAGATGCTAGGAGGCTCCCAAGACTCTGTTGAACTAACCTACTGAGATGCACGTTGATTTAATTTGTAGAGGCAGGAACACTAAAAGCTAGTGCCCGCTTTCGTCTCAAGAGTAAAAGGTAAGTAAGATACGAATAAAATACTGAAACGCCGTACTACCGTACATGCTTTACTTGGTGGGCAAACGGCTAAGAAAGGTAAAGATCTTGAAGCAAAATACCGACTCGCACGGTTTCATCGCAGTGTAAACGGCAAAGAAGCGTAAATATCCTGAAAAAAAAAAAAAACAAAGCTCGCGACACTGTTGCATGAGATAAAGAGAGGTAGGTTAGGTGCCAGCAGCTAGGGGCTGTGTTGCTGCAACTTCTCATGGAAAAGAACGGACCGCGTAAAGCATTAGGGGCTCCAAAATTAGGGGTCTTATACAAAAGTGAATGGTGAAATGTTGTTAGAGAAGATCTCTACCGAAGATAATTGATAAACGAGAGGAAATGAAAGTGGATTATGCAAATGACTGAAAATAGTTTGTGTTGCGTGTAGGACTTGTTTAGACGGGCCTGGTTTTGTTTTCTTTTGTTTGTCGGTGGAGGCTAGAAAACATTTTGTTTTCCGTGAGTCATTTAACTTTTTTTCAGGAAATATGGAGATAAGGCTGCAAAGTTTAGGTCCGCTATGGGTATTATTTAGACTGGCTTGGCTTAGTATTCATTCATCAATTTTGTTTCTCGATGGAGATTAGAAAAATTTGTTGTTCATTAACTTTTCTATCTATTTAAGAATAATGAATAATCCAGTTAAGAATTGTAGAAAATATAAAATTAAAGAACAATATACGATAACACACAGTAGTTCGTATGACAAGCTGTGAGGACATATACCTGACTGAACATTAATGAAAATTGTTCATTTTTTGAATAGTTAGTTGTTCATTCGGAAAGGCAACTAATTTATGCGGTAGCTCTATATTCAATATCAGTTGAATAGTTATTTTTATATGGAAAAGTTAAGTAAAGTCTACTTTCATTTTTCTGGCAGATCAGCAGTCACTCAAAAATTACTGAGTTGCTAATGTTTACAACATTTACCGAAAACAAAAATAGTTTTTTCACTTCGCGGCATAGAAAATAGGGCTATAGATGAATAGCTGATTGAGAAGGTACATACGTAGTGTAGAAATCAAGACACAAATGGTTCTTTACAATAGTACAATGGAATGCTTGGCTGGAAGAAAAGAGCTTGGTAGAAAAATACGGTTTGATCTATTTCCGAGTATTTTGAACTACCAATCACAATATTTAAAAGCCGGAATATGTCTTATTCCTACCTGAGACCCATAATGTAAAATAGTAAGGACGACGTTCCAACGAATGACACTTTTCCTGAATGAAAACTTTTATTTTTTTATAAAGGTACCTACAGAGAACAGGTCGAGATATGTCGCTGTGTCAGTTGTGTGTACAGAGCCCGCTCAAAAATAAACAAGTGTTGTTCTGTTGCTGTTAGCGATAAGGAACATCTTTGCTGAGAGGAACCGCTCATCCAACCGGTTTATTCAGACGAATGCCCAAAGCACTTCGTGGCTTGGGAGCTCACAAAAGAAGAGGTTGCCTGAGCATGTGTTCTCGATATATTAATCTTAAATCATTAAATTAAATATTATTGTCTGAGATATCACACAAGTTGAAATTCGATGATGTTGGTTGAGGAGTATTTTATTACGTAAAAGGCATCTAGTCTGCTCAGTGCAAAGTGTTTCTGGTGTTTTATCCACGTTTGAATACATAAAATATATATCTGGCTTTCCTTAAGACTGACATTATTTTGTACCTTTCAGACAAGGGGGATTAAACACGTTTTGAATGTGCGGGTATTACACTGTATGTACAGTAGAGTCGTTTCTGAGAATTGAATACCTTGTCTGTCCAACGCCCAGTATATAACGAAAAATGGTGTATGATATCAACTTCACAATTAATGGCCGAATGAGGAAGCTTACACGTAATGCATAGTGTACATTAGAATAAGCATCATTTGCTGCAGTACATGTCACTTTCAGGTATACATTGTCAGATAATCATCTAACGCACAAAGGTAATTAAATAATACGAGTTACACGTGTTACTGCTTAAAAATACTAATTAATATCCATAGAAAATACAAGATATTAATGAAGTTATGAGATACCTATGAATTACTATCAAGAGTAGATACTACGTCTGCATCATGCCTCCGATCACTAAGTACACTATAGTCTGTTTTCCAGTACTTCACAGGAATAATTTGGGAACGACTCCGTGTTGAAGAGTTGAGAAAAGACAGTCAACCTGTTCAAAAATCGTCTGGGCAAGTCGTGGAAACAGCATCGTTCACAGTTCCAGATTCCTCCTCCAAAGCTTTTCAGTCAACTTTTAGTTACTTCATCCTTTCATTTTTCAGTGGTAACTCTGTTTCATTCTGGCGGTGGTTTACGTTTAGACGCTACTGAATATTTTCTATTTGCTAAAGTGCTGACAGTGACTCAGCCTATGCTCTAACTGCCCTCTCGGAGAAGTTAAGGGTCACCAGAATATCAGTTGTAGAATATCTAGTTAAATTTAATCAAGATGATACGTTAGTTGAACAACGTGACTTTAAAATGTTCAGCAAAACTACAGCTGCAAGTGCTACATTGGGTTGTGCTACATTTTAAGTTATAGCTGGTTCATATATAAAATTGTTTATAAGATGACATACACGCTTTTAGAAACCTTACTTCCTTACACGTACATATAGTTAAACAAGCTTTTTGGATAATAATGAGGGCAGGATAACCATAAAAATTCAGAAATAGGACATAAAACTGGCGAATTAATTGACGAATGATGTCATCGCATACTGCAGCCTTTACATTTGTATACAGAAGAATTTTATTATCAGTAACAGTATATCTGTCTTAATATCGCAGTCTTGCGACTTCAGAGCAGTTCCAAAGATGTACTACCTATAAAATGCGAAGTCTCCGCGATGACACGTTCCCTAAATGAGGAATCTGTTCGTCGGTGAACGGCAGCACAATTTTCTTATCTCATTTTTTCCATAACAAACCGGATTATTGAGAAGCCGAACACCCGTTACCTCGGTTCAGGATCTCTTGTTTTTTCTTTCTTTGGCGATGGGGCAGAATTCTTAAGGCTCATGTTGTGTTGAAACTTCGATAACGTTTTTGTGTAATTCCGTCAGTTTTCTCCCAACAGGAAGAGTTGGTGGGGAGTTAGGCGAACAGGTGGGCATGGGATTGTGCATCGCCAGCCGTTAATTAGGAATGCACATTTGCGTAAATGAGACAAGCTGCTTAGGAAATTGGTTAACTAGNGTAAATTAACAATTTTCATGCGTAAAGATTTATCAACTTTTTCCCGGGTAGCCATGCTTGCAGTACTTCCAATGTTTACATATGACGTAGGCAGTCTTCTTCTTCTTCGGAAACGCAAGAAAATGGGGTTACTGAAGATTTAAATTACAATATTTGAAAAGTGTCCCTTAATTCTGCTCACAGTAAATTCATAATTATAAGTTAAATATACATAACTTTCTTCTTATCCTTCGGATCGTAATAAATTCCTAGCATATTATTAGGTATCTCAATACCTCTTTTGTGTTAAAATTTCAGCATTGAACCTTTTACAGTTTTTGAGATATGATTTTTTTTTATTTTCGTCCCTTAATTATGCTCGCAACTGTATAGTGTACATTTCAATAAGTATCATTTGCTGCAGTACATGTCACTTTCAGGTATACATTGTCAGAAAATCATCTAACGCACATAAGTAATTAAATAATACGAGTAACACGTGTTGCTGCTTCAATACTATTTAATATCCATAGAAAATGCAGGATATTAATGAAGTTATGAGATACCTATGAATTACTATCAAGAGTAGATACTACGTCTGCATCATGCCTTCGATCACTAAGTAGACTGTAGACAGTACGTTTCCCGTACTTCACAGTAATAATTTGGGAACAACTTCGTGTTGAAGAGTTGAGAAGCGACAGTCAACCTGTTCAAAAATCGTCTGGGCAAGTCGTGGAAACAGCATCGTTCACAGTTCCAGATTCCTCCTCCAAAGCTTATCAGTCAACTTTTAGCTACTTCATCCTTTCATTTTTCAGGGGTAACTCTGTTCCGTTCTGGCGGTGGTTTACGTTTAGACGCTACTGAATATTTTCTATTTGTTAAAGTGCTGACAATGACTCAGCCTATGCTCTAACTGCCCTCTCGGAGAAGTTAAGGGGCACAAGAATATCTGTTGAAGAATATTTAGTTAAATTTAATCAAGATGCTACGTTAGTTAAACAACGCGAATTTCAAATGTTCAACTAAACTACAGCTGCAAGTGCTACATTGGGTTGTGCTACATTTTAAGTTATAGCTGGTTCATATATAAAATTGTTTATAAGATGACATTCACGCTTTTAGAAACCTTACTTCCTTACACGTACATATAGTTAAACAAGCTTTTTGGATAATAATGAGGGCAGGATAACCATAAAAATTCAGAAATAGTACATAAAACTGGTGAATTAATTGACGAATGATGTCATCGCTTACTGCAGCCTTTACATTTGTATACAGAAGAATTTTATTATCAGTAACAGTATATCAGTCTTAATATCGCAGTCTTGCGACTTCAGAGCAGTTCCAAAGATGTACTACCTAAATGCGAAGTCCCCGCGATGACACGTTCCCTAAATGAGGAATCTGTTCGTCGGTGAACGGCAGCACAATTTTCTTATGGCATTTTTTCCATAACAAACCGGATTATTGAGAAGCCGAACACCCGTTACCTCGGTTCAGGATCTCCTGTTTTTTCTTTCTTTGGCGATGGGGCAGAATTCTTAAGGCTCATGTTGTGTTGAAACTTCGATAACGTTTTTGTGTAATTCAGCGAGTTTTCTCCCAACAGGAAGAGTTGGTGGGGAGTTAGGCGAACAGGTGGGCATGGGATTGTGCATCGCCAGCCGTTAATTAGGAATGCACATTTGCGTAAATGAGACAAGCTGCTTAGGAAATTGGTTAA
>LQNS02276498.1:2807562-2851668 GCA_001587735.2 Parhyale hawaiensis | reverse complement strand
TTCTCCCAACAGGAAGAGTTGGTGGGGAGTTAGGCGAACAGGTGGGCATGGGATTGTGCATCGCCAGCCGTTAATTAGGAATGCACATTTGCGTAAATGAGACAAGCTGCTTAGGAAATTGGTTAACTAGCAAAAAAATAAGAACGAACTTCGTTGCACCTTTTAAGAATTTTAAGCAAACTAGAAATGCTTAGGAAATTGATTGATTTGCAAAATATACGAGCTATGTTAGTGTATTATAGGAATTTACTTGCATACGAAATTAGAAATTAAGATAAAGACGAATGTTGGTGATGTTCAAATGAAGTTTGCCTATTTACCAGCTGGGAACTAATGTATACATGTGCGAAGTATGTCATGGCTAATAGCGTAAAAAATAGCTAATAAAAACTTAGAAGAATATACTAACACTGAAAAGGACGTAAGTAATGACTATAGATGAGAATATATCGCATGGTTAATTTTACAGGTGCAGCTATTGTCGTTAGAATCACATATATACAATACAGGCATCCAATAAAACATTGTTTCTCCTAATAATATCATTGCTTGGAATATAATTTACGAAATACCCTGGTTCCTACTACGTTGATTGATAAATTGTACTGGTATACTAGACTTGAACGATCACCTTAGGTACTTTAAATAGTGAAATTACAGTGCTTCCAAGGATATTCTTTGCACAGACGCCCTAGTGCGCCATATTAACTTTGGTCTAAAGAAAGCTCGGTCCTGGTACAGTATGCAGCCTACGTCAGAGTATGTGTTGGGTTGGAATAGGCAGTCGTGAATAGGTTATTATATTATATATTATTATATTATAAATATATATGTAGGAAGAGTGACTGATAAATGATCAATTATTCATACATGCACTGTACACAATATGCACGGTAACGGAGCACGGTGTGTCGCGTACGATAGTTTGCATAGCATACGTACGTGCGAGTACTGCCTGAGAACTAGTTATCATGTATCATAGCTACATCTGAACACGGGGGCTCTGTGTACGGTGCTATCTGGTCATCTCTAGGCAATGAATGGGTTTATGTATACAGTTGAACCATGGCCTGTTGCTGGTCATTAGGGATTAATATTATTTTTATTGTTGTGATCCTTCCTAGCCCTTGCATCCGTATTGTATTTTAAAATGATATGGCTGCAAGGATAAAGGGAGTTTTTCACACAGTCTTCTAGTTTTAATGAATATTTTACTCTTGGAGACTTAAAAAATAAACCTTATAAAAATTACTCGAGCCAACTATATAGTTTGCGTGATTTATGAAGTTAGAGAAAATATTCGAGTCGTGAGTCATTGTTACGGGAAAGTTAACTCAACCGCACCCCTCATATGGAAAATCCAGACTCACTGCTTCGTGCTGCAGATAGATGCCCACAGGCCGCAGAGTGTAAGGTTGTATCAGACATAAAAAAACATGTAGGTATAGAGCAGACACTAATGCTGTTTTCAACTAGTAGATGAACCAGATAATTACACGTAGTAATATCTAGAAGGATAGTATATAAAAAAGGATATATTTAATTCATTTATTAATTACTGTTGTTAAAAAATATGAATTAAATTAGGTACTTATTTCTTTATGGATACTGCGTATTTTAATGAACTAGTAGCAAACTAGCTATTTTTGTTTCTTATCTTGATTTACAATGTTTACAATTCACCCTCGTAGGTATATGGGTTATCTACATATATTTGCTGTCAGTATACACTATACATATATGACTGGTGAAAAACGAGAGCAACTCCTTGATTTCACACTTGTACCATGGATCCACCTTAGGTTACGTGGTCGACGATGCATGCTACGTATAGTAATCAGCAAACAGTGTACTAAAACATACTACTAGAATGCACCGAATTGCATAGGCATAAGGGAGATGACAGATATAGCAATTAACTCACAACTGTTTTCACGCTTTTAACTGCATCATTACCGTGTGCTGTGCTATCTGTCGTACAACACATAGGTACTCAAGATCGTGACGCTTCTCATGAATCGCCACTGTGTACATAGAGTTCCGTCCTACGGCAATGTTCTAATATTTTATTCCTAAAAACCAGTGCCAATGCAAAAATATCGCGGAGCCACACCCAGGAAAGCCGCAGTGTTGACAGTTTTTCTTATATTTTTCCTCCCAGAGTTTGCTGTGTCAGAGGCAGACTCCTTAAATTGGCCCAGAGACACGGCAATAAAAGCGTCAAAATTTCAGGGATGGCCGAGCAAGAGGAGCTATCGGCCGCCCTTTCCACACCATTGCTGTCACGGAAATATAATAAACTGTAACATATTTCGTGGAGGTCGTTGCGACAAGAACAAAAATATTTAAAGTGTCGAAAAGCTGAGCAAATAACTTGTGCCCAGCTCTCAGCTAGAGGCCGCTTAGAGCAAAAGAGAGAGAAAAACTAACCATGCACCACTTACCCGAGCAAAATATATGGCCGCCCCCAGAACAAACTTCTCAATAATCGGCCTCAGAGGCGGAAAAAATTATGATGGGGTCCAAAAAAATTGACAGCTATTGAGGCAATAATTAGCTCCTTAAACATCCTACCAGGAGAGTATTTACTTGGCATATTTCATGCTGACTTCCAATTAATCAATTAATTGGTGAGTCATACTATACGAACAATTGGGATAGTCATTGAGCTTCTGCACGGTAATAAGAATATTTGAGACATCGCAATAATATAAGTTTTTGAACTGTGCCTCTCAAGCCCGCTGGTTTTTCTAGACTTGAAAATAATGAGTGAATTTCTATTAATCTTCTGCCACTAAACTATGGGAAACTATGAACAGTTGATCGCACTTATCTCAAGGTTGATTGCGTATTGCATTAAGTAAACTCACCAGCTTGTTTAGATAAGATGTAAGAGGAATGCTGAGATTGGCAAAGAGAAAGAAGCTATTTTCATATGCCGTAATTGAAAGCTTCCAAAAGATATTTAGCATAGATGTAGTAGGGCTGATACTTTGAGAGCCATTGGTTTTCGTCTTTTAGTTTTTCTTAGTCAAAAAGTATTGGATTTTGAAAGCTTTAAAAATTTTTGTCTAAAAAAGATTAAAGTACGTAGACTTATAATCAGACAGTACCACAGCGTCTGCAAGTGGCCAGACGTTTTCTTCCAAACGTCCTACCATAACTAACTTGAAAACTATTACTTAGTGAATGACTAGAGTAACATTGTCTCGGAAGGCAACGAATAGCTTACCAACAACATACATCGTATAGAGAATACAGAAAATACCGTCACAACAAAAAAAAAAGATCGTCTCAAATTTTCATCAGCCTTCGTTCTACCGAAATTAGGTAATTTTCCAATTTCCCCCAACCGCCGATAGGTCGGTAGACCTCAGAATGACGGCGACGTCGCTGCCTGCACCGCAACCGCGCACGCAGAGGCTAATGGGTTACGCAGTCAACCGACCGCAGTAGAGGGTTACAGTACTGGCTACTGCATGACCGTGGCCAGGCTGTAGTGCGTGGAAAAGCGGCAAATTGTCTCAGAGATCTTGTAGATATTTATCACTAGTAACCTGCGAAGTCCCTGAATAAAGTCAGAGAATAATAACTGCAGCGAATCCTCCACCCCAACCATGAAAAAACCACATGCGCTGGTTCGTGCCGCAGGGAAATGCCCACTAGGGCTCAGTAGAGTGCACGGCTGCAGTCGACTGCAGACTGTCCGAGTTATGACGTCTTATTGACGGAATACACGATGGACAACAGCGCCCCCTTCCCAAAAATAAGGCCATAGCCCCCCTCCAGTATTACGATTGTCAGAATAGCTGACGCTACACATTCCCGAGCGTCCAGACTTTCCTTCCCTGACGTGGGCTCGAACTCCCGACGTCCCGATCGTCAGCGAAGTCAGCAACCTTGACACTAGGAGAATTCAAGGCAATAAATAACAAAATCAGATTTCGAAAGCTGAGTTACTAGCATCACAGAGTTAATCTTCACCGAAAGAAATGAGGGAATTACAGTTATTTGAAATACTACGAGCTCTCTAAGCCGAAGCAGTAGCAAGGAGGCTGTACTCGTAATGGTATGGCGCGCGTCTGCACTCTACTTCCCGGGAGGAGCGTCTCGGTTTGAGCTGAAGACGTCGGGCAAATCAAAATGTAGGGGAGCGATGATGTGCACTGCAGCTTGCTGGTAGTTCCCGTCAGGACTCTAGCTTTAAAAGGCCTTCAGTATCAGTGCAGGAATTGCGGTAGAAGGGACAAGGTTGTAGAATGCGAGGAAAATTCGTGGTGCCAAGCATCGAACGCTCGGTGTAGACCAACTAATACAGGAATCGTCTCCCAGGCTATCAGTAATTTATTATAATAGTATTGCCAGCTCGTGTACGTAATCAATCTGTCCTCGTACTGAGTAAATGAAACCGGTACAAATACACTTAGCGTTTTGAACCATAACATAGCAGCAAAAAATACAAAATATGGTGTCGCCTTCTGTATATTATTTTACATAGTGTGGGCTGAGTTTTGTTGGTATTAGCCCAGTTCCAGTGACTTAGTTTCATCCACCACTCGGGCGTTCTCGATTCGTTCAATGACCTCTTGGTAAACTAAACCAGTTAGCCTTAATTTGTCTGGAAGTTCATTCTTGACTGTTCGATTCTCCACTTTGGATCACGATTCAAGTATTCTCGTAAACTGAGTATACGCTCTCTTGTATGAAGTTTTTGTCTGCTTGAAGCATAATTGTTAGCCATTACGCATAACACATGAAACTTGATCGTAAGCAGCAAATCGAACACTCAGGAATGCGATTTGACACGAGTTAAAGCTAATAAGATTAGATCATCGAAGTCGGTGAATCGTTAACAGTTCTATTGTATTAAAGTATAAACGACAGTACAATAAAATTGACCAAACTTTGCGTGTCCTCTATTTTTACAGGAGTTGTGAAAATCATTTGGTCTCAATGCATAAAATGATCCTTGCAGACTTTACGTGATACCTTCCCTTACGCTATTCCGATGAAAACGTACTTCAGCAGCCCAGTAAAGGGTTAAGACCACCTGCATTCAGGCAGCGGTTTGGCCCTGTATATTTGCTAGCGTCTAACAGAAAGTGGCCGGTGTTCTTGAAAAAGAAAATGATACGCTTGCAGGCTGCGGTTCACCTCACAGGAACCATACGTCTTAGCGTTGACACTCCGCTACGTTGTAGATTTGTATGTTTATGACATAGCTGTGCGAATCAGAACCTTGTAATAGACTACTTAGCTTAGATGATAACAGGTAAGAAACAGTAATAAATATGGGAATCAAAAGTAGAAACATGTAAGTTACTTCATTGGATGTTGAAATATACATAAAAGATTGTAATTTTCGGAACAAATACAGAGTATAATGGATTACAATCCGTAAAATTATGTTAGTTTAGTTTAGTTTAAAAAAAGGAAATGTTCATTTCAAACACTGAAAACTTTAATTACATCCACAAAGGATGTTGTATTTTGCCGAGTGTGTCCGTTATTCTGCATGTCTGTCTCTTTGTCTGTCCCCAAGATAACTCAAAATGCTATAAACGGACCTTTACGAAATACACAGGGATACACAGGTAGAAATGTTAGGAGGAACCGATGCTTAAATTTTTATGAAGATCCGTTCAATAGTCTGTGTGTCTATCTCGTTTTTCTCGGTAATATTATTCAAAAAGTTATGGACGGATCTTTATCTTTACGAAATTTACAAGGAATGTTAGTCATATTACGACGATCAAATGACCAAATTTTTGTGATGAGCTGTTCGTCCATTTTTTTTTATTTTTTTTTCTTGTCGCTGTGTCTGAGTTTATGTTTGTTAGCAACACACTTTCAAAAAGTTATGAACCGATCTTTATTAAATTTGCAGAAACTGTTGAAAATGTTAAAAGACATCCGTTCTTCCGTTTGTTCGTTTGACTAATGCTTGTCATACTATAACTCAAACGGGTGTAGACGGATATTCATGAAATTGGCAGGATTTATGAACCAAATTTTACTGATCAGCCGGTCCATGGATATCCCTGACTGGTGTTTGTCATATTGTTTGTCAGATATAACTCAAAAGTTATTTACGGATCTTCAAGAAAATTACAAAAACTATTAAAAATGTCACGAGGCACATGTGACCAATTATTGGTAATGAAAATCTTGGTTTCAGGGCCAATTAGACTTATTCGTTAAAGTTGAATTCCCTGACGGAGGCTTGCATTCTCAGAGTGCTCTAGTTCACTATTGGAAAACAAGGTGAACCAACATCTTGAAAACACAAAAAATGGCTATTTCTTTGACGAATTCCTTGTAAATGCTCTTATAACACTTTTAAGAAGTAAGAAATCAGATGCAGAAACACACGTGGCGAATACAATTTTCTTTACTCAAAAAAAAAAAAAAAACGAACACGTTCTAATAAGCTAACAGTTTGTTTAACGCTAGAGGGTTTCCTAGATCCAAAGAATTTCCACGTAGTTGTAATCTGCATCAGGTGAACGAACATCGCAGTAGCTGTTTCATAATGTCTAAGACATTCATTCAAAAGTCAAATAATTTATACATATATATATTGCTGCAGTTCGAAGTGAAACATAATTTGCGTGCTACAAATTAAAGTCTTGCATACTGAAACCGTAAGTTCATACATAAATCGTTCAGCAGTGTCTGATTTCTCAGATCGTAAGGAATTTTTACGTTCGGCAGCAGCTTAATAAAGTAACAGACTAGAAAGTGCAAGTTGCTGCATGGCATGTTTGTTGAATGGTTTCACGTTCCTCAAATTGTAAAGAATTTCCCCATTGTGCTGTTGCCAGCAGATTAATGCAGTAGTAGGTTGGGAACAGTAAGCTGATATCTTTGTCACCTGATGCAGGTTTCTCGAGTCATAAAAATTATTCACATTGCGCGGTAACCATGCAGAAGGTTAATAAAATATCTGGTTTGGAATATTAATGGCTTGTTTACCGGAATTAGGTTGCGAAAAATGTAAGGAATTTTAACGTTGTGCTGTGATCGTACAGTAGGTTTAATGAAGCGGCAGGTTAAGAAAAATAAGCTGATACTTTGTTCACCGGTTTCAGGTTTCTCAGAATGCAAGGAATATTCACGTCGCGCTGTGAGCAGCAGGTTAAGCAAGAGCTCTGTGGTCGGTGGCTTTCAAATTTGGTGTGAGGAAAGAAATGTTTAATGTTTCCGAGTGGCAGACGAAGGGTCATTATACACGCGCCTGCAGCGCCACTGGTGTATTATTGTGCACTCTAAACTGCATTTCTTCTACTGCATGGACTCAGCTGTCGTACGTATATCAAGGAAGTACAGTGCATTGCACGTAGTACTTTTATTATAATGTTGCAACGTGCCATATCACGGAATAAAAAAAAAAGATAATAACAATAATAGACGGAACAGCCCGCGACCTTAATGTTTCGCTTTTGTGATCCGTTTAAATGATAAAACTACTTAATGTGAAGTAGGTTGGTTGTTAGCGGACACTATTTTCCTGCCGCTCAAAGTTGATTACTGTATAAGATTGGATGGCTGGCAGTATAGACGGACGAACTGGACCATTCTCAAAGAGGAGCCGACCCACGCTCCGGTACTCTATGAGCAATTGCCGGATGAGTTATCGCCCGAATAGCAACTACTATAAAATAATCTAGTAATAATGTCCAGAAATGGGGACAGTAGCCTAGGTATCGGTTGGTTGGGCCTGTACTGGGCAAGAGATCATGTATGGTTACTTTCATAATGCTATTCGTATGAGGGAGCTTTCTGGCCCCAGCCTAGGTGAAATATTATTTCTTCTAAACATTCAATGTATAGTGAACCAACCATATTAGGTTAGATAGGCGGCAGTAGGGGCACCAACAGACCCATTCCTAAAGAGACACCGGAACTTACGCCCCGACCCTCTATTAACCATTGCCATTATGTCTGTATCAGTTAGATGTTAGAGAGATATTTACATTGCTCCGTTTCCCTAATACACAGTGGCAAGTACAAATACGTGTTACGTGGAAAATGAAGGCAGGATTCAATCCTACATCCAAATGTTATTGTCTGACCATTTTATCAAGGCAGTTCAGTTCTTGTTAAATTTTTCGTTTCGGTGCCAATTCTGTGGGTATTCTTGAAATTTCTCTATACACAGGTAGTGGGCGGGGCTAAGATGTGGGCCGTGCAAAATCTCAGAAATACCCATAGAATTGGCAACGCTATAGAGGAATTTGACCACGGCTGAACTGAACTTGATAAAATGGTCAGACTATAAGTCGACTAGTGCATTATGAAGGATATACTACTGCAGGTAGTAAAGGTTCTATACTTGCTAATGAATATTACTGACTCTGCTCAAGTACTGAAATACATGGAAGAATAAGTTATCACAGCAGATAGCTCGATCTGAATAGGTGTCACTTTGACAACGTATTAAACCCTAGTTTGACCTTTATCGCTTTTGATACTGGCGTTCCTAACGAACGACGTAGAAATATAGTTCGTTTTAATAATATGTAGCGCACTCATTTCATTCATTTAATGTACTCGCCAAGCTCTGATGCTCAATTTCTGTCCTGCGGACAAGAGACAGACTAATAGAGTGTACCAGACAGTTACTTGTCTGGTGCATCAGTGGAATTACAACTCTTATATGTTGTAAATGCAATTTAATTCCATTGGGTGCAGGTCACTGAGGACGCTATTCCCCCGATGCTTCGATACAAAGATTTTCGAACTTGCAATGCTCTCTTTTTCACTCTTACTGCTATGGTGCTCATGGACGCAAGCAGCGGCTCCGGAGGATGCCAGCAAGGCTATAAATATGACCAAGTCTAAGGTTATCTCAAGATCAAAGGGTCACCATTGTAGGCTTCACATTAATAATGTACTAACTACCAAGGCAAAAGTGCTCATAAAATGACAATAATATGAGAGCTGGACACGAGAGCAAGCTGTAAATTGGAGGAGTGCACTTTTAGGGTGTGTGTCAGATCGAGATAAGAAAAAAAGGGTGCAAATTGGAAAGGGATTGTAAGTAGAAAAGAGGATAAAAGGTAACTGCAAAAGTAGAATTAAACCAACGGAACATTAGAAAAACCATGAGTCCTAACAGTAAGGGGTCCTATTTAATGGCAGCAATTTTATCCAACTTCAATGTAATTTTTTAGAACATCATCTATATGGAGAACAGCAGTGACTGGAGATTATGCATCGACTACTCGATGTATTTTATACAAAATGATGCATTAACATAATTAACTAATTTTTGAAAGATAATATATGTAAAAGGTTTTTGCTTAGTCATTGTTATAGTAATCGAAGCACATCGATAAGTCGATTTAATTACCTATTATTAATAAAAACGATTTTGAATTGATTCTGCTTGCCAAATTGCGTAAAAATATAGATTTTTGGCCGTGTACTTTGCGTTCTATTTCTTAAGTGTCTGCGTGTATGTTACGGTCAATAGACATGCTATCATACTCTGTAATATGCTGCTATACAGACGCTCAACAGCACTTTAAGGGAACAGTCAATTAGTCTGAAGCAAATGGTTATCAGCAATATAGACGAAGGCCACAGCGAACCTCTAGGTGCGTTAGCTATACGAGTGTTTAAAAAAACGACAGGCTTCATTTAGCGTCACTTACGGTAGCTAAGATACTTTATTTGCAGTCAAGTTTTTATTAAATGTCTGACACGACTTTTTTACTTCATCTGCGACAGAGTAATGTTAGTGAAAGCACACAGTGCTATTTTTAAATTATAGCTCTATTATTAACTGACGGCATTAGCACCACGGAATCATAACCAACATTCTGTATAATTCATACATGTAATCAATTCTAGCAACAGCAAATAGAGAGAGCGTTTAAAAAAATAATGATATAAAAACACGAGCTAGCCAGGCGGTGGAGCATATGCGATAAAACTCTGATTAATTCATCATCGCTATAGATAGTTGGTGTTGTATATTTATTTAATTATTTTTCTTTTACCCTCAGATGAAACAAGAGATTCGAAAATTAGACAAGATTAGAGTTGGTGG
Source organism: Parhyale hawaiensis (assembly GCA_001587735.2). NCBI lineage: Eukaryota > Metazoa > Arthropoda > Malacostraca > Amphipoda > Hyalidae > Parhyale > Parhyale hawaiensis. The sequence goes on along the minus strand of LQNS02276498.1, from coordinate 2,841,611 downwards.
AAAACTAAGGAAGATTCATTTAAATGTACGTATCGCTTTGCCAAATTGGAAATATAAGCAATGGACACGTTTGGCGTAACCTCTTAGCAGTGATATGGGTGCTCACTTTCACTTTCTAGCATATTCATGCTTTAATTGTTTTTATCTCACCATATGTGAATTGAGTTGATCAAGAAAGCAATTTTACCAGCATTTGGAATAATCTACCATTTTGTTAGACAAGAATCAGGTAAAAAAGAAACATACCTATGGTGCTTTAGGAATAATTTACGCAATATTAGCAATGTTAATTCTCGGATTCATTGAGTGAAACGTCAAGATATTTTCAGAGCAGGGCCACTAATAGAAGCAAAGATAATACGGATTTCAGAGAAAAACTATTATCTGCCGTCATTTCAGGACGGCAAACAGCACCATAGGAAATTAATTACCGTTGTTTTACGAATCTGTTCACTCTCAAGAAGCACAAAATATCCCCTGGGATTAGATGAATGAAAAATAGACCCTTGAACTAAGACTCTACAAGTTAAGAAAAATCAATGAATAGCAACCATACTACACATAGTAATGCATGTGAACTTATCAGGGAGATGGTTCATTAGCGTTCAGCAAGTCCATGAAAAAAAGACAGAATAGTTTCTTTTGACTACGGGAAAAATCTTAATTTTCCGTCTCACTTTTGGCTACCCAAGAAGGAAGATGGCAGAGCTACGCTGAAGTGGTTTTAGCCCCTCTATAACCCCTTTTGATAAATTAAAAGTAACATCAATTATAGAGCAGGGGCCATGGCTGGGCTACGAATCTTACAGCCATGGCCAGGACACAGTTTCCCATAATTCAAGATAAAAACGAACATAAAAAGATATCGATAAAAATTTGTTATACTTACGCTCGCATGCGCGGCATCTATATATACTGTATAGTACCATTGATACTTATAATTCGTTTTATCACGTGTAAGTTTTATCAATTTTTCCCATAGTGCCTGCTACACTGAACAAATATGGGATTGCTATTGTATTGGGCCAAAAAACAAATACAAAAAAAAATCTGTGCAAGTCGATAATGTTTTTAAGGATTTTTTATATTCCTTTGGAGCTGTTATATATGTTTATATTCCTTTGGATCTGTGTTATTTAAGTTTTTCCAGGCGCACAACCTGTTGATTTTTGGTTAGAAATAGAAGCTGATATAGAAAATTTCAAATTTTTATAACTAGCTAGAATTATTTATGCTTGTTAACTTTAAATTTCTAAACTCTTACATGCTCTCTCGATGTCACCATAGTATTGTTTCTAGCAATGCTGATATTTTCTAATGCAGCTACTGCACTGTACGGCTATGCATATTGTAATGCAGTCCCTTAATACAATAATTAACATGCTTGACTATCTGCACGTTTTTGTGCTCATATAGTACATGGCAACAAGTTTTTTCCTAGCTGACAATGACAATCATTAAGCTAAGACTTGTGAAAGAGAAATTTTCATTCGAAGCTGCAGGCTCTGATTAGATAAAGTAAAAATAGAGAAAATGTAGGGCGGCCCTGCGTCAAGATTACGGTCGCCGAATAGGTCAAGTTAAATTATGGGGTTTGATACTGAATGTTGGGCAGAACCGTAGCATTGTGACTTTAAAGGTCGTCTTGATGAGAGATACGCCTGCGTCCACCAGCTGATAACCCATCTCTTGTGGCCAGCTGTATTGTGGTAAATTTTTAATGTCTAGCTGCACATGTCATGTTCCTGCATACATGACAGAGCAGATGTGTTGAAAATCGGACATGTGCTGAATTATACTACAACAAAGTGGAGAATCATGCTGCTTACTTAACAATATATGCCTAGATATCATTATACGAATTAGTGTTTCCAAACAACTTGCCCTGGTCCTTCGTACTTGACAGTGCACATGTGTGTTGAATCGTAGATATGTGCTGAATTATATCGCAGTAAAGTGGAGGATATTGCAGTTTACGTAATAGTGTATGCCTGGATATTGTAATTGAAATTAATGTTCAAGCCTACTTTCCTGTGCAAACGTTTGGAAAAAACGGATAAATGCTTCAAAGACAAGAGAGAATGAAGTTTCTAACGGTAGCCATGCATGGGGCATTTCTCATGCATACGGCTTATATTTCTAAATGTGCAAAAATGTCATTCTACGTCAAATGAAAGGTGCACAAGCACGTAGTTTCAAAGATTGGAAAATAAACGAATTTCTTTCGTTTCAGAATAAAAACTAATAGTTTAGTTACCGTCAGAGATAACAAATTGCTGGAATTAGCAATATAATTATAACTATTTTATTTCAGATTTACCTTCAGCTTACATGCATGGGCAGTTCATATGCGGTTGAAATATACGTATAGTATATTTGATATTGGAAAATGAAACTACGAGGGGTTAATTCTCAGAAACTGAGCAGGGCCTAGTGCTCTCGGCAGAGTCTGATTTGCTTGAAAAATATGATACTTATAAACGGCACATAGACAGTAAACACATTTTCATTATTCCAAGAAAATTTTCCCAAAGCTTTTACAGAGAAAAATGAAACATTCTCATGTCAAACGGAAATTTTTGAGATCCTGGATTCTCAAATATTTCGTAAGGCTACGCAAGCGAAACTATCAAGTTCTGTGCAGAAGTACCAGTGTTAACGCTCAGTTTCTGCTAGCTACTTCTTTGTGCTGATCTCAGGAAAACTTATGATCAATATTTGGCGTAACTTGCGAATAATGATTAGCTAATTATATAATTATACATATGCGAATGAAGCGAAGTGGTAAATTCGAGAGAAATATTTAAAACTTTAGCAGTTATGTCACCGCAATTATGTGCGCAGTCACGTACAGTTACGATACACGTGACTTGCTGAACGTGTAATTGCTGAACCATAATACGTCAGGCTCGCACATTCGAAATGTTCACAAGCAATATAATTATTATGAAAAGCGATAGCTAGATAGACCCTATGCTTAATACAATATTCGTACTCACCTTCTTCGTCGTCAGCCTTTGGACGGCCACCTGGAAAATTTAACATATGTGTTACTGATGATTCACTATCAAAGTTCAGTCGCTTGCTAATGGAAAGTTCATTGGTGAACAATCCTGGTCCCTGCTAAGCTAATTAGCCAACCTAAATATCAATTTTGGTGCTACGTGCAATTTCAGTATTGCGCCTAATCAACAGAAGAACTCTATGGAATCTATGGTTATTTTTGTATTCACTATAAGGAAGATCCTCCACCTAGTAAGACGTAATAAAAGTATATAAGAAGTAGTTTTAGAAAATTTTATTTGTAGATAAATAAGTGAATTACCTGGAACTGATGTAATATAGATGGGGATCGTTGTATTTTGTTTGCATGTGCTTTTATGTATTATATATATATTTGGGAATGGGTTGTTGTTCGATATTACAATTTTATCTCAGGTTTCCAAAAACTTTTTTTGTATCGCCATTTATTTTTTTGTACGCATAGGATATACATATGAAAGGCATACCTTCCGGAGTAATATATTATAGATAGTACAAGCGAATGCTATTGTTGCCAATACTGAGTGTTTTTGCGTTGTTTTTTGCCCTGGTAGATTGCTCGCCCTTTACAGTGAGATATGACTGGGCAGCTGCAGGTGTCCTATTGCTGAGTTACAGGCTGACCACAGACTGTGTCTGTCCAGCGCTGTGCAGCCGGAAACATGAGCTTGTGTTAATTTCAGGGTGGAAGATAACTATTATAGACTACTAAACCAAATATCAAAGGGGAGCCTAGACAGAATACTAAACCAAATATCAAAGGAGAGCCTTACAGAGAACTAAATCAAAATCAAAGGAGAGCCTAACAGAGTACTAACCCAAATATCAAAGGAGAGCCTTACAGAGAACTAAATCAAAATCAAAGGAGAGCCTAACAGAGTACTAACCCAAATATCAAAGGAGAGCCTTAACTGAGTTAGAAACATCTCGGTTTTGCATAATGCTTGATTTAAGTTGCACTATCTGTCCGAGGTGGCCCTAATGTGAAGTTTAAATATAAATAATAACTTTAATTCTTATTTTATTTCAGTAAAAGGAAATCAAGTTTAATTTTCCGAAACGTGCTACTGACCGCTTGAGATCGACTGACACTTCTTGGAGCTTGGTGCGCCCCATTTAGGGAGCTCCTACACTCTATGTTATTATGTTGGGAGCACCTAAGTACCGAAGAGTACCGAAGAGGTACTGAACCCAATTAACCGACACAGGTTGTGGGCGCCGTTAGAAAAGTAGAGCTCATACTGTCACCAATACAACACATCTTTAGATACGCATCGGCGAACTGTCATATTTATTGCACATTAGATTTTAGGGACGTTCTGGCGCGTAACGACACTTTGAATAGTGTTGCAGCCTATTTCGTCACTTTGAATAGTGTTGCTGCCTATTTCGTCACTTTGAAAAGTGTTGCAGCCTAATTTGTCACTTTGAATAGTGTTGCAGCCTATTTCGTCACTTTGAATAGTGTTGCACGTGCTAAAAACAGCCTGATAATATGGAACCTATACTGAAATCTCAATTTTGCGGAGTAAGACTAAGTTCATGGAAGTCTCACAAGAAACTGTTTAAAAGTCAAAGCCTGAAACTTGAATTAGCAAGTCAAAACCAGCTAGGAAACCTGTCTCAAGATTCGGACACGTCCAGCCAAAGAGGCATAATTTCTCTGCCCAATCGAACGCGCCCTATTCCTTTGGAGATTGCACTTGCAGTTCCATCAGAAATACTTACTTGAGGTTGGGTGCGGCGCTCCACCAACTTGAACCCACCAATTGCTATACTGTATGCATGGGGTTCCATGTATACGCCAGGTCCCGATGTCGACCCATACCGGCCACAATCTATCAATCAGGCTTCGCACGCAACGACTCACAAAAACAATCGTCGGCAAGATTTTTTTCTATCCGGTTTTTGCCTCTTCCAGGAGCGGTTGTGGGTAGCCAGCTCAGAGGCCTAGGCTTTTCACTTTCATTTATTTTTTATTGTGTGCCCAAGAGGATCAGGTTCAATTCCTGCAGCAAAGCAGCGGCAATGCAAACCGTATCCTGTTGACCAATGGGTGTTAATTAAGGAATTTTACTTACCAAATCATTAAAAAGTATAGTGTCTAATCAGACGGCCTTATAAGGATAAACGACAAAAAAATTTATGGTGAAGATTGCCCCTGAAAATGTTTTCTCGCACCATCCTGAGGTGTGCTGTGATCACAACCCGGTTGAGCTACCGCAACTTGAAAAATGGTAACCGTACCGGAAATGCGGTTGCGCACACGTCATCTATCGACTAGCTGTGTAAGCTCAGCAATCATGAATTTCACTGCTAAATGTTCAATAATATTATCTACAAAATTAACCATAAGTATAGACATACATACTTTCTACGGGCTACGGTAATTATTCGGTGTTCATTTGTTTAAATTTTGGTATTCCCCTTATTTGAATTGGACGTTTCTGAACGGTCACCAGCATCCTCGCAGCCCGCGTGGCAATCGTCGGTGCTTCTTTCTGGGTTGTAATTGCGACACGATTTGAGTAACCAATAGATTACCGGTAACTCTGAAATGGTAATTACAACACGGTTCAGATGATAGAGGGCCGGGGTGTAAGTCCCGGGGTCTCTTTGGGAATGGGCCTCTTGTTTCGTCTACTGCCGCCTATCTAATCTATCCTACCTTCGGTGAACCCTTTGCCACACCAGCGGACCGCTTGGTCAAGTTTCGAACAATGCTCGTCCTAGGGAAACTTTTGCGATTAAGTGGCTGGTTTAAGAACGACAGCTGCATATTAGGGACAGCTTGTCAACGTGTTGTGTTGGAGATAGTGAAAAAAGCTCACTTTGATCATCTATGATGTTCCATACTGATTTCTTTTTCTGATGAAGATTCTCGGTAAATGGAAGCTTCTGAAGACATAGCACACTAAGCTCATGTCTCACGTATGACACGCTACCTATGCGCAGATTACTGCGTAAGAGCCTTCTGACGATGGTGCCATAGCTCTTGACGAGCGAGCCGTGGTCGACTGCAGCCGTAGGTTCATCTGGGGCCAGTTGGCTTATATCTGCAGCACTAACCAGTGTGGGTGGGTTTCACAGTAGGGTTGCAGTCAGACTGACTTCAGCTTTTTTCGTTACTGGCACAGGCACTATAAAAAAGATTATACCTATGATTGTCGTGTATTCTGTTTCAAAGCAAACAAGATTGTAATCAAAGTCCTTGAGCCCTCTTTGAGCGTGGTGCAACCTCACGTGACAGCGCTCTAACAGGCACTGAGTATGGAACGGACATTGCTCGGATTTGCTCCCCTGGTGCGGGCACAGCCACACTGTCGCCTGTGCATCCTCGCTTTTTTCACTTCACTATTGAGGGCTGCAAAAAAGAATGGGTAGTGGAGAGGTGACTTTTTTCTCATTAAAGAAGTAAATAATAATAAATAGTTTATTAGTATGATGACACCAACTGTTCATGCACAGCACTCTGCTGACGAATGATAGCTGGCACTTCTTGGTAACAGGGATGCAATTATGTGCCGACGGTCTGTTGATAAATTAATGCGTACGTTACTTATGGAACATTCTGCATTAGCAACACCTGTGAAAATGAACGAGGAATTGTTCGTTTCGTATCCATAACACGTAAATTCCGTAATTAAATACTATTTTTTATATCGGAACTACATTGGGGTGCGAAAGAAGTTATGATTGCTTTAACAGGTATAAACAATTATCCTATGCAATAGTTAAGGCGCAACGGCCACAGAACTGGGCAATTGAACCGAAGTACCAAAGGCAGAAGTGCAATTATCTATACTTAAAATGCACAGTTTGTTGGTTGCTCTGCGTTGACAATGCTTTGGAAGTAGTCCAGGTGGTGTTACTCACACCGTTCATCTTGTGCAGAGGTGATTCTGCATCCCAAGAAAGCGATTGGTAGTTTACGTGCTTATTTACTTGCTTGATTAGTAAGCTTGTCCCTCCTTCCCGATATGAAGGATTAGATAGGAGATAATTTATCTGCTGAATGCCAAAGAGATGAGACAGAATGAAGTTCGAACGTGGATTTCGCAGCTGATAATTTCTTTAATATGCTCGACATACTGCTAGGTACTTATTGACTTTTTCCTCGGGAACCTGGGAGATGAGAAGCCACACTTTTCTATAAATCACCTGGTGCTCCACGTGCTTGACATGTCGTACATTAGAAGTACATAGTTTTGCTGCAATACCTACACACTAAAAGCGTCAGTTTATTCGGATTGCGTTTGCTGTGTTTTCTAGTCAATCTTTTAGGATTAAAATGCCTTCTCTAGAAATGATACCGTCCATTTAAAGAAAACATCAGAATTGAACTTCAAATTATTACTACTGTACTTTACTAGCTGAGCTCGATGTATGTGCATATACAAAACTGTGACTAAATTTCTACCCCCTATTGAAGTTCAGTTTGCCGTTGCCTTATTGTTTGTGAGTCAAAAGGAATAAGCCCAACACGTTTCCGTCATTTTGGATGGGTGGGCGCTCTCGTTTTACAAATATGGATGAATCCCCTTAATTGATTTTTATGTGTAAGCAAGTGCCAATAATGACAGCATGACATGTGTGAGGCATCTTCTTCATTGTTCTTCCTTTAGGTATGTGCACCCTTACATAAATTGTAAGAGAAGCGCGTGCATAATTTTGGTTGATAGTCGCCTAGCAGACAAAATACTGTTCAAATCCCCTCGCCCACCCAAGAGTGTTCACGACTCTTACAGAGGGAAAGTTGGGCAACATTACGTAATGAGAGTATAGCCAGTGTTAGCACGAGTTAGCAGATTTATTTGACAAGGTAGAATTGAAAAATTGGGCAAGATTCATAATATATGATGATAATGACATGTATACCAACAGAGCTGTTGTGACCCCATAGACAGTCAGTGGAACACAGAGAATCCTGACACTTATAAATTGAGTTTTTGGTACAATCTAAAATGAATATAATTAACAGTGGTAACACAAGCACAAATTATCAAGGGAATTAAGGTAAAAATACCCGGAAGTAGAGCTACGTTTCGCAATTCTACTTTGAGACGGAGAAGCTGGGCAGAGCACTAACGAAATTTCAGCACAACCCACGTGAACGCAAAAAATGAAGGGAGTGCCGGCAATAGTACTGACCTGAGAAGGTAGGACGGGCCAATGAGGTAATAACTGTCATTTGAAATCATTTTCTCACAAAAAATCTAACCTGGAATCTTTTTGTGATACAGAGAACTGGTTTGCAGAGAAGGCTTAGCATGGCCTGTCCTTTGCAGATGAGAAGGTATGGATGAATGTTCTTTAAACAGAGATAGATGGTGTACAAGAATGGTAACAGCGTACTGTGCAATCTTTATACAGTGCTGATCTTATGGTCAGGTATGCAAAAGACCTGCTGAAACTAATTGTGTGTTTTTAAAGGCCTGAAAGTGCTAATTCCAGGTGACATCTTACAAGGGCCTTGTGGTTTGCAATGAATTAACCCTTTACCGCTGACTGTCGACTCTTATTTACGTTTCAAATGATGCTTTTCTTACGAATAGCCTTGTTTTGGGTCCGTCAGCTAACGGTTAAGTTCAAGTACCACGCTATTATATCAAGCTACGACTTTTATTGGGTATTAGCTTCAGTCTTTATAGTAATCAACATAATTATAAACTATGTGTATATTTGCTCATATATTTTTAGGCATATTTTTTTACGTTATTGTAATGAATGTTATGTATAGATGCTACACTGGAAAATGTGCCGTCCAAAACCGCAAGCTGCGACCCAACAGATTAAAACCAGCACCTAGACTCTACATTTGTGAGGCGGCGTTCATAACGTCACCTGGACTCTGTTTAGTGATGCCCATTGCATCTCTAAAAAAAATTCAACGCGTGGGCACTACGGGCTCACCAATAAGGCAGGTACCTCCGACGAGGCACATGAAGGTGTGCTGGTTTAGGAGCAACACTGTCCTCAGTGTAATAACCGCAACACGGAGTAACCTCTATAAATATTATACTTTATTGCAATACGTGTATCAACTCTGAGTCTTACAGATCTACACATCCATGTCCATACATGAAACTGTAGTACCTTCATCCATATTTTACATTCATACTCTGAGCAACATATATATATATATTTTAATATGCTCATGCATATCAATGTTTGACTGTGCTGTACATTTACAGTTATAAGTTTCCATTTATATTATGATCAATAAATATAGCAGCTGCATGAAATATAAAAATACATTCTTACACATAACTCTGGGAGTACATGATGCATGTATGTATGTACACTCATCTAAGTAAATTGAACTATTTCGTATGTGATATTAATTTTGGCAAGATTAAGAAGCTAAATACGTTTCACACATTAACGAATTACTACAATAAACGCACAAATATATGCATTTTACAAACACTCGATCAGACACCATAGGACACTGTTTTAGTAAAAGGTCCTCAAATTTTTTAATACAACTTTAAAAAATAAAAATACCAGAATTAACACCGCGTCTCTTCAGCTTCAACACTTCAGAAAATTAGCGAATTTGTGGGGCAGCAGCGACCACATGGAAATGTTTTAACCTCTTCTCTCCTCCACGTCTGGCAGTTGCGACTGTATTTCCGAGTCAAATTCTCTCTAAGAAAACACGAAACCTGAGGTTCCTCAAAAAATAATTCCCTGAGAAGTCATGACCGTCCAATGTCGGCCTCAAAACCTCTTCCTTTTAATTTGTGCACATTTTGTCGGACTAAGAGAAATTTTCGTTAAATTTAATGGTAATGAGAATTAGGAAGTTTACTCGGCCCTGTACAGCTTGCGAGTTAACGGCAAGAATAGAACTTGGGTCAGACGTTTACTCAAAATAAATTAAAATAGATAATACAGTATATGTTTATTCTTCCATCTTGATGCTGAGCCTAACAAATGAAGGACGCAGTACCCTGAGATGTTCTGTATTAAGGCTTACATGGTAACATAGAACAATTTACTAAAAATTGTGATATAAGAATTAAGGTTAGTTCAAACTGAGAGCTCCGTGAGTTTTACTCTTGATGCTTAGAGTAAAGCGGGACAGTAGGCACCATGGGGCAATAGGCACCACGGAGCACCATTGCTGCACTAGTTTTATAATGGTGCTCAGTGTCCCATTCCAAAGCAGAGGTGCCTTATGTCCCTCTCTATATAAATAATATCAACAGTCCTGGAATTTAAGCTACTGGTACTTTTCCGACTCTGTGGTATTTTATTTTGGGAACCGCGATTGTAGCTGTTATGTGATTTTCTCGAAGTTTGATTTTATTTTCCAAATTTTTCTGTGTCGTGACATTAGCACACACAATGGTAGTCGCTCTCAGGAAAGTTGCAATAGCTTATTTGGTGAAACTTACTCGACAAATTAGCGTTCCAATTTTAGGTAAATCATCACTTTGTTTTTTGAGTTCCTCTTATCAGATCTCACAAACAGGTAAATCGTAAAATGGTTTTGTATAGCATCACCATCGTTCACATGGTCTCAAACTGATTTTACAAAAGAGCAGGCATTTTTGTAATACCGCACTTCAAGTTTTTCAGAACGTGAGTTCATATTATTGAAGGTTCAACTTGTCTTCTTCCATTATAATATATGATGTAGTTTCTGTTTAAAGGAGTTCTATCGAAAAGACAGTGTGGCAGCAACCATTCAGTTCTGAAGTAGTTATTATCAGCTGGTGAACGTGCACAATACGCAGCTTTGTTCGCTACAAAAGGTATCGATGAGCGTTTTTTCTCGGTCAGCGTTTTAACAATACAGGAATTTAGTTAACATAAAATAATACTTCTTCTGGATTAGGAATTTTATTTTTACCAAGCTTTCGACATGCTCAGCGAATGTCGTTGTCAAGGTGGGAACTTGAAAACTGTTTGGTCCGCTACTTATGATACGGAACTAGTTAGTATCACTGAGAATGTCGAAAGCTTAGTAAAAATAAAATTCGTAATCCAGAAGAAGTATTATTTTATGTTAATTAAATACATGGAACCTGGATGTCCTTTATTTTCATCGATCAATACAGGAATATATAGAAAGTTTCAAGTTGATTGGGGGATTGAAAGAAGCAGCTTATTGGACTGTGCAGTACAGTTATTTCTGTAGCTTCCAGCATTGTTTGGTATACAATGGAACTTATAAAACGTAGGCAGATATATTATCTCAGTTTCTTGACGAGTCTTCGTTTGATAACGCAAGCTCCACAGCGTGCCTTCTTCTTACATTCGTTGCCTGTAGTTAACGCCACAGTAAATTGTACAGTTACACTACAGTGTGCCCTGCTAATTAATGAAGTTTCGCTACACCAGTCGGTTATATATATGTATATTGTCACACAATATGGCGCCGGGTTATGCTACAAGTGCTGACAGAGGATCGAATGTTTCTAGATTTTCTCGATTTCTGGAAGTTTGAAAGTTCATTTTCAGGAACTTTCTCTGTTTTTTAATTCTCTAATGGAGGGGCTTTGCAGTATTTGCTCTTTTTTTTTTTCATGTAACCGCGAATTTTATGGCCTCATCAATAGCGGCTAAATTAACGGGAACATAGGTTTTCTTAGCCGATACACAGCAGATAAATTCTCAGCTGTATGCGAATTAACTGTGCTTTTCCTGGTACATAATAAATTTTTTATGTGCAGGTTGCTAATGAATGACAGTTGGTCTACAGACAAACCATGTCCTGCTAACAACCGTTTGAATACGTGAATGGTTTTACCGAATCTTCTCCAACTGGAAGACAATTCTTCATTTTCAGGTACTTAACTTTCTCGGGAAAATTTTCAACTTTCTCCTCGAAGCTTAATTTCCCTGCAGTGACAGTTGGGTAAAATGCAAGCGATAATTTACGGTAAAATATTTCAAAGAGTATACGGACAACTGTAAGTCATTTCAGCCCAACACACAACACGTCCCGAACATGTTACACGCCGCTGCACAAGCCACTTAAGCCTTCTCACCAGGATTACTTTTAAGAATTCTCTAAAACTTTAGAGTAAATTCTTTTCCTTTGATTTAACAGCCGTTGGCAGGTAAACAAGAAACTTATTGGATGAGAAAAATTCCGTTTTCTATTAGGGCGGGCATTTTTCAAAGCTTATATGAGATGAGCGAGCTCTCTACTCCAAACTGAATCTCCATTCTATTAACATTTCATTATAGGGAATGAATAAACCAAGTGCTGAAGCTTAGAGTTTAATTTATTGATTAAAGATATTTGTTATTCCACAGTAAACGAGCCGTGTATTTGAGACACGGATACGCTGGCCGATATCTCATTAGATTCTGCATGTAGTTAATTCGTTACCGCATCAATAGATATTATAATCAAATTTTGAGCACCACAATCACTCATCGTTCCTTTCTCGGTAATTTTATAGAGCTATCCCCGTTGGAAGAGATAAACCGCATTGTGCTTTAACCATTGTAATTCTCTTCTAAGATATAAGTATAAATTTAACAATGTAATTTGCTACAGTTAAACCTTTTATTTCAGAACTCCTTTTATTTTGCAACTCAAACTGTACGGGAATATGACAAGAAATAGTATTACTGTTTATTCTTGGTATGTTACTGCGCAACCAATTCATTTACTTGGGTCAAAACGCCTGCACCCGCTTCAGAAAAGTATTTTCTACACAATTTTTTATAAGACTGAAGAAAATGCTGTATTTAGTAACAATATATGTTAGTCTCCACGAAGTTGCAGTTGGAGACAGTTACAATAGTTCTGTTATTCAGTTAGTACCTAACATAGCAGACATGCACAAGGGTGCGTATCGGCGGTAAAATTTCTTTAATTTAACGGCTAACGTAGAGCAAGGTGTCTACTGTTGCTTCACTAACTAAATAGGTTTATTTAGAGCCATATATCCTTTGCGACTGTTCTAAAACGTAATAGAAGCAGCCTGGTTTCTGCAGTATGTTGTGTAATCCATAGTACTTGCAACAGCATCAACCCAAGGAATTTACCCAATAGAGTACTATACTCCCTCTCTGCTTGTTAGCAGCATAATGCTAGACTGTACTTGTGTCATCGAAATCTTTGTAAAATTCGAGTACTTAAATAGCCAGTCGTGTGTGCAGCAAATGAGCTAGACCGATACCAAACGGCGACGGACTTCACGAACGAGCAAAACGAGCAAAATGAGCAAAACGAGCGAAACGGGCTAAACGAGCTTTTGAGACTTGACTTGTCCAAATCTTCAGACAAGGCTCTGGCTTCGACTTGCTGACCGAAGTTTAAATTTAGGCATTGACTTATGACCATTTACCTGTGAGACCTGCATGAGCTACGAGAGGTGTATAAAAAATTTCAAGCATCAGACAAACAAGAAGCGAGAAGGGATTTTTGTTCCTCTTTTTAACCTTCATGATCAACTTTTTTAGAATCTCAACATTTGGCAGGAATACTTACAGAAAATTGTAAAGCACTTTTTAGAAAATCGTAGGTATAACCATTCATGAACGCTTCTTATACAGCTATGGTTAAAATTTTTCATATGCACCTCTTAGTCTTACTCCGTAAAATGGACAATTCATGCGCCTCAGCATGATCGGGCTGCATGCTTCTGACACCTGTAACACGATTCCAGCTTAATCTGTGTTGGCAATAGTTATTATTATTACTTTTGTTACGACTAAAAGTACTTCTCACCATAAGCTTAAGACTTGTCTTTGGCAACTTATAAAGAATCCAGCATATTTTTTTCACAAATAAGGCTAGTTTGTAACGACTATCATGGCCATAAAACGCCACCACGTTATAGTTCAGTCCTACCGCAAGTGAGGTATGGATAGGAACATCATTATGGGCACACTTCCATTGACATTTTTTCTAATACATTTCAGAAGTGGTGGTAGTAGAGCGCTGGTTTAGTCCTAAGTTGCTGCAGGGAGGCTAATTTACCCTAGCAACTGGTGCAGCTCAATTTGTAACGGCAATCATGAAAGCAACATACTGAGACACGTCGGTATGTCAGTCACTTGCCAACGCGCGACCTATTTGGTAAGCAATAGGCATGGCATGCAGGCTTTCGATTGAAGTATTTTGATGGGGCGAAATTAATCCTGACTTAGAGATAATGTAACGAGATCTAGAAAAGAGAGTCTTGAGTGATGCACTTACTTGGTTAGCAAGCCCTGGCTACGAGAGGTTTGAAATGTCGAAACCACAATAGCGAGTGAGAGGTTTTTTGATAAGATCGACGGGTTGGGCTGGAGGCAGCATAAAATGGTATGTGAGGATGGTAAATGCAAACAGTTACTACAGAAAGGACGGTGGGTGCCACTGCCTTGTGTTTGTAAGCCTCAACAAAAAATATTTGTCCTTCTTTCTATTATGCGTTCATTCTTTATAGCCCGCTTTCTCTTGGGTAGCAACTTTCCAACCTCATGGTCTTCACAACTATTATCGATCTTTGTGTATGTTTCTTATCAGCTTTACTAGACTATTTCGTCGGTACAGTGGTGTGCATTTCTTTACTGCAATCTTCTCATATCAAAAGTATTTTCATTCAACCCAGTCGATGGAACTTTAGAAAATCGAAATGTTTGCTACTTAGAAAATATCTCCTTTAACCAGAGCATTCTGAGAGCGCATAGCTCCGCCAAGCAAGGCAACGGTTAAGAAAATTGAAAATTTGTTCTGAGACTCTGATTTTCTTTGTATCAACACCAAAATCTAATCATTTGTGCCTTTCAATAGTGTTAACAGCTTCACTATTTTTTTTAAGATCCGTTCATAACTTTTTGAGTTATACTGCTAACAAGCATTATGACAAACATGAGTCAAACATACAAACGAACCAACCCATCTGCATCAAAATTTGAGCATTATTAACATTACTTACAACTCCTATAAATTTCATCAAGATTCATTCATTATTTCCTGAGCTATTGTGCTAACAAGCATAAAATAAAAACAGTGACAAACGAACGAATAAACAAACAAACAAACAAATAAACGGATCGTTACAAAAATTTGGTCATTTACTCTTCATAACATACCTAACAACTCATGTATATTATTAAAACTCGTCCATAACTTTTTGAGCTATAGCATTGAGAAAAATAAGGCAGACAAACAAACAAACAAACAAACAAACAAACGTATGGATGGATCTTCACCAAAAGTTAATCATCCGTTTCTCTTAACATACCTAACAATCCCTGTAAATTTTATCAAAATCGGTCCATAACTTTTTGAGTTACCTTGATGACAGAAAGACAATGAGACAGACAGACAAACCCGACGAAAACATGACCTCCTTGGCGGAGGTAATTATGATTCTTTCGTTTATACTGAGCTGCAGATGGTCTATTATTCAATGGAAAAAATAGAGCATTTTGAATTTCGTGTTCTTGCATTCCATGGATCTACATACTTAAATATTGTTACGCACATCGCCTTAATTCTTTTCATAGCTGTATTCTACTCTGCCATCTGATACTACAATCTCCACGTTCCTTTTACAGTAAGTTTCTTATTCAGTCTTTTTTTACAGTCTTTTTTTTTTGAAGGCAGCTAGTCCCATTTATAATGTTTTCGTGAATGCAGCTTGTCCGTGTGGATCTGACGTTATAATCAGTTAATTAATTAATAGATAATACAGTATCTTCAGACGTCCTGCAACCTAACACATCTCAACAAACTTGACGTTTCATCGCTTGGCAGTGCAAAAACGAGTCGAGCCAAGTTCATATTCTTTAACTTGTCCCGAACTTCAAACAAGTGCGTTGGTTTCGTCCCTCCAAGCTGCTGTTGTAGATGTTCGTCGCAAGAAAGTTAAGGAGAAAAGCAGCAAGTTGCGTCGTAGGATTTGACTGTTCTGTGGTCTCAAGGATAATCGAGGTTTATTGCCTATCTAACATAGGGAAACTATACTGCAACTTTCTGGAATTACGGACTGGATAGAGTTCATGAGGTTAGCTTGATATGCCTTTGCCTTACCATTGAATAAAGTGTTACAAAATAGCAGCAATCTAGGCTACGCTTAATGAAATGGAACTATATAAATTGTATCTTACAAAAATTCAATCTTTTTCAAGTACATCGCAAAATATTCCCGACTGGCATATTATGTTATGAAACCACATACATATTACTGTCCTTATTAAACTTACTAGTGGCCCATGCCGTCATTATAAATAGCGGCAAAAAAATTAACACTTCACCAAAACCCCCGCCGTCTTTTGGGCTTCCTCATTTTTCCCCTATCTAATACTGAAGAAAAATATTCCAAGGTATCCAACTTTTTTTTCGCCTTTTGAAATCTGNTACCCCACTTTTTTTTTACATCTTAAAATCTGAATTTTCTCCTATGTTATTCCCATAGAGCGTGACAGGAAAGATATAAATATATAAATAAATAATAAATAAATAAATAAATAAATAAATAAATAAATAAAAACACGACGTGAATTATTTATTATATAGTAGATTTAAGGCGCTTAATTCGATAATTGCATCTTCTTTTCCTTACAAAATTATAACACAATAAAGCATATACATCATTATCTACATTATATTAGTAACTAAGTGGCGCACCTTTCACCCTAAATTGAAATGCCTGATATTTAATTTTAAATAAGTGAACTGTAACACAAATTAAAATTAAGTAAAGTTTATTATTGAAGAACAACGATTTATTCAAAATATTTGTAGTCTACTTTCCCATGACTTACAGCCAATTTCAAATAACCAAAGCTAAATTTAAAACAGCAGATTTCTGATTCGATTCATAAATATATAAATAATACAATAAATTATTTATTGTAATTGTAAATTTAAAGTCACTTTTCCTGTGATAAAATTCACGTTATACGGGTATCAGACTTCATCAGTTATATTTTAGCACTTAGTTATAAGTGAGAAATTAAAAATTCATAACAAGTACAGTAATCAAATTTGAGTTTGATCGATTTTAACGTGAGCAGGCGTAAAAAGAAAATTACGATTAACATGGTACAAAAATACCCAAAATTTTCACAAGTGACTTGGGGTGCACACAGGATGTTTGGAAAGTTAGTGAGCACCTACTTGCTTCTCCCCCTTTTTTTTAGTCTCTGGGAATTTAATCAACCTAGAAATGCTTTCAATAATCCCAACCAATTGTCACCCCATAGACCTGAACTCTAATGTGTTATCACTATGGCAATAATAACAGATTCAGTGATAACGACGTATTTCTCTAGGTCAGAATCACTGTACTATGTCTGTCTGTGTCACCTGAAACTAAAAAAATATAAGTACTAATAAATTTTACTTGAATTTAAATGCCGACACCATGATGGTATCAGACATTTTACAGTAAATTGCTGTCCTAAAACTATATTGAGATCACAATCATTTGAAAATGCTCCAAACAGTGTTGAACATCAAGCATCTTCTTTGAGTTCTAAAGCCCTACTGAGCACAAACCTTAAGTATAAAAATAACCTATAATAGCGTAGAATACTCTATACAAGTCACAATAGAGCGACCTCATACCAAAAGCCTCGGTTGTGGCGCCGACCTCACATAAGGTGCATAACTTATTGGTATATACGAGTTTGTTTTGAATGGAACGAGGGCGGGACAGCAGGACCTTGTCCAGGTATGGTCATGCTTTGAAAGCTTACAGCTCTATTGCCATTGCTTACAGCTCTTTGCCATTGCCTGAAGCTGTATTGTCAATACTTACAGCTCTATGGCCATTGCTTACAGTTCTATTGTCGATTGTTACAGCTTTGATGAAATTGTTTACAGCTCTATTGCCATTGCTTGCAGCTTAATTACAGCTCTATGGCAGTTAATTACAACTCTATTGCTTATGATTACAGTCTCTTATTATTGATTATAGCTCTT
The DNA here is from genome assembly GCA_001587735.2 of Parhyale hawaiensis. NCBI lineage: Eukaryota > Metazoa > Arthropoda > Malacostraca > Amphipoda > Hyalidae > Parhyale > Parhyale hawaiensis. The sequence goes on along the minus strand of LQNS02276498.1, from coordinate 2,823,679 downwards.
TCTTTATTAAAACAGCTGAATTATTCAGGCAGATGCAAGGATAAGTCATCCCAGTTGCTAAGAATGTGTCAACGATCTGTATTTGATCATTACAATCGTCGCCAAGGCATAATCTAGTGACTCAATCTAGTACCAGTAATTTCATGTACCACTTACTATACCTATGAGCAACGTTGCTACTGGCCTGTACTGTGACAATCACCATTACCGTGACCGTGAGTTGCTGGCCGCAGCTCGACCTATTTACCATAATTTCGCTATTGACAACTCAGTGAGCTGGCATCACTTCATAGTTATTCGCCGTAAGCGGCGCAACGTTGCTTTTTCTGAAGATTATGACAGCAATTCCAGCAGTCGATTCGGACCTGCCGCAGCTATTTCCTTAGCATTATGACGTTAAAAGAAATGCAGATGCGTTGTTAAGAGAGTTAGCTACTAGTTTTTCTAAATCCATTGAAGTGCTGCACAGTGGGAAAAGAGTTTTGTGCCAAGAGGGTTAAGGATGTAGCTAGCGACATCATCAGGGTAGACCTGGGGCGAGATTATCAAACGCATCGTCGTTAAGTTGCGAGTATCGTAACTACACAGCTGAGAGCATGAATACTGGGACATAGAGTCTGAAGTTTCATATTGTCTCTTGAAATTAGTAATTTAGGCTCATTCCCTTATTTAGATGAACATACAGTGCTTGCAGGTTAAACCAACTCTAAGCATACTTTTGTCAAGATTAACACGGAGGGGTGACCCAAAAGCTGGGCGGTAACATACATAGGTACTTGTTCAGATAGGTAACTGTACACTCTCTGTACACTTTAACCAGGGCCCTGAAGAAATTGCGATTTGAAAAGAAGATATTTGTGTTTTCCTTTTCACGCCCAAAGTTTTAAAATAACTTTCTTTGAAGAATCAAAAATTGTTTACTTTTTGCCTTTCAAAAATATCTTCTTTTTTTTCAAGCAATTCAGCCCAGCCGGTTTCGTGAAATCCCCACCACTGTCCAGACCTTGTCAGTCGGTGGCGGTGGCGTCACTCAACTGCGCAAAAGTCCCGCAAGAAGCCCTCAAATCGACGCAGTGAAGGGAAGTCAACGATCACGGCATTCGTATAATTACGACAGCCATAAGTCCGCGCCGTTTCACTTTTTACGACAGTTTTCCTTTTACGAAAGTCGCGCGCGGTGTCGGTAAAGGCAAACTTAATGCGATAGTTTAACTCTTAATTGATATGAGCGTGATGGTCGGACAGCTTGTCTGTGTGTGGGAGGGACGCGTCTCACGTCCCGGGTGACAGGCTAATTGTCTGTTATTACCTGCCCGTGTCATTCAAAATGAAGGCACTTATATTTTGGTTTGTTTTCTTTCCCTAGGGTCGTGTGCATTGATTCGTTTTAAATGCTATTCTGTGTCAGTGTTTGTCCGATAGGCATGTTTGACGTACGACCAAACAAATCAGAATCGCATATTAGGTGTCACTTAATTGCAGTAAAAATTTTTTATGCTATGGAAGTTGAGAAGCAGGACCTGCAATCGTATTATTACTGACAGGTAGGTATTTAGATAAACGGCCATGGTAATTATCACAGTGTTTTGATATTAACTAAAAACTTGCCTCATAAAAATGAAGTCAAGAACTGTTTTGGTTTGTTTTTCCAGTGCCATGTTGCAGTGAAAATTGTAGGGGAAATGAAAAATTGTTACCCCTATCGCCTCTCTTAATTCCTTCACTTAAATCATCTGTACATTCAAGTGCTCTCTTATGATAGACTTCTATGCTCCTGGTAATCCAAAATTATCTTTCAGCACCTTAGGAGCTGAAAACTTTTCTTAGTTATGCCCGGGCGTGTATCATGAATGCATGCACTTTTTACCATGTAAAGAGTGTGGAAAGGGTAGTCAGCAAAAATATCGCTCTATCTAACGAATACTGGGACAAACTGCGGACAGATTTGTGTTAGTGTTGAGTCAGGTGTCATTTTTTGGACATCCGCGGAAGCGGATGCAATTGCGGATGTTACCATCTTGACATCTGCGGATGCAGATGCGATCTCAAAAAAGGTGCGGATGTTCCGCAGATGCGAATATTCGCACCACCACAAACACACACACCGTCTCTCACGACGACAGTTTATACAACACTTGGGGGAAAAACTTAGACGGTGCTTTGTTGACAGGGACAGCGCTTGCACACATTTCAATCCAAGTGAGAATTTGCAGTTTTCAGTACTATGGATAAGCTTAGTGTGCAGTGATTGACCTGCGCATCCGCGCTTCCTTTGTTGTGGAGTTTACAGTTCTTAGCATTAGGGGATGCATATGTCAAAAAAGGTGAGGATGTTCCGCGGATGCAGATGCGACTATTTGCACCATCACTAATTTGTGTGTCATATACGAGCCACCTAACATCAAAACGATTCAATAAACAATTATTAATAATGAGTCTTTGTCCCGATAAAAAATTTTGTAGGGCTGCCATGGAGTGTGACTTGTGTTACTTTTTCTGTTTATCGACGTTAAATTTTCTTTCAGTTCATAATGTGCAAATTAAGTAGATGATCATTGAAGCACAGGAGAAGTGATTTTCATGGCGCAGTAGCGTAGCAATATTTATCTAGTTTGCGATCTTTCTTTCACGATGCAGTTTTTTCTTGAGGGTAAAAATTTCGAAGAACTGAAGTAGTACCATCTCATAAATAGATTACGCCGGAGAAAATTAAATTCACTGATAATTCACTGCTCGCTAGTATAAATTGATTTTTTTTTGCATGTCATCCATGGAAAGGTAGGAGTGTGTTGCTCAGATACATAAACTTCTATATTATTGATACTTGCGTCCTAATGCCGTTCAAATTGACGATAGTTTAACTGTACAGCGGATACAATACGTGTTATAACTTGCTTTTTCCATTATAATTTTCTTTTTCATTGCGGCTAAAATTTTGTAAAATGCGTCATACTTCTGTAGCTAGCCAATGCATATACTACACAGTGTTGATCATACCAACACACATTAGTTCAGTGTGGATGGGTTTACTCAATGTTGGATGCATACAAAGAGCAAACGGAAGGCGATAGCGTAATGTATATCTCCAATCGCCAACCGCTATATATCCTTGCAACCTGTTCATCTCATTCATCACTAATATCATATTAATACCTGTATAGAAGCGAAATTTTTAGGCTTATAGCGCCTACTTCTTATCAGTCATTTCATCTCATCAATATACTCGGTAAACTGTCAAAAGTAAGCAAAAGCTAGCAGAAATTTTGGACTGTCTTCTAACAATGCTGTCAGATAATGCTTAGAGACAAACGCAACGTGTCAGATTGAATCAAAACTAGGCCAGTGTCTATAGATACCATCAGCACCGAAAGTATTACTTGTCGTGTTAATGTTTTGTCTCTCTGAAGTCAAGTAGTCTGTAATTGAATGAATCAATTTTACTTCCAAATGTCCCGTCTTTCCTAGCTAAAGATTACGGGCTTCGACGGTGCCCAGCTTATGCCAGAACTTTGGACTTGGCTTAGGCCTTTTGCACACCGGATGCCCTGCCTGCCGTGAACTATTAACGCTTGCTGGACTCAAACGCTCGACCTGCTGATGAAGCAGCCAGAGCTGAACCACTACGCCACGGCAGCTACTGCACCTGTCTAAAATAAGGGGAGAAATTTATGGGGAAACAAAGTTTACAATATCGATCATCCTGGGAGCTACTTCTTCTTCCAATCTTCTGATTACTTACATTGACATGTAATATACACCATTTAGACAGATAAACATATGAAAGAGAAAGCACGATTCGACCACACACAACTGCTCCTGCCGCTTGTTTGCAATACTCCTGAGCTCCAACGCTGGGCCATCCACACAAAGGACGAAATCTGTTTGTCTGTTTCCTTCAGGCGGCGCTTATTCCAACACTATGCCGAATATGGCTGAAGTAATGGCACCATTTATGGGTCAAAAGGGAAAGCAATCTGACTACTTAACTGGGCCATAAATTCATAGTTTAGCGATGACGGTTCGCTTTAGTTTTCTCAGATAAAAAACGCTTTTCTCTTGCCACAGTATTCGAGTATTTGAATTGGTGTCAACCCAATCTCTAGTTCATGGTTATGTTTCCTCGATACGAATACATTTTCCGCAAAGGAAGGCAGTGAGAGGAAAAATTTTCGCCGCAATAAAACACAGTCAAGTTAATTTAGGGGTAAGTTCAAAGCGTAAGGGAAGTCGCCAAATATGTATTCTGGAGAAGCTGTTGGAGACGCTGTAAGAGAAACGTAATTCACGCCTGCAACTAAAATTGTATAGTTGTGTAAAGGGCACTAACTGGGATAATAAAGTTATAATTTTTCAATCCGCACTTAAAAAACAAAATAATATAATCAGCTTAGCTTTAGCTTCTCCGGATATCCAAGCATGGGCTATCCGCTCGCCACTATAGAACGACATTTCCGCGGAAATCTCAAGATTATTGTAGTAGAATTGGTTGGGAACTCATTCATGATAGGAAGGTTGCTTTTTGCACCATCTCAAACTTAGTTGGCTTGCGTTTACCACCGGAAACTTCATCGACAAGATGAATCGAAAACACACGATAGAAGTTTCCCTTAAGTAAAGCTTAGAGGATTATGTTATCTCGCTCCTCCTGTGTGAATTATTTTAAGCCATGCTTTTATACATATAGTTGGTTTACCTGAAATATACGAAATACATTATAAACTAGTATATAATATTATATCAATGAATACGTAAACTTACAAAGATATCAAAAATTAGAAAAAAATTTAATTGACACATGATCAAGAAGTTTCAATACATATACAGAACACGATGTTAAAAAATCTGTAGCAGAATCCCACCAACTAAGACGGTACTATTCGCAGAAATGGATCACAGAAATTCCAGGCTTGGGTTAACAACGCTATTGGTGCAATGAACTCATGCAAGTGCTTGCGTTCTGGAGGAAGGTGAGAGGCATGGGAGGTCCTGATCTTTTGTTGAACAAAGATTACAGAATATGATGCAAGGCTTTTACGCTCGTCTTTTTTCTTTATAGAAGTAATCTATCCCGATCGATCAATTGCATTTAGAGGAAATAAAGAAAACATTAGGAAGAAAAACATATTTGTTGATGTAGTGATCAGCATAATAATAAGCAATAATCCTGCGGTACTTCAGGATGCTGCAGTTCTTATACGAACAGTACTTAAGAAATGTTGCCCTAGGCGTCTGCCAAGGACGTGTTCACCAATCGCGAACGGAAGTCAGAGGATTAAATTTAAGGCGATCATACATGCCGCCCAAGTTCTGACCCTAAACTATGCAAACCATCAATCCGCGTGGGCAATAAAACTAAAAACTCAGCAGATATTCTATATCATACTTCAAAACAAAGAATAGTTCTGGTTTTTACTATGATATGCTCCAATTCCATTTCTTAACTTGCATAAGTACCGTGACATGGTGTTATCAGTTTAGAAGATTCATGATGTGAGCAGTTGGCGAATATAATACTTGCGCTTAGCTCAGAGTTGACTTGTAATGAGCCAAAACCAATGTCATTGGAAAGATGACAGCCGGCTTAGATAGGAAGATGCTGATCTGCTTTGTCATGTTGTATTGAAAATCACTATTGGTGGCCGTTACCTAGAAATGATGGAAGGAACATTTGCCTCAACGAAATCGCTTCATGTTTCGCTCCCATCTTCTCTGCAGAGGCCGTTTCAAACGCAAATTAAATTTTCTGCTTCTATGCCTGAAATTTTATGTCCAAGTGACAGCGAGCCTTTGCAGCACTGATACCCTCTGTTTCTAATTTTATCAACAGCTTTCAGGGTTATTTCCCTCTTTCTTACCCTTGTATACGTGTATGACGAATGAAAATAATTATTTAAATTAAGCCCCTTTTCTTCGTTATTCTCCATCTTCTGTTCTCAGGAAAATTTTTCCCTTTTCCTCCGCTGATCTTCTCAATTGACACATCATGATGGCAGAAAAAAATGTTCACAGTGGAAATCCAATCTTGTATCGATGCTACCACGTAAAACTAAAGACGACTTAAATATCGTCGTTGTTACAGTAGTTCTTTGATTCCAAAAATTTGGTAAGGAACGGTCATCTTGCCGTTGAGCGGTTTATTTTTTTTCCTATCTAATGCTTCACATCAGGACGGAATGACACGCCAGCAATTATCAGAACAGTCTCTTATTGTATCGTTTGATCTATATATGTACAAACAACGCTTTCGGTTGCAATGTCATTGAGACTACAATGGCATGAGTTAGCCGGGTTACTTGAACCAGCTACATCATTCTCGATCGTGTGCTGTGAGTTAGTCAGGGCTAGCAGACCAATTGCTACGGCTGTTATCAGGCCACGGTGCAGTTTGTACACTCACAAAAAAAGCAATCCTTTCACCAGAAATGCTACAGCGCAGTGCTGCAGACCAGTGAGAGAATTGCTGGAGATTTATGGCCTCTAAATGTCGTCAGTTTGTCTCTGACTGAACCAAAACATGGAGGTAAATACCGAGTCTCGAGTATCCTGGATACCACGCCCTCCAGTCGACATTCGAGACGCGTACTAAACTTCATCGAATGATGCCGAAGTACGGTTTCAGTTTCTGGTACGAATAACACAGGCTTTGCGCTCCATACGGCAATGGGTGCCAATTATAAGGTTTCACTGAATGGCTGGAAGAAAAAAAAAAAAAATTTCAGCATGATGCGCCCAAGCAACGAGTTAAAACGATGCTGAGATTTTAGAGCGACGCCCTGGTTGGTACCCAGTGTAGTCTATACGAAATATTGCGCTGGAAGATGTTATTTTACGTTAAGATGAACAGAAAAAAACAACAGCTTGTTTCTTACTGGTCACCTGACATATACAGTCACTGTAATAAAATAGTCACCCGTTGCTATTGCATCCAAGGTTTCGAAAGTATATGTAATGCAAACTTAATAGCGATCTTCATATACATATATGAAAACGGTGAAGCTCATTGCAGAGCATGCACTACATAGAATTTCAAACTTTTTAACAGTATAGCAATGAACGTCCATTCCAGCTCTCATCTCTGAAGTGAAAGCAGAGAAATAATGGCAACGGAACCGTTCGTGTCCGCTATGTACATTCGGGGCTTAGTTGCTAATTAAGAGCCTGCCATACCGATGTCGTGTGGGGCAGAACTATACTGCGGACCGTGGATTTCCGACAGGACTTTGATTGTAACGATAGCGGTGAGTCTGAAAGAAAAAGTTAAACTCAACCTTGCCTGATGCGGGAGCTGTTGTGGGAGATCATAGCGCAAAAATATAAGCCGTGGGGTGTTGTTATTTGCAGCAAGGTCAAGACTGAGCTATTCATTAATTACCTCCCTACTCACCTACAGTAGTGTTGTACTGTAATTCTCAGTTACTTAGTTAATAATTACACTGTAAAATATAATTGTAAATTTACGGAGTAAGTATAATGGTAGAAAAATGCCAACAAAATTCTGTTAGACTTAGGGATGTTTTGTAAATTTCCCCATTGGTTCAATTTGAATGCTGAGCACGTCAGGATTCGAACTCCTGCTTGCCTCACTCAAGTAAGGCTTCGTACTTATAATTAATTATATCTGCGTTTCAACCGAGTGAACTATAATTTGAAACGAGGAAATCATGATCACCCAATGGTAAAATATTATATATATGTACCAATATACATGCACAATAACCCATCGTCTGCTTACTTTTGTTGTCTGAAAAGCATGCGTGTTTGATTCGTACATTATTGAAATTAAAATAGTTACCTGTGTCCTGAATAAAGAGGAATAAAGTGATAGTCAGAAGCACCAGTTGGTACTAAGGTTTCAGTAAAACAAAACATCTCTGGTGCTAAGATAGTCAAGATATTGTATAATATACGAATTATGGTAACTTTTACTGCTATGAGTAGTCAAACAAAACTTGAACCTTAAGAAAACATTGTAACAACAAATGAAATTGTCTTCCCGCGGTGCATATCGAGCAAAAATGACAGTGAATATTATACTGCCAGATGGTACCACTCGAAATAGGTGTAAGTGGTAGGAATTTCTCCTCTACCTAATCCTACAAACGATGACCTCTAGTAAGATTAAGGAGTTTGTCCCTTAAATCTACGGATTTTTTTACACCGTATGGTTGGTAACAAACCACAGTTCATGGTAAAGAGAAGGACCTTTCAATGAGCGCGGCCACTGGCATCGCCTCTACACCTTCCTAACTTTTACTTATTTGTGTTTATGAGTCATGTTTGCTAAAAAATCAGTTGTTTTCGAAAGCACATTCAAGTGGTGATAATATTATTGTACAGATACGACACTCGTCTAAAATAAAAAGCTCAGCAGTTTTCGAAATAAAATTTTTCATTGTTCTTATTGCGCATACACTAGTCCTTTATTTCTATGAAACACGCAGCAATATTCGAAATTATGTTCATTGTGCCAAACATGCGTGCCTAGCGAAAATGAAGAACTCTACATTTAACTAAACCATTTTCTTCACATTTTGAGTGTACCCTGTTTAAATGACAAAGTGTAAGCAAAGCCCCACGCACCAAAACAAGACATCGCTTCATCTTGACTTAAACTTCCCAGTAACACAACAGCTTGAGACTAATGCACGTAGGAGAAAAAAGAAGCCTTTTAGGCTATCTAACAGCCCCCATGCAGTTGCCATTCATTTAAAAGCTGAGCAAAAACAAGTGGAGGTGCCCAAGAAAATATCGGTCGAAAGTGAGTGTGTCAGTAATTAGCTCAAGTTCAGGCATATGCTCGTGGCCGACCATATGTGTGTGGTGCCTGGAGTGAGGCAACGGTCGCTCTTAATTCAGAAATTATGGGCTTTGGGGGTATCGTAAAATAATATAAAAAGTGGCCAACGCAAAGATGAGCGAGGGGAAACTAGGCTGCCTGTAAAGGTATAAAAGCAAGTGTATTAGGAATTCGCTATAACAAATTATAATGAAAGGTTATAGAAAAAGTGGTATGTATAAGATGAGCTGAAGGAAACTGGGCTGCTTAAAAGGGTATGAAGTGTAAAATGTATTAAAGTTCGGGATTACATACAATAAATACAGAGAAAGTGGTCGACCTAAGATAAGCGAAGGGAGATTCGGCTGTAGCTGCATGTGCATAAAGTTCAAGTGTTTTAGAAGTTTGGAATAAAATTTGGTATTTAGATAGAAAGTGGTCGACATGAAGGTGACTTGAGAATGTTAGGCCATCTGCAATGCATCAATAAAAATGCAAAAGAACGTTGTGATAAGATCTAATATTGAATAAACGCGTAAAAAAGAGGGATTCCACGAAGAAGAGCAATGTGGGCTACATACGTAGCTATTTACAAAAGGGTGAGAGTTAAGATGCAATGCATGCTTAGTACATCATGCCACAAGTACCTATGCAGGTAAATAGATGAAATATATGTCTGCACATTGCCAAAGTTACTTTGAATTTGATATAAATTTGCACAGTGTTGTAAAACAATGGTCGCAGATGTTTTAAAGCAGTTCCTCTTTTGTCGACTACACTTAGTGAAAATTTGGCAAAATATACTTATACACGGAGATGATATTGTATAGGTAAGTGGTTCCTAGCCTTATCTATGAATGGCAGTAATAAATAATCGCTACTTCATGTCCTCACTCAGGTATTAGTAATATTGTATTGAAGATTAAAGTGTATCGGCGCCTGAATTTATATTAACAGTGGCAATAACACTATTCATTTCTAGAATTTAATTAAAGTTAAAACATTAATTATATTATCGCCTACATATGAATTGTGCTTTCGCAACTTTGGATAGGAAACTGCAAATGACCCATGCAAATATTTTGTTTTTTAAGCCCTCTAAAGGTGCTGTTTTGGGATCATTTTCCATTTTCAGAGTATGAATGATTCTGTTGTTACAGTTCCAACACTCGGGTATCTTTCGTGCGTAATACAAATGGTCTACACCCTATATAAGGAGCCGATTTGAACTGACAGCATCGTTGAGGGGGCCCACACACGTACCTAAGTAGGATGCATTCGACAGATATACGATTACTGATTGCAAGACACCGCCTCAGTTCCAATGCCGCTCGAAGCAACAAATTTTTATAATAATACCTTGCGCTTATTGATGAGCCGTGTGTCCAGAGCTATTATGTCTCAATTAAAATATATTAGTACGGTATTCAAGCAAGATTTCTCCTAATTATGGACACCAGGACACATACAGTATGTTCAATGTATGTCGTACCATGCAGATAACAAGCTCCAATAATTATGGAATAAAACTTGGAAGACTAAACAATTTAGTTTTGATAGGCAAAATAACTTGTTTTTACGCTTTATTTAGCAATTACAGCTAGACCAAGACTATAGAAGTAGAAGAAAGCTACAACATCAATTAAAGTAGGTATCTATGTAGTGTCAGAAATCTAGTTGCTTCCAATTGATGCTCTCCCAATATCATACATGTATTTCGATTACTTTTGTAATTATATTCGCATCAGTTGCAGAGAGTAACACCTCCCCCCCCCCCGGGGCGGCGGATATCTCTAGGTGAGTACCTCAGTAAGTCTCCAACATATTACCCTGTATATATGAACCAACAGGAGATGTCAGAGGTCTCCATGAATGGAAGGTTATGTAGCAGCCAAAAACAAAACTCCAAAAGCAAGCATTTCCACTGTCTTCTTGGTAATAGTTCAGTCTTGGGTAGACAAAAAACTCCAAGTTCAAAATGCACGTAACTTTCAAAATTAGCTTAAAAGCAGTTCTTTAATTAAAACATAAAACATTTTTAAGGCCGCGCCAGGTCATAAAGTTAGTGACGAGGACACAACATCATTCATAATTAATTTTCTAGGCGTCTTATTAATTAGAGAAAAATAGTAATAAAATTATACGGGGATACGCCCGCATGGTATTTACCGCGTTCTGTGGAGCGGAAACGGGAAAAGCATGAGTAACTGAAGTGCAGCAGTGCAGTGTACAATGCATCGGAAGAGATACATGCAAGATACTTGAAATTGGCCGGCAATTGAAGTTTTATTGTTACCTATCTTAATAACAAACAGCAGTCACAGCCAAACTGAGTCCAAAGAACAACAAACTATCCGGAAAACAATAATTATGATGATTTTTTATTAACCCTTTCAATACCAGCGGTACATACATATCCCAGTACCACTCCGGTTTTAAGTTGATATCAGTTGGTAAAGTAATTTAAACTTCCCTGATGGTGTTTATTTTTCATTTTATAAGTGCTCCACCAAGGTTTTTATTTGACATCAGAGTATATTTGCCAAGTCTGCCAGTAAGATGGTACCACTGGTGGCATATGCTGGTTGGTGTGTGTGCAGAAAGCAATCTGCTGACATGTAGCATTTAGATTAATATATCTACAAAGTTGTAGATAGCTTTCTTTGAATTTGATTTTTAGAAAATGCAAGCGGTACATATATGTCTCACTGGGATTTCTTGGTGGGACACATGTGTACCATTGGTGTTTTATGGTACATAAAATAATTGCATTTATTTATAAAACATGATGAATCAATCATATATTTACGCTTTTGTTTTGTATTTCATTACAGAACATCATATATTTTGTTTCCTACAGTAGTTTTTCTACTTTCCAGCATAAATACATTATTTACATTCTATCCCAGTATTGGGCCAAAAATCTCAGTGGTCATATATGTACCACCAAAAAAACCCAGTGGGACATACATGTCCCATACCATTTGGGGAGTGAGGGATTGGGGTGTCGGAGGGGGATCAAAATTTTTTTATAACTACGTAGTGTGAACCCATAAACCAAGCACATATGCGTAGCAGATCTGTAAATTTTCCCAGTTATTTTGGTACTGAAAGGGTTAATTTAGGTTCAAGCTGCTAACAGTAATATAAATCTGATCGTTACAATGGGAATAATAGCAATATTAATAACAATAGAACTAAGTTATAAAGGGACCCCACACCTCCACCAGCAAGGTAATACTAACAAAATATTTTTAATTGATTCTGAAAGTAGGATTTCCTTTCCATGATCATAAAAATTGGGTCAGCTCTTGAAAATATTAATAGTTCCTCTAATTTTCTTGAAAATCATTCTGTAAGTTTTTGACTTATGTTTTGAGAACACTAAAACAAATAGTCAAACACACATACGGACGAACCGTTCATTACCAAAATTTGGTCAGTTGTACTTTTTTTTAAACATTTTTCACAATTTCGTAACTTGCATGGAGATCCGTCTATAACTTTCTGATTTATGTTCTGAGAAACATTAAGTTAGACATACAGTCAAGCGAACAAACGGATCATCAAAACTTAATCATTTCTGCCTTTTACCATTTCTGTCCATTCCTGCCACTTCCATGATGATTGTTCATATTTCTGTGGGTGATGTTACTGATAACTATAAAATAAACATAGAAAGATTGAGACCAACGGACTGACAGATCATCACAAAAATTTTGTGTTTTACTCTTCGTAATATTCCCAACAATTTCCATAAATTTCATGGAGTTTCGTTCATAACAGTTTGCGTTAAGATACCGAGAAAGAAAAAAAGGCAGACAGACAAACAAACAAACGATAGAAGGATCTTCATCAAACGTTGACCATCTGTTCCTCCAAACATACCTAACATGCCCTGTAAGTTTCATGAAGATCCATCCTTAACATTTAGAGTAATCGTGGAGACAAATAGACAAGCAGAGCAGCTTAATAAATCACAGAACCTCCTTGGCAAAGATAATAATCGCAATAGTGATGATAAGTACCGGGTCCGCCGTAATTATGGCAACACAATTTTGAAATAGTGTTGAAAGTGTTTATTTCCTACCCAAGTCATTAGCTATTCCTTCAGTTTGAACATAATCATGTCTATTTTACATTTCAGAAGTAAAAATGTATCAAAATTAAAGTAAGCGATTGTTGTTAATATGCATATATAAAGACAATCATATCTCTTTATAAAAAGAAAGAAATTCGCACATCGCAAAACAGCTGTACATTCGTCGTGAAACAGTTTGCAAGTCGGAAAAATATTATGGAAACCGGTAAACCATGCAATCGTTCAGGGTAGGAAGAAAAGGGTCCTTTCGAATTTAACGTCTCATCAGAGCCGCGCCAGATAAATTAATGAAAAATCGTCGCCATTCTGCTATAAAATTAGTCATAGAAGCAAGAGTTAGTCAAATTTCAGTGCGTCGACTGTTAAATGAAGATCTCAAGGTATATCCTTAGAAAATGCAGCAAAGATACGAACTTTCGACCACTGATGAACGTATGAGATTTGATAAAAGATGACACATCCTTAAAAAATCGATGCTAGAATTTGGGGTAGAGATAGGTCAGTGGAAGGCAGGCGAGTGGTACGACGTCAGAATACATTGTCTGTAATGGTCTGGGCTGCAGTCACTGCCGCTGGCTGACATTTTGCAAGCAGAGCAGCTTTTCTGGGCTTGTGGTCCCTTCGGTAGTGCACCTTGGACCCTTCAACGAGTCACTGTTCTATAACATGGCTCCAAAATAACATAACGCTGAAGAATAAGTCACACATTGCAGTTTTCATAAGCAAAGAAAAATCGTCCTCGTGAAGGTCGGATTTGAGCCCACTAGAGTTTTCTGCGTAGTGCATCCTGGATAGAAAAGTATGCAGAAGTCCACATGGCCCCATGACTTTCTTGAAACCTTGAAGTCTAAGTTACACGAAGAATGGGCTTTGATGCCGTAAGAAGTGCTTCGTGATGCTTGCCAAAGTAGATTGAAGCCTTGCATTAGAAAAATAGGAGACCATATCGAATAAACGCTGTTCATTAATGTAAAAGCATCTTTTGAGCTACTGTATATGCCCATTTAATAAATTTACAGTTTCACTACTTCTCCATCGAGGCACTTGATGAAACGTTTGTTGCCATAATTACGGTGGCCGGAATATATGTTAGGGATGCAATCACTTGTGGGTTAGCAGCTTCATATGACTTAGCAAATGTAATGCAAAGTATGGCATCCTACTTTTGGATGAGGCATGGCACTGACAGATGGGATGAATAACGCTTTGTTATCAAACGTATGTGTAACACATTAATAAAAAAAACGGTTCTGCATTTGAGATGTTTCCTACCGTCTCTGAAATTACAGTGAAAAAATATGTAAAATTTTCGGTTACTGTGAGGACAAAATTGACTCAAAATGGGTCTGTTTGGTTAATGTGTCAACCTTCTTCCTTCCATGGCGTATATAAAAATGGAAAACAATCTATAAATATTAATAACTTGAGATGTGCATCCATTCTGAAGGAGCAAAATCTTCATGCAATGACAAGACTATCCACCTATTCTGAAAAAGCATCAATTCGAATTTGACAATTTCTACATATTATTACTAAAACGCGCTGGTCAACGCCACCTCTCTGAATGGTATGTTGTAGAGAGACCCTTGTATATTTACACTTCTTATGAGACTCGCACTCCCTCTCTGTTTTGGACGTCATTTGTCTACGGCAACATGATCTGCGGTCAGTGAACAACCAGCCTGGTCTTTGGAAAACACCAGTCTTTTGTCCAGCTGTTGGCACAAGGTGTTTATATGCTCTAAGAAACAAAAAATGCTGTTTCTGTTGTGCCTAGAAACTAAAGAGGCTTGCGGTGTGTAGGTACCTACCGAGGATGTAATAATTACTATAGTTGACCAGCCTAAGTAGTACTGCACACAGAGTTTTGTTTGTACGCTGAACAAATTGTTTTTCGCTGGACCTGAAGAGAGAGAGAGAGAGCGATTCCACATGTAGGTGCCACGAATAAGGCCTATATATGGGTGCATGCCAGAATGGTGATTGCGCACTATATGTATTGGTAACGTAAAACTGGAGACACTACAGGAGTAGGGCATCTGCGCGCATGATTCTCCTTGACGTTTTGGAGTATACGAAAAAAGTATCGAAACCTCACTTTTTGTACTACAGGAATGACCATGGGCATTTGTGTGCAGTAATCCAACGAAATATTCTAAAAAAAAATGTTATGTTGGAGTATTTCTATACGTAGAGATTTCTAAGTATACAGTTAATAAGCCCTCCACTGCTTACATAAAATTGCAGGTATCGTGGGAATCACACGATTTGGTCTTTTTGGTTGCGATGGCTGAAGCCCCAATCTTACACTTGTATGTAATCAATCAAAGCAATTCAATTCTATACCTGTGATCAACATTGAAAGCAACCCTACTGATTACTATTAAATTTATAGCTATGCATCTATATAGAATATCATTAAGCTCAGCCTGTTATTCTGCGTTCAGCACTGAAATTGACCTAAATATTACATTATTATAAATGTTTGCCTAGTATGACAACAGCACGATATACTGCACTAAACTGGCTTTGACGAAAACGTTCCGTATTTCCTTCTGCTTGTTATAATCACTGTTCAACATCTTGCGGGCAGTGTTGATAATTGTAAAAAATATAAATTTCTATCCTCGTACTATCATCACAGCCCGACCTTTTACACTCAGCCTTGAAATTGACCAAGAAGTTACAAATTTTCATTTTGCATATCATCAATACAGCACGACATAGTACATACAGTCAAATTTAATAAAATTACAATAAGTTACGAATTCGGGTCACCAAGATCTGCATGCAGCCACTATACTGTGAAACAATCATAGAATGCTTGACCGTGAAATTTATGTTGCAAACTTTTTTCTGCATGTCATCGTTACAGCACGATATAATGCGGTCAAAAGACACTACCTAGATCTGTATGGCGCCACACTCCTGAACACCTGCGGGGTTCCTTGACATTGAAATTCATATACAATCATCTAATCTAATCTAATCTAATACTAAGAATAGCCTTCGTGTGTTTATAAATAAATATATATATAAATATATATATATATTTATATGTTTGGTGTCACGCTCTTAACGAAATAGATAGGCGGAAATCAGCCCAGGTTGGAGGCTATGGTGCTCCTCTCAAGCTCCATTGAAAGTGATAGGCAGAAAATATGCCGGGTTGGAGAAGATGGCAAACGTATCTTAAGCAGGGACAGTTGAAATTCCAACAATGAAGACATCGCAGGCTT
>LQNS02276498.1:2789430-2807089 GCA_001587735.2 Parhyale hawaiensis | reverse complement strand
CAATGAAGAAAAGAAGAAAATTAGGAAGCAAATAAGAGAAGAGGAGATTCCTCACCGGCCTAGAGGCATTAGGCAAACGTATATGTTATTGCGTGAATTCTTCACGCACGGGTCCACTAGTATAATATAAAATCATCAACTGAAGACCTATGTGCACAGTTCGACAACCAGCTCTCTAGCAGGATCTATAGCCACTGACCCTGCCTGAGCAGGAGCATATGGTTTTCATATTTTTTGCTCTCTATCGCGTTATCGAATTAGCATTCGAATATCTTACAACGGTCAAGTCCAATACATAAACTGCCTCGGCTGGGGTATAAGTGTATCTAGGTAACGGGTGTGAAAGTTGCGTGTGTAGGAGTATATCAGACAGTATGGAGGTGGAAGAGTGCTGTAAAACAATGCAATATTCCTAGTTAAATGCACCCTGAGTGGTAACTCTACCGTTTCATGTTCACCTGACTTTATCTCTTGCTGAACTTTAGGTACACTTGCTGAACTGGTGTTATACACCTGCTGCTTAGACGTGTTATATCTGAGGAACTTGCAGCTGCTGAGGTGCTTTATGAGTGACGCATTATGTAGGAAAAATATATTAATGAGTGTTGTCCTTGGCTGGTACTATGTTCAGAAATATTAACCAGGTATCAAAAAATGTTGCACGTCTTCACGGTGATTACTCGTTGTGGTCATGAGTTACCTACCAAAATGGCCACGATTATAGAATAGTAAAGTAAATGTTTTGCATTGACCGGAGACAACTTCGGTGTATCTAAGACTGTTCTATATTTCTAAGATACAGGTCAGTATTACTCGCCTGACTAAAATATTTCGTGTTTTACAGTGAAAGTAAGGTGAATAGTGCACCCAAAACACCGGTCTACATAAGAATAATTATAAAACTAGAACACTCTGAGAGTGCATACCTCCACCCAACAAGGCAACGGAAACGAAAAATTCAAATTTACAGAAACTATGATTTACTGTACTTTGAACTAACACCATACCTAATCATTTGAGCATTTTCACAGTAATAACAGGTTCTGTAATTTTTTTGAAAATCCTTTCATAACTTTTTGAATTATGCTGCTAACAAACATTTTAACAAACAGTCAAACCCACAAACAGACCAATCGATCGTTACCAAAATTTAATCACTTATGGCTTTAACATTTCATAAAGATCCATTCATAACTTTTGAGTTATTGCGCTAACAAACATAAAATCAAACAGCGACAAAGAAACGAATGAACAAACAGATCATCACCAAAATGTGGTCAATACTCTTCTTGATATACTTAACAACTCACATAAATTACATGAAAATCCGTTCATAACTTTTTGAGTTATGGAAGGCATTAAGAAAAAAATAGCCAGAAAAACAAATAGCTGAAAGGATCTTCACCAAAGCTAATAATTTGTTATGGTACTGTTAACATGCCTAACAAGCCCTGTAAATTTCGTTAAGATGCGCTCATAACTGTTTGAGTTATCATGGTGACAGACAAAGAGCCAGACAAACAAACACAACAAAAACATAGCTTCATTTGCGGATGTACATATATGTGTATGTCGAAACCAACATATAACGCGCATCGTTATACTTATTGTTATTGATGATATACTTCCAACAAAATGCCTGCTAGATGAACTGCAGAAAGCTCGTTGGTACAAATGGCACGGCGACAAGCATCAGCCAAAGCAATATAAGTTCAGTTCAGTTCCAGTTCCAGTAGCAGGGTGATGTGCAGCAGGGCATGGGCAACCCGCAACATCATATCTTTGAATCGATATACCTGCATAGCTCTAAATAACACAGGTTTTGCCACCACAGAGTGGCTGGTCAGCTCTAAGTCATACATGTTTTGCCACCGCAGCCAAGCAATATAATTAAACACCGTCGTGTGTTTCTCTATCTATTGAGGCCTATATATATGTGTGTGTGCATCGTGTCGCGCTCTTAACGATATAGATAGGCGAAAAATAAGCACGTTTCAGAATTTGTAATAACGGTGCGTTTTCATGGAGATCGATAGACAAAAATTGGACCAGGTTGCGTAAGATGGTGAAAGTGGGATCCTTATCCCTTATATTGAATGCACTTTTTACTCAGCCAACGTTGAAATCTAAACAAGAAAGTATTTATAGTTTCTCTTAGCGCTGCCATTAAGTTTAATTTTCATAAATTTTTCCATATGTTGAAACTACATTTGCTCTCAATTCACGACGTACAAATTCAATAGGCGATGCGATTATTTTTACGAGGCAGTAAGCACAACAATTATTTTTTTCCATCTTACTTGCTCCCTTTGATGAACGGAATAGTTTCCGCATTAACACAAAACTTTGATGTGCTGAAGGTATAGGTAGGATACGCGACGAGGAATTTAATTAAGTTCATTAATGCTTCTCTGCTTGCTAAAATAAGCTCATTTTTTTCCCATTTCATCTAAGGTGGGGAACAATTATTGTGCTGCTTAGATGGATTGAAAGAGAGAGCACTTATCTCTTATGATAATTTGAGTTTGCCGTTGAAACGTATCCTTCAGAGCCATATGTATGTTACGTGAAAACAGCTCTTCACAAATTGCTTGCTGTCATTTTTGACAGCGCGGGTGCTCTAGCATACTTATCAGACTCTGATAATTATGTTTGTTTGCTTGTTTGTATGTCCCTGTGCACACAATCTTCGGTATTATACATAGGACTTAAGCTGAGAGAAGCTCATAACATTCAAAATAATTATGCTTCAGCTTGTTATTTCAATACATTATTACTATGGAAAAGCTTTGTATCCTGGATGCGGCTCGGCAGTCCAAGGCAACGAATCGAGCAGAAGAAAATGCAATACTTAAGATAGGTTTTTAGTGACCCAATGGGTCACGAGCAGTCCAATATATATAAAACTCGGATTATCTTGCTTGTTTCCTTGCTTTGCTTGTACATTGGGAATGAATGGAAAGAAGCTCGGATAGGTTTTAGGATAGGATAGGTTTTTAGTGACCCAATGGGTCAGGAACAGTCTAGATTATTTATATATCAGTATGTTTCGTGTCACCACTTGAAGAAATAGACAGACGAAAAATAGGCCTGGCGCAGAATTTGTAACTGATGGAGATCGATTTGCGAAAATTGGACCAGGTTGCAGATGACTATACTGGGAATCCTTATCCATATAACTGAATGCACTTCTTGCTCAGCCAGTGTTGAAATCCAAACAATGAAAATATATACAGCTTCTTTTAGCGCTGCTGTGCAGTCAGATTGTTATTTTTTTTCTCCATGCATTGAAACTTTATGTGCTCTCACTTGAAGGCGCACAAAGGGAGTAGATGATCAATCATGTAGAAGAGGAGGGATTTTTCACAGCGCAGTAGACGAAGCAAATATTTTTTCCAGCTCGGTTTCATCCATTGACGAAGCAGTTCTTGCTTGAGTGCAAAAATTTCGATGCACTTAAGTTGTATCATGCAATTTATACGTAGGATAAGTTTTATGGAATTTAACTAACTGTAATGATATTACATTGCTTGCTAATGTAAACCGAATTTTTTATGTCATCTTAGGAAGTCAAACGAATTGAAATTTGAATTGCTCAAATGAATTGATACAGAGACCACTCACCTCTTATAAAAAATTAAGTTGGCTGTTCTAGCGTACATTTGGAGGCATATTGTGACGAAAATGTGGTCAGTAAATAAGAGTCATCGCTAATTTCTCCCTGTCATTTCTTATATCGCGGACACTCTACTCATATCATATTCAAGTAATGTAACCTGTTCACAGTCATCCAGTAACGCGATTCGCCCACTTCTTCTTACGACATAAGTGATAAGTGAAAATGAAGGAGATATATTGATTACACCAAGCTGAGATTTGCATTTAGGAATGTCACGCGTCTAGAATATCCGTATCCAGGATACGATATGAAGCTAAGCTCTCTCACTGTAGGGTACTTATAAATATTATCGTTGCTCCCGCAAGGACTATCGCTTCTGAGGGACGAAGCTATATCGCATTATTATCGACACCATCAGGCCACATGATATGCATAAATCAGAATTAACCTTGGAATACTTATGTCGGGTGTAATGTATCCAGATTACGTACTTCTGCATGCTGGGGGATTAACGTCGTGCTTTGGCAGCTCAATGCAGCGAGAGAAAAGCTGTTCTCGGCATTGTATCAAAGCCCTCTTATAACCTTCTCGTGCATGATTTATTTAGGTAACAATTAATGTAAACTCTTGTGGGGAATGATAAACGTTCGAATGTAGTACTCTTTGCCTGCAATAACTTGGCTTCTTCGTCACCCCGGCATCAAAACTCTTAAACAGTTTCTGGGACGGTCAAGAACTCCGCTAGAAAAGAGTTTATGCTTATATTTTGAGGGTAAATGCTCCAATATGCTGGTTGCTTACGACATTAGACTAATTCTGCTCTGGAAAACAAGCAGCAGAATGATTTTGGAATAAATTTTTGCAGATACCATGCATTGAAGTTTTTGCTACTAAAATAGCAACTCACGCTTATTACTAAATAGAAAATGGTATTTGTCACTGAAAATATCAATTATAACGATGAATTATTTGTATCAATTCAATGTGTAGTAATAACAGTCGTTTATTAATACGTTTACGCCCACTTGCTGAAAAACAGAGGAAAGCTATAAAACTCTACAAATAGTGCAGCACAAATATTAAAACCGTACGTAAAACAGTTTCTAGTAAGGCCGAAACTTCAGTTAGAGTAATAACCTATTTCTAGGTAGGAAATCAATTGCAAATTTCTCCTAGACCAATAAAGAATTAACAAACTATGGTTTGGTTTACTAGCTAAAATTTACGTTTTTGACAATCATCTAAAACAACAAGATGATGCATTAGGTAGATGACTCCCTCATGTAGAGCACAGGGTGGAAAATGAACGGCATGATCGAAATATTAACTTCTGAAAGTGGTTTTGTAACAAGTCCCATCTTGCGATTTAATTAATTTGTTTATACATTTGTTGGAAGCCATGCATGGGAGGGAGGGAATGTAACTATAGGCGGAGTTATTATTACAGCCAGGAAAGCATCCGCGGAGATGTAGAGTTTCAGTGAGTCTGTCGATCTGTCTTTGCTCCCTCAGGGCTGTCAAAGCATGTTTTTTTTTCGCACAATCGTGTGAGTTTTCTCAAAATATCGTCGGCAGCCCTGGCAGCAGCCTTACAAGCGGCTCAGTAGCAGAGTAACCGCTGGCCAATAAAGAGCTGGTGTGTCGCTGCTTCCATTATCCTACTGGACTGTGTTGGAAGAGGCCTCGAGAACAGTGAAGCAGTTCTATGTATTACTGTGCCTGCCGCAGCCAGTTTACTACGGTGGGTCGCGGGCTGTGCAGTCCAGACTTACATAAGTTCTAGTTATGTGCATATTCAGAGACATAGTAGCTTACCCCGCTGTCAAAAGCGACTATGAAGAAACTGTATTGACAGTTCACAATCATTTATACTGACGGTAGAAAGGCTACTACAGAAGCTACAGTATATTAATCTGCTGATTTAATTTCATACATCAGAAGAGAAAGCACCACCAATTCCGTAATTCAGCTTCAGCAAAGGAGTGCAGTCAGTCTTCTTCTGGTGGAACAGCGTGCGGCGAAACCATACACGAGCCTCCGAAGTGGACAACAACTGTTGTCAATGAATACGTCGCGTCTCAGCCGTACCCGACCTCCGACTACACTGACTATACATAGATACGGTGTCTGTAAAGGGGTAAAGCGTGGAAAAAGGGAACGGATAAGTATATAAATTAACAGATAAACAAACAGGTTAATACCCAAGGGTATTTATACAGTGTTTGATATGTTCGCCCTTTCATGTAATCAAATGTCATTTTTTAAGCTCTGCTACGCTAGCTTGCTCCAATGTTTTATCTTGTTTTTAGTGCTTATTTCCTACAAAAGTGAACATCAGCAAATTTTCGTCGGTACGAATTCATCAGACAAAAGACCAAGAGGGACAGGTAGAAACAGCGTACCGCAGTTCATAAGCAATTGGTTTTATGTCCCATATTCCAATGTTAACGTCATTTGTGCTGCCTTTTAGATAGTGAACGGCAACTTTGAAATGAATAAGAGCAGATATTGTGCTACCAAACAATCATTTTAGTGCTTCCCAGAAAGGTACTTCTCGTAGGCGGTTTTCTACTGTAATATTCGTTTTCTACCAATAAACAATCTTTTTCTAGCATTCAAAACAGCTTAGTAAGGTATCGACCATTGTCCTTAAGTTCAAGGCTAGGTTAAGCAATGCAGGCCTATATGGCATACAGTCTCATATAGCAAGCATTTGCAGCGCGTACTCACATCACAAGCTTCCTTTCAACTGAGGAATGCATTCTCTCAACATTCCGCAGGAAAGCTCAAGGTTAGCGTTATAGGGCCAGGCAGGCACATTGGTTCCAGACAAGGTGCTTTGCAGCTTACCTTTTATCCCACGAATTATCGATATATGGGTTTAGTACATGACAACACGTACATATATATATAAGGGACTCTGCGGAGAAAAGCAGTTAGAAATTGATATGGCATCACATCTAGTTTTATTACAATCATTGTAATTTTCATGTTCTATATTTTTTCACGTATGACATACTTGTATATTAGATAATTAGTCACATTGAATCATTGCTGGATAGATGTATGCAAATGTACGTAAGGTCACACGTCAATTCAATCATTCGCTCTTGCACTAAGAAAAACATTGAAGCTACGCAAAGGGCTTAGGTATGTCAGAAGCTCTCTGTACCTGCAGTGGTTCTTTCTCCCGATGGTAGATTTCCACGAAATCCACTTTTCCTGCACAGCGAAGAAGCTCAAGGTTAGGTGAGGCAGTCCCGGTTCGCAATTAACAGGCCCATCATCACCTACAGACCTGAAGGCGAAGGTTGTATGGTAATAAGCAATTGCTTCCCGTTACAAGGCAATTTCGTGTCTTCGTAACGCGCTCGGTCACGCAAGTAGGTTCCCGTGCAGTAGAGTCGCATACGATAAGCTACGATAACGGAGATACAGTAACGCTTCTTCCTTGCGTTGAAGACTTAGGCACCTTTCTCTTTTCCGTTATGTGGCAATGAGTGTTAAATTGATTATAACTCAATCGCGTGGCCATAGTGACGCAATTTTACCGTTGGAATTTTTAGTCATAAAAAAGGGTGAGATTTCGCTGTTAGAAACTGACGGCATATCTATAGAAACCAGTCTAATTATTTGAACAAAACTTTGTGTATTTTTTTTTAAAGTTTAGACAGTGATATGTGATAGTACATAGCAAACATTTTCCGCGAGAATATAGAATGTCCAACGCGGGCAAACTTTAAACCTGTAAACTGTTATGCTGCCGGCGACTTAATTGCCAGTGATCGTCTCTGCGTCACATTTACTGGTCTCTTCTAGCATCTTACCAAGCGAGCACCTCACTCAGTTTGGATCAAGCTGCATAAACTAGAGAGTGGACTGTGCGTGCAAAGAAATATTGCCTAACATATTTAGTACATAGGAGCTTTTGCTCAAGCTAAAGCCCCCTTTTTAAGTAAACTTTTTCATGTTTTATGTTTAACTTAGTAAATTATACAAAATATTTGAGCCCGATTCGGGAGACTCATCAGAGATTGAAGATTGTGCAAGAAACATTTATCAGGCATCTATTCTAAAAGTCATAACTAGTGGTATACACTTTACTCTTTGATTACATTCCCACATTCTTTAGAATTTCCTAGTAATTGCAACATGGAGTCGTCTAGTTCTCAGTGAAACTTCATTTATTCTTCCATGTAATAAATTAAGTAATAAAGGTTTGATCTTAGACCGCCATATCCTGCAACTGCCAATAGTGGCCATCCCAGTCCACTTGTACTTTCAAAATACGAATTAGAAACACGGATAAGCAGGGCTGCAATCATCGTGAAATAGTGTGTTCAGATAGCCTATTTCCCAAGTCAACTCAACGATATGCACCTAAGGCAACGACCTCGAAAAGAACACATGCTATTATCTGCTAAGCACGTCAGATTGAACCGCTATCTCTGATATTAAAAAGTACGGATCAAGGGGACGTATTAAATCTGGTATAGCGAATTCCCATTCACTTCTCTTGGAAAAGGTCAACCTCGAGGTTCACTTTAGGGGTGTAGAATTTACCGACTCGACAGAGACACCCTGGTGATGATATGAAGGCCTTCCAAGTAGTCAAGTACGCCACTTCCCACGCGTGTCATCGATGGGAATATCATTAAATGTATAAAGTTAAACATCCGTAGCCTCAGCGCAAGGGCGACTCTCAGTGGATCCCACGCGCAGATCATTACTTTGCGGTCGCTCATCCCTGTGCGTGTAATGTGAACTGTCGGTGTCCGTTCGCATCAAATTGATCGGTAAATTCCGCGGTTAAGGAGCAATCGTGGCGGTAGGTGCTGCCTGATGCAGAAGGATATAACACACGCTGTCTGGGATTGTTGAAATTAAATTGATCGGTAAATCTGCGGTATTTCTCGTCAGCACCGACATCCACAACGAACCACTTGTTAGCTTCCTATCTTGTGTGTACAAGTCCCATACCCATCTTCGATTTACTAGCCATTAAAGACACCAATTTCTCGGCAGCACGTCCGTCCATGATGGACATCTCTAAGAGTCATTACACGTATTTAGCAACAAGCTTCTAACAACTGACAACATTTGTTTCGGTTGGAGAGTGAGTGATCGGTATTTTCTCCAGTTAAGGAGCTCCCGTAGCGCTAAACGTTTTTTGTTTTCACTTATGGCCCATGATGGAAAACATAAACAAGTGGTCAGAGTTTATTTGATTTGAAGGAATCGGTTAATTCTACAGCGCAAGAGGCAACTTCGTGATATACGTAAACAGTGCTGTTATAATAGCGAGGCATAGACCGCAACAGTACTTGACTCTTAGGTCTGATGCTGGCGGTCAAAAGTCGACAACGGAAAATTGGGATTTTCTAAAGAGCTGTTCTTTTCCCCCTATCTAATACTGAAGAAAAAATTCCTAGGTACCCAACATTTTACTTGCGGAGAAGGTATCTTGGCTTGGACGCACTTGGGTGCTTGCCTGCATGACCGTGTCTGGACATGTTCATAATAACTCTGGAGAAAATCCCATTTTTCCCCTTTTGGCCGCCAGCGTCAGAGGCCACTTGGACCTAAAAGTTACGTACTGTTGCGGTCTATGAGCGAAGAAAAGCATATAAAGAATATTAGCTGTCTACGCGACTGTTAGAGTAGGATCGATATAAATATCGGTAAAAATAACCTACGTTCATACAGTCAGTGCACTGTCTATCGGAATAGAATAAACGCGCAATGTACACTAATTATCTCTGAAAATCTTACAACAAGTTTGTAAAATTTCAAAATTTCAAACATCAAAAAGCAGCCTTTGTAGCGAGAAAATCCGGTGTTCTAGTTATTGCCAATTATCGTGTTAATTATCGTTTCTAAACTTACGTCAGTTGATGGACTAATTCCAGCTCTACAGTAACGCTTGGCAGAAACATTCCTCTCGCTTGAGTTCCTTATTTCATCCTCACTTTGCATGGCAGTGAACTCTGCATGAGGTAAAGAGCTCTACACTTGAAATATCATTTACTAAACGCATACTTAATGAAAGTGCCAGATGAACCTGCTGTAAGCGGCTACGTGAACTGTGGGGATAACTCGCTGTTAGCCATCCCGCTGGTCACGGACTGCTGCATCATCTCTGTTCAAGATGGGCGATGTGGATAACGCTCCCTGGACCTCACCCGAAGAATCATCGAGGTAAGGTATTAAAATTATTTAACTTCGATACAGCTTCGGGTTCACTACATATGTGCTATGCAGTACACCGATTAATCCCAAATAATCATGTTTCCTAATATATGCGTCTGTATAGAAGGTTACAGCAGCACGAATGGACAGATGTATGTATGACACTTCAGTCACGAAAATTGATGAATCATAATTGCACGTATCAAGTGCAGCAGTTGGGCCAGTCGGATGACGTGCGCAATTGCCTGCATATGTCGCAGGCAACCGCAGTGAAGGACCGTGACGGCTCTTCGTTGTTTGAGCGACCGCAGTCAGGAACTAAAGCCTGGCAAAAAGAAAATACTTTCCGCTTCCAGTCGGCAAGTTCATAGGCGAGCTTAGTGAAAGTGTGGGCATTCGCCTTTGAATTTGACGTGTTTCCTGCAAGTAACACCTCAAATATAACAGAACTTTTGTCTAATAGTATTTGTTATCCTATCGCCAAAGTCTAGCTGTATCTTTTCACAAAAATTTAATATTTTACATATAACTTAAAGTTTTGGATTTTTACTAAACATTTTCCGGTAACGTTCTCGGTCCCGTTCACATAATCACATAACGTTTGCTACAACATAGCACTGCCAAATTAGTTAGTAGGTTCTGGGTTTGTGTCGCGCACGGTAGATTTCACTGTAGTCAGTAATGTGCAAGGGGAAGTAAGATAAGTTTTTCTTACGTGAAGCTAACAGCTGATTTTTTATGCATATTTCAGCCAAGTACGCCTACACTAAAAGTACCTTGGAATAAATAACAAAGGCGCAAAAGAGTTCAATGGTAGCAATAAGATTTGTTTGAAATGTGGAATGAAGTGCATATGATCTACTCTGCTAAGTATGTATGCACGCACCCGCACCTAAACGTGAATAAATATACACTGTTGATAGCACTTGCAGTCAGACGTTAACGCATTACAGCCATGTCATTATTGCGATTTTTGTAGGTTAACAGTTACCTACCAATAGTTCGCTGAAGCGAAGCGGTTAGAGCGCTGTGCTTGTTGTCTCACGGTCCAATTTACGGTTCCCAGTCAAGAAGATGATGTCTTGGGGTGATCAGGATTGCAGCATAAGCATTTCTGACATTCATATGCATAGTTCAATGCGAGGGCAGTGCCCTAACCAGCAATGTGGACGGCTAGAGAATTGCAGTTATCCATAGAGTCTTCCATCTTAAATTCATAGCCGAACACTCTATAATCGACTTCAGCAGTTGACGCCAATGGGACCTACTGGATGTCTGCAGCACGAACCAATGCATGTGGATTTCCTAGAAGGAGTTTGTGGTTAAGGCAGCCTTACCTTTACACTGCCAGTCTTGCAGCTCTTTTTTTAAGTATCTCAATATATCACTGTTCATAGCTCACTTCTCAGGGGAATCCAACTCCTCAGTTATACAAACGCTATCCTATATTAAATGGGCGGAGTTCCTTTCAGTCATATATTTATGTAAATCCTTATAATTTGAACTGCATCTGATCTCGATGGAATTCATGCGCTTTCGATGCAAAGCTCACAATCATTCTTAAAAATATTGTACACACTTCATTATAATATTACTTGGGTTTTCAAACATGCATCGCTGGAATAATACTATATGGTGTAATTTCAAGTAATTCATGAAAGTGTAGCAAATATCCTCTACACCGAAATCGTTTGAGCTTTAACTGACACCAGTTTGTCCAATGGCAGCAGTACCTTTCAGTAACCTAATTGTGCACAGTGGCTCAAATGTATGAAGGCTTCTACTTCCAGCTGCACTTTGTAACGATAAAAATTCAAGTGGTGAGGCACTATTGCAGTGCATTATATATCTAATATAATCCCATGGGAAATATCAATGTCACCACGAGAGTATGCGGCAAGTCTATTCGGCCAGTGTCCCAACACACGGTTACACGCAACTACCTACAGCTAGAGCTCTAGTCATTACTGCAGTATCTGGAGCATAGAGAGCGCTGCAATACTGAGTACGGTAAGCAGGATACAAAACATATCCTGGAAAGGGACAGGCCTGCGTATTTAAGCGCTTCATTGAGTAACAAGCCTAGTCCTGGCTCTGTTAGCTTGTCGACATGACATACACTTAAGTTCCGAAATCAAGGATACTAACACATATGACTCCAGAAGTTTCTGGCATATTCGTATGTTGGTTCTGAGATCTCTGACTTGAAAACCCATAATGTCAAGGGTTTCTGTTTCTGCATGATGGTTGTTAATACGGTACAACCCTTTTCGTCTTCCATATGCTATTTCTTAAGAAAAAGATATATAGTAATAAAAAATTATATCTTTCTTCCTCGGAAAAGCATAGAACTTATGCTCCTACTCAAGTTCCAAAGCTTGCATTTTAAATAGCTGTAATTGAAGTGTACCCGCTTACTTCAATGTTTGAAAAAGACATAGCCTCTTAATGGTTCTAAAGCTTCTCTTGAAAACTTGCAGAATTTCAATGTTTACGCCTCAGTTCGTATTTTTATCAACTTGATTACATCTACTTTTGCCAGAGCTTCCTCCAATTAAGAATACTGTTGATAGATTGCAGTAACAGATTCAGGAAAATCTACGAATGTTTCTTTTCACACCATCTCCATGCTCATTTTAGTATATAAACTTGAAAACAGTTCAAGTGTGCTATCGACTAGCTTCTTTACCATTCGTGTACGGCGTTCTTCACGGAGTCTTGTTATATGCACGCATAATACATGAAGATGAACGCGTCAGCACCTTAGTAGCGAATGGAGCTATCTTGTGAATGAATTTTTAATATGTCTCAACGTCAAAAGCGATATCTTAATTGCTTTTTGTGTTTGGTAGGTTCAATGGCGCTGCATTTTTAATTTGTTAAGATATGTTACTTTTTCAATGCACTGTGCCTCATATATCGCTTTTACTACATAATGTTCCTATACAGAAAAAGCAAGCTGTAATTATACATAGGAGCATTAGGAAATACCATATTTTCAAGCAATCAAGGGGAAGAAATTAAATTGAACTTAATCCACGATGTTGAAAAATAATCCACCTGTTGAAGGGTTGATGGTGTCAAATGGACTTCACCTCGGGGAATGCTATCTCTCTTTTCGGGCCACGTACTATAAGAAGAGAGGCCTGCCGCACTAACAATTTATTTTTGAGGTCAGAGCGATTGTTCAAATGTGATTTAGGGAACGTAAAGGCCGTTAAATCAGACTGCCTCGTCACGATGATAGGGAAGTACGGAACAGAAATGGTCTCACTGACGTTTTCCAGAAAAGAAAACAATTTATTACAAATACGCGTCTTCAGGTCAGTCATTTCGAGCTGCAATGGAGGAAAGTACCTACAGCTGAGGAAGGGCGTTGAGGCTGCATGCATGGGCACAAGAAACACCGGTAGAAAATTTACTGATTTTCCTGATACGAATTTCAAAGATTGACTCTGTCGAAGTGCTCTGCTCTGGTGGCAGCCCACCATTTTCAACATGGAGCGAACTCTGCCAGTTCTCTTACTCCGGTGGTTTTTGTTTGTGCAAACAATTAGCAAAATTAGTAACGTCTCACATAGCGCTGTTTTCACGATACTGAATTTTGAGCCACCCATGTGCAAATTATTCCGTGCATGGCATGTTCCGGTTACTGCCCTGCTCGCGAGTAAGACGAACATAATACAATAAAAGGTCAATATGAGACTTTATGAGATTAGCAAAGCAAAGTGTACGTAGAGGCACAATGAATTACTGTATGTCTTACTTGGGATGCTTACGAAAGAGATTTTAATCCTAACATTCTGTTTTCATAGTGCTCCTTCTGTAAAAAAAAAACTATGTGGGACCGAACCTTACCACGGGGTAATTCTAGTATCAAATTTTCAACTAAGAAGTTTTAATTCAGATGGACATCGTCTTTATCGGCCAGTGAAAAATGTAGAAAACAAGTGTCATTCAACTGCCAGTCAGTAGGTATATGAAGATAGGAATCCAAACATTACGTAAACTATTCCTGGGAAACCTAGCATCCAACAACGGAGACGCCAAATATGCTATACAGTATACATACGAGAAATAGGGATTTTTAGGTCATTAAGTGCTAATACGTGCATCTTGAGCTTATAAAAGTCGGCAAAGTTAGAACCCTGCATACTAATTTATCCACTTACTTACAATACTCGTACCCATACCGTACACTTTTACAAGCCTTACGTAACGCATGTTGGGATAAATAGACGTCAAATATAATTATGGAACTGAAAAGTTAGGTCACAAAGAGAAAGGAAATTACATAGGATTCAAACAAGAGCAAGGCCTTAGGCTTGGCTGTTCCCAGCGTAGAGTAGCACAAGAGCTAATTTAAATAATTAGCGTCTAATTTATGCCAAAATGCTAATAGCCTTTGCTTAATAGCTGGGCTAGGGGACAGTTAGTTAAGCGATAACTGCTATGTTGCGTAAGAACATGAACTTCACACGTGGGTGTCTTGCCATGGTCCCTTCATGAACATTATCAGAGACCAACGTGGTGTTCGATCAGCCTGCTTTGATTGAGATGATATAATCTGATTAGTTTTATAACTTGATTGGCACTTAAGTCCTGAGGTTTCGATTCGCCCTTTAGGTTGAGCCTTAGGAAATAATCGTTATCAAAATTCGCCGAAGACAACAGAAAATAAGCCGAACGTTATTTGTCAGTTGTCGTGCGTAATCGATTTGCAATTACAGCCTCAAATTTAATTCAAATTGGTGAATTGAATGTTCTACATTGAAATTTCAAACAACGTGAATCTAATCCAATAAGATTATATCGATGAATATGGGTGAAAAAGGTAAAGTCAGCTTGACCGTATCTCCAACTGCGAAACCCACATGCACTGATTCGTGCTGCAGATATAGGCCAACAGACCTCAGAGGAGTATTCGGCTGCAGTCGACCACAGATTGTTCAGAGCTATGGAAAGGTCAATAAGCCCAAAACAGTACGCAAACCGGATGCTGACTGATCACGTCAAGCGAAGAACTTGCCTAGCTGGGAGGGGTTTGAACCTGCGGCCTTTAAAGTCAATGCCAGAAGCTTTAGTATGCTGCTACTGCGGGTCTAAGAAGCAAAGACATATATATATATTTAACTAATGCAGCAAGTTCACAACTAAGTTATTTATTCGGTATCAGTTAGCTCAGAATATACTTTTACACGCACAAAATCGCATCACTGAAAGTTTTTATAATGCGCCAAGCACTGTTTGCCCCATCGCCAGCACATGCAGACACCACCTGGTAAATCAGAAGCCATTGAAAATCGATATCAGTGAAAACCGTTTTTTTCCGTAACGGAATTCATGGCCGCCGCCGGAAGTTAAATATGGTAGAACAGCTTCTAGGGCTGCAAAAAATGTTATTAGTTTCTGCACAGGGAACAATCGTACTAGGGAATTATATTATCTTTGCAAAGCCAATAGCCTCCCAAAATTCTGCCCAAAAATTTGTAGCGATTTGTGTTTTGTTACTGTGCGCATCAAATTATTCCTCGTCTTGATTTAGAGCGCCGTCTTCTTGTGACAAGGTGATCGGTAACTCATTACAGCTTGAAATTCGATCCACACTGGGTAATCGAAAGCACACGCCTGAAGTTTCAGACAAGCTAAAGTTAAAAAATAATTTTGCTAATCTCTTTATATTGCTATGAAGAGCAAATGCGTCTATACAACAGGTCACAGGCTCTGCATAAAGATTAACTCTTTACTGTATGAAAACAAGCAAAATAAACTGCAGTGAAGTGAGTCGACGCGAGGATAAGTTGGTAATCGTGTCATATAACACACATAAAAATTGAAGAACACCCTTTATGCTGAGTTATTCTTATACGGTACATATACTGTAGATAGTTCCGAAAGAATAAGAAATTTCCATAATAGCCGAATTAACAAAGATAGAAGGCAATGAAATTCATGTAAGTAAATTCGTGTGTGTACGAAATAAAAATCGTCATTATTACGTGTTAAGCTTCACTTTAGTGCTCAGGTATTTGTTGAACGATTCCAAGCTTCGTGATTGGCCCATCGAGTGAAAGTGGCCAGCCAATGAGAGCCCGTAATTTTGAGTAATAAACAAGCACAGTAACCGCGTAAAAAGGCGAACTTATGAACTGAGCATTGTCCGAACCTGACCATAAACTGTGAGCAATGGACTGCCAAATGACTGGCAAGTGACTGCCAAATGCCTGCCAAGCACCGCATGTTTACAGGTGCCAATGAAGCCTATTAAATCAAATTGTCCTGGGAACCTGCGGCTTCGGTTATTTACATGCAATTGCGCCTGCGGTTTTTTACTCTGAGCAATTTTTAAAGAAAGGCTACCACACTGCGGTGGTGCTGTTAAGTTATATACTTTCGCGTCCTCAAATTAATATAATTAAATTTCTTTAAAAATATGTTAAATTATTGTCATGAAGGACTGCAGTTGTACTTGATATTAGTGATATTTAACCTGGAGGAACTAAAATTTTATGCAGCAGTTATGAAATTTAATTTGAAACAATTGTTGTTTGGTTCGAAAAAGAAACTAAAAATTGACTGAAACTAACTAAAACGTATATTAAATGGGCTAATATCTCATTTGAATATGCAAGGAATTAGTTCCATTTTTGCTTTCACGAACAATTAGAAAACTAATACTAATTGTAGAAAAATTATCTTAAATTGAAGCATCAGAAGAAATATCAATAAACATCCTAACATTGTGTTAATAATTTATGAAAGTAAGTTATTAATTATTACTATTACATGTAACATCGTTTAAAACAAATATTAACTGTCTTAGCCATCGTTACACTTGTCTATTTATATGATATTCCCTTTTCCGCGTTATCCCACCGCTTGAGTTGTCGCATATAAGTGTCTCTGTAGAGTGACTTATAATCTATATATCAATTATCACTTGCATTCTCGTATTGTAATAGGAAAATATATTCTCGCGTTGTATTAGGAAAAAGATAAAAAAAATTCCAAGTAAGGAAAATAAAATTGGTTTTACTTGGTACTTTATGCTATGAACAGTTTTTAAAGTGCGTATTTAAAATGAGTGCTCATTGTTTGACAGGCGAGAAACATATGATCATAATTGCGCGAAACAGATTTTATTATGACCATAGATAGCGAAGCAACACCGTAAATATAGTGCAGTATCAAAAGCATGATTATTTAGAAATATCATTAATTGACCATAGCAGATTAACTCTGACACACGTACACATAGAACGAGTATGACTATAGAAAGCCTGCCCCGTCTATGGTACCTCTCTGTTACAGTTACCAACAAATACCTACTGCAACTCTATTATAAACATTCTAATCTGTGTAACCGACGATGTCACAATAATTATGCTTTTCGTCTACCATGTTGTTGCACCACAAACGCAGTGATTTTTTTTCACACTACGAACATATATTCTTCATGGAACGCCGTAATGGGTGCAGGTTAGTGTTCACGCTGTACCAACCGCAACGCAAGCAAATCTTACGGAAGAAATAAATTAAAAAATGCGGAACTTGTTTATTGTTCACCGTAGAAGAAAATACTTTCCATTCTTCTCAGAAAAGCCTCTATAGCAGCCAATGTGAGGATAAAGTAAATTTATTTCCCAATATACCGTCTCCCAATACGCCGTAAACACCGCTAACTTTCAGCGCACCGTTTACCAGGTTTTTCTGAAAATCCTACTTCGAGACTCCATCTTACGAAGCAATTGTTTCGTGAAGATTCATTATAGCATTAACAATTGTTATTGCGTAATGGTTCCGTAAGAAATCTGTGCGCAGTCACGCAAGCGATTCCCTCTTCCATCAAAA
>LQNS02276498.1:2759806-2787172 GCA_001587735.2 Parhyale hawaiensis | reverse complement strand
TGAACGTGACTGAAAAGCGTCTATCGGGGAGGAGAAGGGCAAGGTATACTTAAGATGCTGACGATTCGGTGCTGTAACGAGGGGTAATGTTTCCAAAGTGTTGGGTGAGTGCACCTAGTGGCCTGGCAGGCTTTGTATTGAAACCGTATGGAACACAGAAATATTGGTTCATGGTGTACAAGACGGAAAATTGTACAAATATACTGATATTTAAAGCGTGAATGAACATTTATTAGTTTATAAATAGTGACAGCGTTTCTCATGTTCTGCTTCTAATCGACCACTTTCCTTGCATTGACAATTACTTTGAAAGCAACAGTCATTTTACTGTAACAAATAACACTGTAACAAATGTGTTCCTCAGCAGCAGTTTGTTTGTACCACGAAAGTATATTAACTGCCTTCCCGTAAAGTCAGAATTAGTTTTCTACAAACCACGAAGATAAAGATGAATTTTACTGATTCCGCTACTATTCAGATATATGCATTCACCACACAAGTGCATTGCCTACTGCTTTGTGGCGCAACAGGTATAATTCCTGACCCATTAACGTTCTTTCTCAATAATTGCTCTTTAGAGAAGACTTCAGTGGCGGGAAGACTCCTTAAGCTGCATTTCTGACTATTAGCAAGCATGAAAAAAAGTCTACTGCCGCGTTGCGTGTCTGTTCCCCACAACTTACATAGGGCAAGGGGCAGGAAGATCTTCTAATGCGTTCAAAACAAAGTTTATGGGCTGGACTTAAGTAGCCCAGCGAGAAGGGCTGTGCTGCGCATACCACTACTGCTTCGCTAATAAGGCACATCATGCAAATGAGTTAGTTGCTCTGCAGCCTCTTCTTTAGAGAACGGTTCGACAGGCTCGGGTCGCCGGCAGCCTTTTGCTGGCTACATGGATTTGAGAAGTGTTTGGTAATCGTTTGAGTCATTTAGAAAAGTAGGTGTTTGGTAACTGTTTGAGTAATTTAGAAAGGTAAGTGTTTGGTAACTGTTTGAACAATTTAGAAAGGTATAGATGTTTAGTAACCGTTTGAGTAATTTAAAAATGTGATCGTTTAGTAACCGTTCAATTAATTTAGAAAGGTATAGCTGTTAATAACCGTTTGAGTAATTAAGAAGGGCATAGGTGTTTAGTAACCGTTTGAGTACTTAAGAAAGTTAGGTGTTTAGTAACCGTTTGAGTAATTTAGAAAAGGTAGGTGTTTAGTAACCGTTCATGTAATTTAGAGAAGTAGATGTTTCGTTACCGTTTGAATAATTTCGAAAGGTAGGTGTTTAATAACAGCTTGAGCAATTTAGAAAGGTAGATCTTCAGTAATAGTTAAAGTAATTTAGGCAGGTAAGTGTTCAGTAATAGTTTGGTTTTCTTAGAAAGATAGATGTTAGGTAGTAATTTCAGTGATTTATAAATGAAGGGGATTAGTTTAGTATTACTTTAATTCATTGGGTGAACCAAAAGGTTAGTATTTAATTAAAGTTCGAGCAATTACTTAAAAAAATGGTGGTTGGTACTATTTAGTTTCAACAAGTTGAAAAGACAGAAGTTTAGCAACACGAGTTGCACGAGCAATATTTAAATGTGCATGCACTTAAACAGTTTTTGTGATTTCGAGATTAAATAATCTGGGGATAGAAAAACAGAGTATGGCTCCAATGATGAGGAGAGGACAGTGTACCTATGGTCAGAATTGGAGGAAGCTATCGAAGGGAGAAATGAAATGCAGCCAATTGCTGAATCTATAAAGGCTAAAGTACATAGTAAGACACCACTGGATCTGTAAGCGTTATGTATGCTAAGGTTTTAACAGGATTGAGATGGTGTTTCAGTCACGGTTATAATCTATGAGTATAGTATGAGAATTGGTGAGAATGGTCTAGCTGAATGCTCGTGCTATTTTATTTTTAGTCCGAAACACAGGGGGATGCAGGTTTCAGATTTACGGTGTTTTAACCACCTTGGCAACTAGGCTGAGACTCTGTTTCTTCCTTCAAAATTTGGTGAATGATCTTTTCTTTAGTACAACTCTCAGAGCAAGAGATTACAATTATAGTTCAAAGCAACAATAAGCTATGAAATATTAATGGTCATACATTGTTTAGTAACTAAAATAGCAGCCTTAGTGCTTAGAAAATATTTTTTTCAGGATTATTCATATCAAAATCATAAAAACTGTTTTGTGCGAGGACAAAATTCATCTGCAGCAGATCCTTAGTCAAGGGATCTTTAGTGATGGGATCCTTAGTCATGGGATCCATGGTCATGGGATTTGCCACAACACGTGGACGACGAGCAATAACGCACTTGCAAAGCCTACGGCTTGTTGTAACCTGTTGTAAAACCATTTTGTTTGGATAAGATTATGAAGAAACATGAAAACAGATGGCAATATTTGAGCAAAGATTACAATACTGTTTTACAAGGGATACAACTAATAAATAGAAATGATGGGTAACTACGCTAAACTAGTAATGCGTTAGTAAAATTTGGAAACAATAGATAAAAATAACGTCCAGGAAGTTAATGTCCACACATACCTTGCAATATTTTGCAATACATCGACAGGAAAAAAAAATAAAATTGTGCACAATTTCTGCACTATAATATAAATTTTTAGATGTTTCGCATTCAAATTTACACTCATACAATATTATTTTGGTCGATTAGGTTGGGAATTCTAGCCATGTTATAATCCATGGCAACCCATACATATTCTTCTCCAAATAATGGGAGGAATTTTAGTCTTGATCGTACGTACGGAAATCCGTTGACCACGTACCTGGTTATGCTCTAGCTTATGCTCTACCATATATAGTCTTCGAACATCCATGTACTGCCATCTGCCATATATAGTCTTCATACATCCATGTACTACCTTCGACCTTCGTTTCCTGACCAACCTTAAACAACCAATACTGCCTCCACCGATATCGACCTAAATATACTAAAATCAACGTAATATTTTAGTCGATATATCTACCATATTGTTTCGTCATCCATAATCGACCTTAATCTCTCATGCACCACTATATTCTACAATAATCACAACTCTTATTTCCGACTGGGATTCTGTAGTGAAAAATGACACTGGTTTCTATAAAAGGGCAGATACATTGATGTCTATATATATATAGAGAGGTAGAGGTAGCATATTTTAATTAATGACTTTCCATTGAGCTGAAATGTGTATGACTGAAAATGAGAACCCAGATCATATTGCAATTTTACAGCTGTCATGTACTGCTCTTGAGCTGTATTTACACAATTTCTTATGTATTTATCCATTCATTCTGATGAAAGTAGTGAATCGAGATACGCAATATACAAACACATGCGTGATATACAAACGTACGTAGGGGTTCATTTTTTGCAATGCTCTCTTGGTACCCATTGAAAAAAAAAAAACAATAAAATTAGAAAATAAAATAAATTACATAAT
Source organism: Parhyale hawaiensis (assembly GCA_001587735.2). NCBI lineage: Eukaryota > Metazoa > Arthropoda > Malacostraca > Amphipoda > Hyalidae > Parhyale > Parhyale hawaiensis. The sequence goes on along the minus strand of LQNS02276498.1, from coordinate 2,783,735 downwards.
ATTCTGTGTTTTTTTTATTTTGCCCATTTTTGAAAGGGTCATATCTTACCGTACCATATACATTCAACCTAGCTCGGTAAGTCGAAGGTAGGTTCAGTTTGCTGCACTATACATGTTTTACCTCAGGAACCAGGGCACTATTAAATAAAATGCCACCGCGCTCAGTTGCCTACATCGGTGAAAGTAATCATTCGGTTTCATTTTTTATTAGCGGTTGAGCATAAGTAAGCTGGTGATATTCTGGAAGTAACTTGACTGTGGTCATGCCTTCAAGTGCCATTTGTGAAACAGCGCACAAATTACAGTCTTGGTGACACACCTCAGCGCATGCCTGGTGAAGAAAAAACTGGGTCGACTCTATGGGGCGCTTCGGTAGGCATGAAGTAAGTCGTAGCTCGGTACACAACAGTGAAGGAACAGAAATTCATATAGATAATATAAATTAAAGCTTACCTAGTGTAAATTATTTTCTCGAGGAATCAGTTTCGGTTGTACTGTTTGTTAATGCAAAATGTTAGTAGGCGAAGAAAAATGACGTACATCGGTCCTTTAGACATTACGTTTAGTATTTTACTTAGCGGTCCCCGAATATTCAAAAGCAAATCCGCGTTGAAAGCAACAACGATATTGGGACATCAAGTCGATGATTCCAGGCGGAACATGTTTAGTAGCTCTCCTATACGTTCTTTCTCCGGGCGCTTCAAAAGTATGTTATGAGACATGGAGACGAAGCAGTGATAATGTAGTTATTTGATGCTATGTGTGAGCCACTGCACTAAGCCTTCTCATGTCTAAAACGTATTGTCGTATTGTGTGTTCCCTGTTGTACGGTTATGGAATATAGTCTAGAGTCAAAATGATACCGAAGAAATTCTACAAATGTATTGCAAAACCAAAGCGCCATTGGAAGTTCATTATTACAGATATTTAGGTGATAATGAAATATTTATTACTTACGAGAGCAATTGCAGCCCATAGTCCAGGCAAAAATGGCTGCAGTCTAACAATTTTCTGTGAAATTTAGTGGCGAAATCACTCGTTGTTTGTAAATGTTTACGAGTGAATGCCGATGTTGCGCCCACTGGCTGATAACACCCAAACTGCAGTAAATCAGTCAAGGACGCCATCCTACTCAAGGTAAACTAACCAAACTTTCGTCTGTTCTGCCTTTCATTTGAAACCACAAATCCCAAAGTTCATCTTCGATGCCAATTTCTCTACAATTAACGCAGTCAGTAAACGTAATCTTAAACTAGTTCTTCGCGATTAAAGAAGCTTACTGCGTCGGTCAAAGCAGCTAAATGTAGTCGGTCGTCTCCGAAATGTTGGGGTCGACGTCAATTTCAGTTAGCCTCTATTCCCGTAGAGCCGTAAAATCTTTGTTTACAGACCCCAGCTCCGCCCAGGTAAATGACATGCGAACAGCCACTGATAAAGAGAGTAGATGTGTGGGGGATGATAAGGAGTGCCGCTCTATCGATGATAAGGCGTGAGCACATAATGGATGAAGAGGGATGCTTAGCTACAGACTAGGTGAGTATGGGAGATGCTGAATACGGCAGGGAGTTACATAAGCATCGTTCAGCTCAAAGGATTCCAAGCGGCGATGCGAGATCGCCTTTTAATGATTCAAAATCTTGGATTATTTCCTTCTCATTGAAAAGTTTACTTTCATTTGTGGCTCAAATTTATGATTGATATCATCGTTTATCATCATAGAAGTTATTAATTTTGTAGGAGGTACAGCATAGAAAAAATTCGGAAAACACTTGATTTAACTTTCTCGTGACAAAAACGTTGAAACAACCTAGGACTGCGATCAAGTTTCATTTATGAAACCTAGTACGTTCCTTCTTAATCTACATTAAAACTCTGACGTCATCCTCCTGCTGTAACAGATCCATCGTTTTGGCAGGTTTTTTATCTTTGAAAGCAAATATATAAATTAGTTGTTATAGGCAATACGAAGTAGTTTTACCAAGATTATTAGAATTATTACAAGAGCTGATTTTTTACTAAATTTTATACTGAGAGATAACTAGAATGGCTTGTGGCGTAATACCATCACCCGCAGTAGGGGCAAATTCAACGAAGTCATTCTCGATGAACGAGTTGAGCGCACAGCCCCATGTGCTTAGCCCCAATCCCTCTTCAACAATAACATTGGAAAAGAATAGAACATAGAACACCCCGTTCTCCAGACGATCTGCTGCGGTGGAGGCAAATTCTCCCCAGGGGAGGAAAATTCAATACCGTCATTTTTTATGGTCAGCTAGGTCTGGTTCTTTGACAAAGGTCATATCTAGGTCAACCCAACAAACTCCCTACAAAAAAGTTATGAAGATTGCTCAACTCCTTCGACCACTTATTGGGTGGACAGGGAAATATATATACAAATATACACATATATACTTAAATCTTCAACGAAACCATTATCACCTCTTTCACTTCGTTCGCGGGTGATAAAAATTTTATTCATTGTTGTCCTAAAACCGATTCACACAAGTTCATCTTCATTACACACTTAAACAAACTCTACTGTTATTATAATAATCTTGTATTATTTTGTATAGAGTTAATATGTCTAACGAAGTATTCCTTTTGCCTAAATTATAGAATTTGAAAGATCTGATAGTGAAGAACAAGAGAAGCCAGCGCTGTGGGAATCCGATAGTGGAACTCAGCCGGCGGGAGATTTTTCATTCCTGCTCAGCACATACTTAATTTACCTTTTGTTCTTCACACTACCAGTACCCCATGCAACACTGACGTGTATCCAGAATCTTCTCAGGAAACACCATACGCATCCGAACTTTTTTCAGTGTACAACGAATGAAAAGTTTTCAGAATGTTGATTATTAGAGTGCGTTCACTCAAAAGTTTCTTGATCCATCGCATACAGTTCTGCCAATCTCTCCTTTACAGGCAAAAAAAATGCTGTCGTTTTTCTGTAATGTTGAATGAGATTCATCGTAGCCATTGTTGCATTACATGCAGAACTTGCCAGGCGGTACTGTTGTCATGGAGTTAAAAATTATTACACTATTTAGCATGCAATGTCAGCAACTGTTTTCATCACGAGTGTAAAAATTATAGTAAAGATTTTTTTTTCTATAGTTAACAACATAAAAATCATTTTAACTGTTTCTGTACAAACGCATTAACTATTTCCGCACTCGTTCCACAGGTGCACTGCGCAGAATTGCATCAACCATTTCCATAACCAGCTGACATATTATTGTACAAATCATTTCTACAATTTCGTGAAGAATTTCGGCACTCATTTTGTAGTTGGTGCAGAAATTTACTAATAATTTCTGTAATTAAGAATGATTTTTCTCTACTGTACATCTCCACCAACCAATTGCACAATTTCACTGTTCATTTTCCTGAAGTTCTGCGTTTAGCAATTTACGGCTATCAGAAGGCAATAAGAAACTGTCTACGAATCAGCTATCTTTATGGATCTTTATGGACTTCTTTAGCGATTTATTGAGAAGAGATGAGGATCGCAGGTCAAAAGGCTTTGCTTCCAACATCCGACCGCATAACTCCAGCAAATGGCTCACATAGGGGCTAATTAGAGACTGCTGCTCTTCAAAGCTGCTCCACACACAAAAATCCGTCCCCACAACTCAACTTTGGATGGCGAAAGATGGAGATTCTTTCGCATTCCATTGAGTTCTGTCAGTTCGTCTGACCACTCCTGGGGAATTTCGTCAGGATTTTTGTAAGTTTTGGCCTAGTTATGAAATTACTTGAAGCAAAAAGAGATGTTTTACTATATGAACGGTAAATTACACTCGTTAACAAGTATTTCCCACTGAAATTTTTTCTTCTAAGTAAACATATATATCTTCATAAGCTCTACTTTGTCAGTCCAAATCTGAAGTCCATTTTGCTCTATCATATTACATTTTAAAGTAATCACGCCCCGTGTTTTTAAAGTTTATTAGTGCTATTCCTGTAGATTGTCCATGCATCAGTGGCAGGCTTCCAGAGAGCAGATTTAATGTTACTCTCACGAGAATATCGAGTTCTAATATCTAAAAAACTGATGTGCTGGCAACTTTCAATTGCAGGTCTAAATTCAGCGTCCAACGGTGAATTAAAAGAATTCATAAATCCTCAGTTAAAAAACCAGAATTTATTTATACAGTTTTATACTGACCTGAAGTAGATGCCGATGTTTCAATATTCATATATCCCACCTGTTGTTATTTATGCATCGGTCAGACCGACTGGTCGAGAATCAATACCACCACACGCACACTGCATTGGAAATTTGTTATCTATTTACTTATTCAACTAATCGATACCACAACAGAAAACTGTCAGCCGGTAACTTGAGCAATAGGTACGTATATAGCCTATCATAATCGTTAAAATTTGTCATTTCTTGAGAACACGAAGTTTATACGACTCTTCCAGCAGTGATTCCTTATACCGGGGCCCCACGAAACCATCGTACGCTCAACCTACGGACAGATGTTCAGCTCGTAAGTCGTAATGATACACAGTGAAAGTTGGCAGCATAGATACGGTACCTAGTATAATCGGCGTGCGAGCTGAACGTCCCCTCATCAAGTTGAGCGCTACCGCATCGTATGCTTCGGCATCACAATGCTGTGCAAGTAGACAGCATTCATAATTACGGAAAATTTAACAAAGTAACTCAACAGAAGTGGTTTAATAGAGGAAATGAAAAACCATTTTCGCTATATATTCACACTTAATGTTATCTGATAGAAGCAAATTCTTAAGACTTCTATGCATGTCACGTATTCTTTCAAATCCATTTGGAACACTTTGTGTCCGCTGAAAATTTTTTTCAAACGAGTGTGGTAATTGCAACAGTCTTTTGAGGCTGTTTAAGTGGGCATCTCCGTTTAATTTTATGTATCAGTGGAATTTTTTCGTTTGTACTATAAAATGTTTCTATGCCTGTTTTTGGCATATATGACGGAAGCTATATCCCATGGATATTAATTAATGAGAGACCGAAAAATAACAGTTGTCACTTGTCAATATAAAGGAAATGGTCAGTATTATGCCTTACAGATTTTATACTCAATGTCAGCACTGCGAGATGCAAATTATGAGGTAACTATTCACTAGCAAAACTAGCAGCACCAAGTTTTTCTTGTTAAGAATAACCTCTAGAACTATCTAAGCACTGCGATCATAAACTCCCTGAATAACATATTGCAGCTACCAAACAAGCCAGTCCAACGCACGTGGTTTCCAGGAAACAGCAAGGCGCGCCACAAAAAGTAGCTGCCCCAGGTGAGGCTCGAACTCACAACCTCGGCATAGCTCAATACTGTCGTATAAGTACCGCGCGCTGACCGATTGCGCCACTGGGGCATGGTATTCCAGGACTCTGACATCATATGTGACAGAATTGTAGTAACATAACTATGCAAACTAACGTAAATTTGATATTCACAATATTACTGTTGTAATATCAATTCTATCACCTAAGCTATCAATAACGAAAGCAATCATGGTACTACCAGTAGTAGTACTACTAGTAAGAATAGTAACAAGAATGACTAGCAAAGTAATTCCTTTACCCTGGATCTAACACATTTATTTTGTGTAGTACAATAAATAGCTAGATTAGAAAATAATTTGATAAATGCAAGGATCAGCAAAAAGTAAAAAAGAAAACATACAAGCATAAATGAAAGTACAGAAGTTAGATCAAGTGCAGTTTATTTTTTAACCCACTGTTTCATCATTTTCGAGCGTTTGAACGGAAACATAGTGATAACTCGTAGTACCAAGCATACCAGGCGTGTGTCACTGCTCTAGTTTCATCCTATATACTATATTACATAAGTTGAGTTCATACCAAAATAAGAAGTAAACATCTTCATTATGAATCATATAGAATTGTTGTAACACATGGTATTATGAATATAAAATAAATTATCACACTTTCTTAGGCGAACCTTAGTGAACTAAAGAAGAATGTCCAATAATAATGATTGAAGTAATTAACTATGCGGCCACTTGCAGCCCCTGGTGGCTACTTGCGGCCCCTTGCGGCCACTGGTGGCCACTTGCGGCCACATGCAGCCACTTGCGGCCACTTGCGGCCACATGCAGCCACTTGCGGCCCAGCGGAAGTCTACCGTACTGCCTCGGCCTTGTTACTCGTGTGGCTGGAACGCCAATGGCCGCCTCTGCTACTGCAGTAAAAATGGTTATTTATTGCATTAAGTTGAGATGTCAGAGGGTTCAATCGTTGATACATTTAGGAGAAATAATCTGTACAGAAAACGTTTCCAAAACGTTCACAATCGTCTGCTGCTCTCAGCGCAGGGGCCTGAGTTCTTATGTTCTAGGGTTAGGTTACCTCCCCTCTCCCCTAAAAATGACGTGGACCCGAAAATCGCTTTCTTTAGGCCCTACTGTCACAAAACCCGAACTAATTTCGGGTAAGTTGGAAAAGAACCCTTTATAGCTTCGGGTAGGTTAGGTGAAGGTAGGTCTGGTTTTTCTAACTACCAATTTTTTCAATTTCGACAGGCGACAGGAACTTTAGTTTGTTTCTTTGAGCAAGATAGTCAAATCCAGTCTGTCCGGAACTTCAATCTTTCTTGTTCGATTCCCATTGTAACTAGCACTTTAAGTGGTATTTGCAAGCCGATTACGCAGCACACCTTAATACTATTTGCTTTGCGAACAGCCATCTGATATTGCAACACCCCGTCTTGTTATTTTTTCCTTGTTCTGAGTCAATAGAGAGACGACAAACTTCTAGATCGGCTTCGTATAAGTCAAACGTACTTTTGACTCTGTATCTTCACTCTCAGTTTGTAATGAAACGTAGTCTGGGTGTATACGGACGAAGATACGATAGAGTTCCCTATTCGGCTCCTAAAGACGACCGTATAGCACAATTGGAAGTACGTCGTCATGTCTAATTTGTAATAAAAACATTTTCTGGTGCTTTACCACATGAAAATAGAGTCCTCACGAAAATTCACAGTTCGTAGTATAGCACGACCTCGACGGACAACACGCAACATGACAGGCACTGAGCCTCGAACAGACATTACCTTTGCCTAGTAGGAGTACGCCTTAATATTCATTATCCGTCCTCGCTTTCGCTTTGTTGCAGAGATCTGCAGCGTTACAGTTCTTTTTTGGCGTCTTACGCAGGCCAAAGCACATATGGCAGAGTGTCATGTTCAGTTTTATATAAAAACTAATATTCTGGTTTCGTTTCAGATGAGGTGAAAATATGAACGTTTCAGCCGTCAATGCGAATCCAAAATTGTCGTAGTAGGTAGTGCACTTACAACTCCTGCTAGTTTGCCGGAATAGTAAGCAATAGGCAACAGTAGGCAGTGTACCTACACAGCTGCAGCAGGTTTGCCAGAACAGGCGGGCTCAGCGAGGTCCTGCTGCGGTAAGAGCCCAGACGACCTCTCGTGTCGAAAATGAACGGTTAAACTGGAAGAAAAGTGACAGAATTGATGGGGTGCACGGTATAAGGAAACTGATCCGGTGATAGGGAGGCTCCTGCGGTGCAGATTGATACGTTAGAACGGCGCTCGTATAGACATTAACGACTTCATTTTGTTTCTTCCGGCCGATCAGGTGGGTCAGGCTGGGGTACGACGGTGATGAGGATTAGATATGGTAGAGTTGGGGCAGAAGTAGCTAGGTTAGACTGGATAGTGGAATGACGTACAAATTATATTAAAGACATTAACGACTTCATCTTGTGTCTTTAGGCAGGTCTATTGGTGCAGGTTAGGGTAAATTAAATAGTTTTATATCATTCATATTTAGAGGAGGTAGTGGTGTCCAAATTATTTAGGTTAGACTGAGCACTAGCAGAGAGTATTGTAGAAATTACAGACTTTATCTAATTCCTTCCAGCATATCAGATAGTTCAGGCTTTATCCTGACCAAAACTTATCAATTCATAAACCAGATTAAAAAATTCATGTTTTTGATAGGTCACCTAATGTTCTGGGTGACATAATTACATTAGAGGATATTAAAGATATAGTCAAAGGGAATATTATAGGTTTTGCAAACTAGAATGTTAGAGGTTCCACAAAAGAGAATATTAAAGGTCTGGCAAAAGATAATGAACATTGGAGATCAGAAGTTAAGACAAATTATTAGATGTTTTAGAAAAAAGAAAATTAAAGTTTCTCAGAAGAGAATATTGGAGGATTCTGAAAATATGACTATTAGAAGTTTCGCCAAAGTAACCCTCCCACGCGTATCTTGATTTTGATTGAAGCTCGCAAACCTTCGCAGTTCCATGAATTTCAAATCAAACAAAATGAGAGGCCTCAATATATACACATGCAGGCCCGTGGCTATAAAGCTCTAGCGATTTCTGAAGCGTAAAGAATTCATTTGCATGGAAACGAGTTTCTTAAAAATGTAAAAAATTCATGGGTGCGTCGATGAAAAAAAAAATAGAGGAGATAGACGTTTAATCACTTGTTAAGATATTACTAGAAAACACGTGTGATTCGTCCAAAAATACGTATAATTTTTAATAGAGATTTGGCTATACCTGAATCATAATAACATTAAGGATTTCATAAAATATATCATTCTCTAATACTATATTTCTAAAAGTGGAATTTGACTTGCATTCTAACTCTACATAATTTCTTTTGAACTCAAAATAATTTTATTCAGACAATAAACATCCACATAATTACGGCAGAATATATTCCTGTAGATGCCCGAAACGAACGCATGTGATTTCACAATGTTGCTACGGATGCAATTTGCATCAGATTTTATGGGCTTAAATGGACCCAATTTCGGAACGTTCTTCAGTAAAATGAAGCGATTATCATAGAGACCATGGCAGTGGCGTGCCGGTGAACGCTTTTAATTACCAAACGAGGGAAAAATTCAATAATTTGCATAATCAGATGGGCCCCAGGAGGCGGTCCGAGACTGTGGAGATTGTAGAGAAGCTATTTGACCGTCGGAAACCATGAATTTTTTTTTATTAAATAAAACAGACTCCGACACGCAACGTTGCGCCGTAAAGGTGTTTTCAATTCACCACCTGCAGTCAATATACATAATCTAATTAGCTTAGCTTCAAGGAATTTTCAACAGAAGCCATGCTATTGAAGACGGCTCAGCAGTGCTAAACCTTATGGATGGGTATTGGGTAACCTACTGAATTTCTACTTACGGTTAATTTCTGATGAGAAAATTCATTCATATGGTAACTGCCCAGAAGAGCACAAGACGCGAAACGTTACTTGCTCGTGAAAGAAAGTTTTACGTGTTCAAGCCTTCGTTGGAATTTTATTTCAGTATTATTTTTTATATTAACTCGCTCAAAGTTTAGGACGTACAGTATACGGAAATGTGTCATTGCCATTTGGGATTGTGAAATACCCTTACAGAATGCATGGCTGCCCCGGAAGCGGATTCATGGTATTAGCTTCTCGATCGGGCCGCCAAGAATATTATATCGGTTAGAGCTTATAACAGCAGTGGTGGTCGAGATTATACCTGTAAGTACTGTAGATTTTTCCTGAGTGTAACAATGCGGAAGCCGAAGACATGCACGCAGTAAAATGCCGCGGAATGGTTGTAAAAAACGTTTCGCATTTGTACTATCTTGGCCAGGGGCCTTTAGATATATTATGCCTCTACGAATTTTTCAGCACTCCATTGTATTGTGGGTAGCAGTAGTATTACTGTTTTTACCCGTTTGTGTTTTACCAATGCTCGAATTGCCTTAAACAATCACCACAAATCTAAACATTTTGCACCCGCTTAAACCACACCTGTATAACAGTTAACCATTTTGCAGAACTACTTAAACAGTTGTGCAAAATGTTTAAGCTGTTAACTGTACACGACAAACTTGTATTAACCAATTAAGGAGCTTGGTATCGCATTAGTACTTCAATAAAGAGATCAAATAATATAATAAAGTTTGCAGTCCAACTGAGCATAGAACACCTCACAGATGTTAAACTGTTAACAGTATAAATGTTTTACATAACCGTTTAAATAGTTTTGTAAAATGGTCAACTGTTATACAGGTGTGGTTTAAACAGGTGCAAAATGTTTAAACTTGTGGTGATTGTTTAAAGCAATTTGAGCATTGGTAAAACACAAATGGGAAAAACAGTAGTAGAGACATAATACAAGATTTTCAAGCTTGTTATTCAGAAGCGAGTGGGTTACATGCAAGTAATGATTGTTTTTAAAGACCTTAAATTAATCTATATTGCCTCTGTAAATGAGACACGCCTGCATATAAAATTAGTTTGTATCACAAAAAAAAATCGTCTGCAGAATAATTTATTATTCTTTAGTACACACTTTTTTATTCTTTTTAAGGTAGTTTGGTTGTATAGTCATTGATGGCTATTTTTTGCAAAGTTTTTAGTTCTTACTTTTCTTTTTTATTGTAAATCCTTGGTCTACTGGTATGTGTTCACTTGCAGGAAAGTGTGTATTCTTCTCAAGACGGTTGTGGAATATTCGGCTAAACAGGGAACTTTGTGACACTATGACCGGTGTTGTCAATTGAGACAGTTTCTTTGAGAGAAATTAATTTCATTAGCTTTACTCTTGCCTGAGCATTGAGTTTATGACTGTTGAAAGAGTAATCGGCTTGAGTTTAACGCCTGAAATTTGGTGTCCAAAGCAGCGCAACTGACACTCATGCTTTCAGGATGGAAATTTCTCAATAGATGGCGTCTAATAGTGCCTCCATTACCACTTCAGTTTTATAATGTCACTGTGACCAAATTCCGATGCTTAATTCTTTGCCAAACTTAATTCCACCCGTAAGTCATGAGAGACATCGTTGGAATCACTTAAGCGAATCCCAACGGCTGTATAGCGCATGCGCGAAATGCAATTTGTCCCTCGATTGCGAGTAGTCTCGCTTAACGTGTTATGAGTTAAAAATACCTCCAATGAACTGGGGCTCGTGTGCTGCGGTAATGTACAGCGTAACATTGTGAACGCTACTGATGAACCGTTACTATAACCCTCTGTGTGGGAACATTGTTTCCTTCCCGGTGTAATATACTTACTAATGCCATTTTAGTTCGTAGAGAGAAATGAGCTCCACGACTAAAATGTTTGCAAGCAACAGCCGCTTCAGCCCGCTTACTTTCGCATACAGTACATTTAGTGATACAGCACCCCTATTTTCTCGTACTTATTCATAGTATTCAACATAACTGAGTCTGTTTTCTCCTCATTTTCGTACAAATCATGTATGCCTCTAGTCTAATGTCAGTAGCTATTCCACAGCTCACGAAGAAAATGAACGGAACTGCGCTTCACTCCACCAATTTTAGTTACGAACCAACAATGAATATTTCCTTTGTACGTGCCCCCCCCCTGTCCCCCGGCCCCCATTGAGTCCCCACGAAGTACAGCATTAACACCACTTGGCACCCTGTTTCGTCGTTACCTACACCCAGTATCAGATTTCAATATCAAAGTGCAATACAAGAAGGAGGAGTAGAACGCGCGTGTGCGTGTTTTAAAGCTTGTTTCACAACGTATAAGTAAAGAATGATTTGCGTAACTTGTTCGTTACTCTTTAGCTGAACATGTACGGTAATCAAACACGATAATAAAGTTCAGTACTTTTTCTAGCTGTTTATCTATCCACTGTCTGTCACGCTTGAAGGATTCTTATTCCACGGCTGTGTTGTTATAGGATCGCAAAAGCTATGAAGCACGAGTAAGTGGCAGAGGTACTATCTTAAGAACCACTCCAACGGTATCTTTGATGCGGCTGAGGCATAGGGCATTCATTGACTAAAAAATTGAAAGTTGTTGGCTACGTCGAAGGTTGATATAGATTTAATTTCCGCTGTAGTTCCTGCAAGTATATAGGAAAAAATTATACTGTTCCACAGATGGGGAATTGGCGGCTATCTTCTCTTCTGATATATGAAATCCAATCGGAGATCAAGGATGCGATTGTACAGTATTTAAAGTTTGAGATTAAACTGGGAGTGGAGATTTAAGTAAATCTTACGAGAATAGATGAAATTGTGTAATTAGTCGAGCTTTTTTCACATGGACGAAAGATACTTCAACAATTAAATATTTTGAAATTTGTTCTGGTTTCGCTGAGATGACAGAAAAAGTTCAAAAAATGATAGTAGAAGATCACGACCACGGGTATAAACGATGAACTGTCAATACAATTAGTTTGACTTAATTTTTTACTAGCGGCGAAGCCCATTTCTTGCTTAAACTTACGACCAATGTATCTACCGCAACAATGGCGACGGTCGTCATCTATAAAACACGTTAAAGTGCTCACACAAATATGGAGAAAGTACGGAACCGACGCGAGATGCGCGTGCTAACATTCCATGGGGATTAGAGAAGTCATTGCACTAACAAGCTAAGAGTGCGATGTTCACCAGTAAGTGTGAACACGGAATGCTGGTCACGCTTCTATGGTTCGATCGAAAGAAATGGTCGCGCTGAAGCAACGATGGTTTTGCGGGGCACTGAGCAGAGCGGGGGCATCCGGGTCTGGGGGCCGCAAAAACCAGGCAGCGGTTGGATTGGATTTCGTACTGACCGATGGTAGATCGAATTATACTTGAAAATAACGAGACGGTAAAAATGAATGGAATTCAAAGAGGAATCTAAAATCTGCTCCCTATCGACAGTATCTTCAGAAGCCAAGTTAAATTAATCGTAAGTTAGTAGAAGTACCTGGTAGCTGGTTACTTTTTTAAGCAGCCGGTATCTCCAATAGCCAGTCTTAGAATTTTTCATTTTTGCAACTTTTTACTAGCAAACATAAATGATCAGTGCATTTTTCACAATTAAAGTAAGAAATAACTGCTATATGGGAGAAAAGATTTCATAAGCAAATTGTTACTCAGCTCTAGAAATTTGGGGAAATTTGTATTAAATATAAATAAAATACAATAGAGGGAAATTTGCCAACGCAAAAAAAAAAAAAAAAAAATCAAAGCATCTGATCGACAGTATCTCCGGAAAGTTCTTAATAAAGATGATAAAACGAAATACAAGAAAGTAAAATTTTCCAAATGGAGAAAGAAATGGGAATATTCGATCGACACCATCACTTGAAAAGTCTCTGTAGTAGGTAAACGGTGGAGCAAATTTCGAGTGTGGGCTATATACCAACGCCAGAAAGTAATCAGAAATCCTGATCAGAAGCACCTCATGAAGGCAATATCAGGTTAGCCGTAAGACTGATGCTTGGCAAGTGGCGAGACGGATTATGAAGCAAAGGTTTAATGACAATTCAACTGACGCAGACAAACTGGCGGATGTCCATCATTGGTCATTGAAAGACCTGCGGTTCTTTGACAAGGTAAAAAAACTTCAATGGCTGCAATGAATTGTTTGTAATGACAGAGACGGTGGCACCGATTTTCGCCTTAACAATTTAGAAAATATTGCTGGAACTGGCCATGTGTGAACAAACAAGCTTTTGCTCATGTGTAAAAGTGGTGAAATCAGAATGAGTGCTCAATAATCGCAATTGAAGCACAGACTCAAAAAATTATCGGAAAAGGTAGCTTCGGTTAAAAACCGCAAATGAAGGTGATTTTTTTTATATACAGATATGACTGACTCACTGGCAAAACCAAGTTGTGCAATGAAAAGAAACTTTCAAGATATAACTCAGCTGGAGAAATTGTGAGTAACGATGGTTGGAAATTTTCCTGTAAAGAAAGTCATGCAGGGCAAATCAATTAATCTTGTAAATATAAATACTAAACAAGAAAGTAACGATTTTATCACATGAAGACTTCGTACAAGTCACTCTTTGTGCTGTGCAGTATATACCCGTTAACGGCTGACGTCGACTTATGTCGGTCTCTTGTTTCGTTCCCTAATGGCTTTGGATCACAGTAGCTGTGGCTAACTAGTGCTCAATTTTAAAAAAGAAAAGACCTAAATAAGTTAAAAATAACTTGAGATTTTTGGCAATAAACCCTTCCGTCGAGCCTTTTACCTGTCCGTCAGCCAGGCGCGCGCTGAGATGCAGGCAACACAGGCGACACAGAACAGAGCAGGGCAGAATACTCCATCTCACTTGCTTCAACCTAAGCACGCATATTGACACGCAGGACAGCACGCAGTCGTTCGAATGCAGTTTCCTGTGCCACGTGCGGCGCAGCTTGATAGCAACTCAATCATTTAGTGTTTACAATGTCGTCCACGGAGCAATTCATACAGGCTGTTCGCCACAGAAGAGTGCTGTATGACACTAGTCATCCTGATTATATGAGAGGAACTTATATGGTCGAATTATGGGCCCCATTGCATCGAGTCTACAATTAACAGATGGCGAGTATTGGACTCTCATTTCTATCTCATTTATTTTTTCCATGTAAACTTCCAATATTATCTTGATTTTATAAATTAAATAAAACCATATTTCCATATGATTATACTTTTTTTGGCAACAGCCATGATCAACACTGCTGCACAGGATGACGGACTGCTTGTCAATGCGCGTACCACGTCTGTGCTGCCCTGTACTGCCCTGCTCTGCGCTGCCCTGCGTCTCAATGTGCTCCTGGCTTCAACAGGTTAACTAGTGTACTTGCCATGTCGAGGAGAGCCAAACTATAAATTTACTGCTGGTATTCTGTTTGATCAGTGTGCTGCCCATGGATGGAGCACAACTCACTACTGAAGTAGGGTTAAGCACGCGTAATGCCCTCTCCAGAAATTGTCGGAGGTGAGCACTTCAGGGTATTTGCGGCTATGCCACAAGAAAAAAGAGGCTGGAACAAGGAAAGCTCAGCCGCTAGAAGTGGCCGCAATTGCCCAACTCTGGAAATTCCTACAAAGTTTTATTGCTAAGGTTAAAAAGTGGATAAAATTTTAAAAACATTTTAGTATGCTTTTCGTACATCATATCTCAATATCTTTCGAGACATAGAACGAGGGTACCGTTAAAAATATCTCAAAGTGTATATACTTCACAAACGTGGCATATTAGTTTCATTCAAAAAATAAAATGTAGGCAATATCATAAATGGCCTGATCGTATGCATTTCTAATGCTCCATCTCAGTTTCACTAAAAGATAAAATGTGGACAACGTTATGAATAACCTGAAAGTATGCATTCCACATACGTATTGCATCTCCGTTTTAGCTAAACGTGGACAACATTATAAGCAACCACGCAGCATGCTTTGCGAAAATTATCTCAGTTTTGAGTAGGTGAAATTATGTAAGCCTTAATTCTGTGTTTTCAAGAATTACATTGAAGTCTCCGGCATGGGTTTGAAAAGGAAGCAAAATATTGTTGAGATAGGTTGCCCTCGTATATCCTAGTAGTCTGACTTTATCGTTAATTTATATACGAGAGGTGAATGAAAATTACCCGAGGCTGGCACGATGGCCATCGCCGATTTTGCGATGGTGATGGTGTGTAGACCATCACAATCGGAAAAACTACGATGTTACGCTCGAACATCGCAAAAATCTACCGGCGATAGCGATGGTCCGATGGAAATCGTATCAAGCAATCGGCGATGGCCATTTTCTACATCGGCGATGGTATTATGAGTAAGAAATGGTCCGATGAAATGGCTGAACATGATATCGGCGATGGCATACGATGGGCATCGTCATCGGTTGTACGTCCGATGCCGATGAGATAAGGCTAACACTAAAGAAAAAAAGTCTTACGAGTTTGAAATATTCATTTTTATAGTAACATTAAAACAAAGAGGGGATTACAAAGTTTATTTAATACATTTCCCAGATCTAACTATGGCAATTAATAACCTGGGTCTTACATTTCGTACCTTTTATCACCTAGGAACAGTATTACTGGTTTGAAAATCACACACAAGAAGAGGTTTTATATACATAAAAGAGATGCTGCTTTTATGCGTGGTTTGTGGTCTGAAATGGTTGCATTTTAAAAATGTGGTAATGCGATGGTTCATCGCCGGCGGTTATTTCATCGTAGGTCATTGCAGATGAAAATTGGCGATTTTTGGCTCCAATGCCGATGGAGCGATGATATTGCCATCGTACCATTCATTTGCTACCGCAACATAATCGGAGATGCCGACCTCTGAAAATTACTGAGCCTCCAGGGTTACTGTTCTCGGTAACAACAAAGTTGGACAAAATGAATTGACTAAAGAGAATACCGATCACTAAAATTACTCGTTGAATCGGACGACATAAGTTGCTGTCTTAGCAACAAAGACAGAAAAACACTTGCAGTTACACCATTGCCTGGAGTTACTGCTGTTCTTTTCACCCACCCCTCGTAGCACGAACCCAGGAAGCAACTGTAGAAGCAGTGCGTTGGGTGCCGTGGGAAGCCTTTAATATTCTGAGAGCACAGCCCTTCACTGTGTACGGGAATCGTAACATTAAGATACGCGGCTGGTGATAACGAGATATACTGCGCGCATATTTTCCGATACATGAGGAAGCACGGACCGGAGGATGATGCAAACAGTTGCACACTCTTCCTTACAGCAGCTGAAGCATGGAACAAAAAATAAGTGCTTGCTGGCTGCTTTATGTCGAGCACAGACTAGAGCATGGATCTGGGTTCAAGCAGCTGATTTCATTCTAAACAGGCACGGGCTTAAATTCAGTATTACTGCTTCATATTTTCAGCAGTATTAATATTAGATTATATCACTGGCAGTAGACGGACCAACAGCCCCATTGCCAGAGAGCAACAGGACTAACGCTCCTACCCTCTATAAGTTATTGTCGTTCCCTCATTCGGAAGAGAACAGCTCTTCTCAGTGGCAGGAATTGCTATCCTTGGAAATTATAGAATTCACGATTCAGTTCATGTACTATCTTCTGGCTACATTAATAACTTCTACCTGAAGGAGATTATAACTCTGAACGTCTTTAATCCCAAGCGTATACCCTCGGGGACTGAGGAGTTTATCTTAATCATTCCTCCATGGACCATGGACTTCCAGCCGGAAGGGTAGAATTTCTAGGCCTGGAGGAGATCATAATTCTGTTGGACTCCTGATCCAATAAGTTTTATCCTGTGCGGAGAACTCATCGCCGTCGATGCTAAATCATGCACTGCATGCTCGAAGAGAAAGAACTAAATTAGTAGAAGATCCACCACACTGTGCTTGGGTCTCCAGTATAGAAAAAAAATTATCCAATTGTTTTTCGTCACAATTTATCAGATTTTTCGTCAGACGCTTTACTTTTGAAGAAAAAAATATACTTGCAGGAGTTCAGAACTCTGGGTTTCCAGTACCTGTATACAGAGTACGTAGCTTCAACGATTGAAATCAGAACTATCTAATTATTGGATTTTTTTATCATGCAGCTTATGTGCCTGAGAGTCTTTCTGGAAATAACCACCTTTCCCGATAGGATATAGTGTTTCCCGGCGTTCTCAGCATATTCGTGAACTACACCAGTCCTCACCGAATTCCAATCACATCTTTTACTCCCAATGACAAAAAAAATCTACTTGGTGGCGACCCGTAATTCCGCGAGTCCTTAGTCTTTACTGACGTTGTCTGAGGAGTCAAAATTAATTCGATCATAGTTAATTTACCACTATAGACTCATTTTCTTTTAAAATGAAAAAATTTACAGAACAAGTATACTTTTGTATAAAGCTCCAGTTATTACAGACATTTCCCAAGAAGTGAGAACTGTAATTCAGTTAAGAATCAGTCATATATTTTGCTCATAATAAAAAAAATTGTTTTTCGTCTACGAGTGCCATATGGCTCATACGTCAAACCTAACATTTGCATCACCCAATAAAATACGGAATTAATGTCACACCAACATAAGTACACTTCGAGGAAACCAAACACGTTGGCCAAGTCTTCATTCTTGACATATTTCAACTTTGGGTTTGGTTGCTGCATCTCAGTTGATTGACAATCGCCCATAATACTACTGAGAAAAAGAATTCTTCTTGCCAGTAACAAGCAGTTCATTTATTGGGTCTCCCAGTTTTATATTACTTGCCCCATGAATTGAAAAGCACACCTCATGTGAGTTGACATCACTTACTTTAGTTTTGTAGCTTACTCAAAACTTTGTGGGTCATCAATTTCTACTAATTTTCTCAAAAGATTGAATACTGTACATACAGAGTGGATTCTCAATGTCTCACTTTACTCTCTCTGAGAAGGAACTCCACTTTAAGGATCTCCGCTGCTCCGTGGGTCGCCGCACCTACACCAACAAACACCGCACGATCCTGTCCCTGAGGTCGGCCCTGCAGTCTCCCAATCCCAAGATCATCCCTACTCAGCGGCCACTCAGCGCACGATCCCCATTTTTGTTCACAGTCATGCGCGTGAGGTGACTGTGGGTACAAGGTGCCTGATTATTACTCACGTGTGTTTTAACTCACATAGGATTGTGACAAGCTTCGTGTGCTAGGTAAACAATTTTTTTTTGCATTCTGTTTCAGCTGCGCGAAGACACGATTTCAGCAATACAGAAAACGAGAAAATTTAATTTAAACTTGTTCTTTAGGGTTTTTAACGACGAAAATTTTCATTTGATACAGCTAGTCTGCTACATGGAATATTTTAAGTATACATAGTTCGTACTACATCGAAATGCGCAGAATATTACGATGCATGTAAGTTCCTTGTCTCTGTTTGAACGAGAGCCACCTAATACTGTGTAATTACCAATTTAAACGCAGATTGCGGTGAATAGAGTGTGTGTAGGCACAATTGGCTCCACAATCTACTAATTTAATATACTGGTATATCAAGCACAATGAATATAAAACTATGTTACGATTATATCATGCAATGGACATGTGTTACGTACACCAAACGTTAAATTGGTAAGTAAGTGCACTTAAATTACCTACCCAGTCCATAGCAACGAACCACGAGTTACTGTATCAAACTACTGTCAAACCTTTATCTTAATAAAAGATAACAATTAAGGAACGATTTGTAGGTGAAAATTTCTTGCGCTAAGCCATGAACAATTAATAATCCCTTAAACTAACAAAGTTTATATGAACTCCAGTATAGGTAAAACTGATATTTAATTGTAAAGGTCCAGTTAGGAAGTTATAATGAGAATTGTTTACTACTATCTAACTTCTAGTGAATTTATCCACTTCCTATCCCTAACGAAGCGATATGCTCTTTAAGCGGGTAGCTAGATACTTATGCAAGAATGATGTCCTCAACATATGATATTTAATGTTAATAATTACTGCTAATCCGTTACTGTGGATAATGTGATCATCTCTTAAAAAGTGCAAAAAAAAAAACGAAAACACATGATGAGGATCTATAAGTGTTGAAGGCAGCTGTAAAGTAGTCGCTTTGAAAAGAAAAGAATCGTGCAGCCATGACCTACAATATGTTGTATTTTATGTATGGTGCGAGGGAGAAGAGGATGAACCGTTGCTGACGTCATGTATAGCCCAGCCTAAATGATGCTAAGCAGCAATGGCAGTAGCTGCATTTTTACACAGAATAACGTACTTGATGTTGGGAGAAATCACATTGTTGAGATAGTTCTACCATCTACCGTGTCTTATATATGGCTAAGACATAGGACCTCTACATATGACTTGCATGCTTACATCAGTGTTGCCTTCAACACATGCTGTTGCCAAGGTAAATTCATACTGCAATCAACGCTCTACAGAAACAGTGCGACACCAAGCAGATCCTTTCAGTTCAGGTTGCCAGGATTAAGCCGCCTGACCCTGAGTTGAGGACGAAAAAGAAAGGTGCTGTAATAGGCTTACAGTAATGACCCCTGAATGATACAAAGAAATATCTTCATAAATACCACGAAGTAAAGCGCCAGTTCAGAAGAATTGGGTCTTCTTGGCAGAAAAGTCAGATTTTGCAAATTGAGATGAACGTTCAGTTCGAGTTAATGCCTTGCAGTTACCCTAAATCTGTTGTTTGTTGGAATTTCCCGGAAGAGCTTCCTGCTAAAAGTAACTAGTATACAATGCGTTTGTTACGCCGTTGCCAAAAAGTAACGTTAAGCTTGAAGCAGTGGAAGGCCAAGGTAAGTGCGAAGGATTCCAAAATTGACTTTCGTACCCTGGTCTTCACGCTGCCAAGCCAGAATAGTCAAGATCTGAGACAAACTATGTATATAGCCTAACTTGAGTTCAATGCAGGTGAGATTATAAAGATTTTATTACCCAGAAATTGTATTTAATAATCACATTTTAGCCCTGCAATGGATTTTCATTTCGCTTATTCGTTGCCATATCGAATTTCCTTGGAGTTTGGTTCGCCTGCATAACAAAACTGGTTCATAATTTTTAACATGACTATTAGCCCTATATAAGTAAACCAGGCTGTGTTATTTGCTACAAGGGTTCTCTGCCCTTTTGTATTCCTACGAAAAAACTTTGTTGTAAACTAAACTAGCCTGGATTAGAAAGGGTTAAACATATGGGGTTTAATTCAGTAATGGAAGTTTCAGGTAACGTTAGTCCAACGACCTACTACGGTTACAATAAGTTATGATGAAGCTATACGCTGCATTTTTTATGAGTAGCCCTTGAGTGATTAATCATTGAAATCGTCTTGACATACACTGGGAGAGACATCCTCCACAGCTAAAAACTCCTCCTCCATGAGTAGCAAGCCCTCAACGGCCAAAACTTCCCAAGCCATTTTAAGCAGACTTCTTCTCCACTTCCGCTCCATCTATATATTTAAGCTCCGCATATCAGCGGCTATCGATCATGCTTACGGGCATTCATGACCATCTCTTTGGCGGAGATTCTTCTCCCCCCTGTTTTTTTATTTTTTCTTTTTTTTTCTCTTTCGTCTTCCATTTTTTCTCCTCTCGTTTCCCCAGTCTTCTACATCCTGCTACTGTAATGGCAATAGCTCATGGAGGGCCAGGGTTAGTCCCGGTGTCTCTTTGGGAATGGGCCTCTTGGTTCGTCTACTGCCGCCTATCTGATCTAATCTAATAAGAGAGAGATAATTAAGGAAACTATAGTATGCTCTATAGGATCAAAATTACTGGCTAAAGTCGCTAATATGAACGACATGCGAGTTACATAACATCGCATCAAGCTGTGCTTACGAATACATAGTGTAGCACCGGCATACAACGCATAATTTCAGGAATAATTGACAAAGTTACTCATGAACCTTATCTGCAAGGCTTAGGCTTTGATAACAGCCTCATGCAGTGATGCGAAGGCCGTATTTATAGCGAACAACATGTGTCTCTACCGTCTGTGTGTCTGCACTCGCCGACTGCATATCTGTCTTTTGGGAGGATATATGGCAGAGGGCTCAGTGCCCCTCCGACTTTTGTGGCGGTAGGTCATGCTGTGCTTCAGGTGTAGCTTGATTTTCTGTGCGGCTAACCGTCGTAGCAGCGGGCTAGAGTGTCCCCACAAACTCGAGTCAACTGTGTTTATAAACTAAGAATAAAGTGTAACATTAAAACCATTTTATTATCCTGCACAACATACGCGGCACTGTAATTGTACTTCACTGCGCTTCAAACAAAATGGTAAGTTTAGAGATGCTCTGCATCTGGCGTTAGACTTCAGCAAGAATTGGTTGTCAATTAGAATCTTGTTGTTGAGAATGAAAGATAATGGGATGATTCGGCAACATTTTCCTAACCCTTACTCTGACCAATAAGGAAACCAATTAGGTACAGTGATGGAGGGAATATATACAGATCAAGTGAACAGAAGAATAAAAGGAAAGTAAGCTAAGCGACATAGCTGGTGCGTTGCAAATGTTACTTAAGGTACGTTTTGAGTGACAGCAATCAGCAGAAATATAATACTACTTTGCCAGTACATTGTTATTAATGCTACTCGTTTCAGGACCGAGAAGAGTAGATACGTAAAATAGTGCATACAATAATTGTGACTGCAACATCACATTATGATAGTATTTTATGAAGAATGTGAAGAACCCTTGTATTTGGATTTTCTCATATAACGTGAATTTGCTATATAGTACATCTCGATTTTTTTTTATTGGGAATACAATTCATAATGACAAATGGGAGCAACACCAGAGAACTATGAACTATCATCAGGATCGTGAGTGTTTTACGACAGAGAGAGTTCATTGTAATTTTCATGATCGTGTCAAGGGTAATATATTAGAAATTTATTTCAACTTGATGAAGAAAAAATAATGATGTATCTACCAAGATCGTCCGTTGAATCGAATTAAGATTAACTATATAGCTTTACGAATAAATTTTGATAATATATGTATTAGGCATCAAGCTTTTTTCACCTTGCTAGGGTTCAAAAGAAGTCCAAGAGTAAGTTTTTAAATTATCCGCAAATAAAACTTGAGAAATGTCATTAATCACCGAAATAACAAGCTACATAACCTTTTGTGCTAAAATAAGTTAATCACTTTCAGTTATTAGAATTTCACAGCTGTTAACTGTTAAAATAATGCCAGCCGTTAAAATAAATGGCATAGTTAAGTCTATATTTATTACAATGAAAACAAAGGTGATAGTGATATTAAGACCCGGATCTTAGAATAGTTATATAAATTAAATCGTCTCTTGTGACCTTCTGCAGGTCCTACCCAAAGACCTACCAACAGCTGGTTGACAAACTACTTCTGTTCATCACTTGAGACAAATGACAGCTTTGCACTGACAAGTCCATATCAGAGCTGACAAATGACCGGGCAAGTTGTTTGTCATCAGCTGCAGTTGTCAAGTCATTTGGAGGAGATGAAGGTCGTGTTTGCAATGCTAAAATAGCACAGTTCCCGTACGAATAGCATGCGGTCAACGAAGTGACAATATCAGCTATTTTCCTCACAAATACACGGCTTCGGCAAGCGTGCATTTTATCTGCTTGGGAAATTCTTTTCGCTGGTTAACTGCAACCAGGTATTTATAATATGTAGTTGATGTATTATGATAGTGAATAATTTATTGAGAAACTCGATCGCAATTATCTTTTATTAGATATCTCACAGCTTTTCCAGCTCGAAAAATCTCACTTTATGTTTTTCGCTACTTTACTAAAGTACATTTTTGTTAAGTACTATAAAAATGAAAATACAATTTCAGTGAATACCATGATGAGACCTACCAACATCACTTGTCATGACAAACTTTATGCATGGCTTATTGTGAATGCTGTCAAAGCTATTGGATAAAGAAGCACTGCTCTAGCTTGTAGAATTGAAGTTTGTACCTAGAGATACAATTCATATACAAAGTCTTAATTCAAGTAATGTACTCAGTACTCACCGGCTGAAGTCGATCGTAGCGCCTGAGGCAGTGGCGTGCACGTCTGCAATAGAAGTACAATTGTTAATGCAAAAATAGATAATAGTTCATGGATTTGTGTTAGCTGCACCAACTAATCTGGAACGTGAAATTACAACATTGGAAAAATGCATTACACTTTATTATAAAGTCACTGAATAATAGGTAGCAATGTATTCCTTAGTCACTTGTTAAAATCGCAGGATCCTGAAATTGGGGTAGCAGAGGAAGCAGGGCGAGTTTAAAATAAAAGTTTCCGAGAGAAACTTGAAGCAATTAGTGAGATAGAACCGCATAGTTAATATTTGCTCATACGTGCATCGACTTTCGCAAATTCAGGAGCAGGAAATGCTCTCTCGGCCTGCAAATGAGGATTGATAGGTTGAAAACCTCCCTCTTAACAATTATCCAAAGGTGCTCTAACACTAAACAATCTAACATATATATACAGAAAATCCTTTGCACAACGGACATCTCGGCACAACGGACTTTTTCATTTTAGTCCGAAAGGTTCCATCTGCACTACGGAAAACTCCAGTAAAAGTCCGTTGTGCTGATTGCCCTCAAAAAGAACAGAAAAACCATCAGTACAACGAAAAAATCCATGAAAGTCCATTGTGTTGGATAAACCTCTAGCACAACGGACATACTATTGTACCACAAAAT
>LQNS02276498.1:2738842-2759706 GCA_001587735.2 Parhyale hawaiensis | reverse complement strand
TTTTCTGAAAATCCTACTTCGAGACTCCATCTTACGAAGCAATTGTTTCGTGAAGATTCATTATAGCATTAACAATTGTTATTGCGTAATGGTTCCGTAAGAAATCTGTGCGCAGTCACGCAAGCGATTCCCTCTTCCATCAAAACTGTGAAGCGAAAAGCTGCGTTTTGACGTACAAGGGCGGGAGCCCAGGCGCTGCGCTCCGGTATCAGAGCGATTAATTTCCCAAGGAAACCTGTTACTTCTTCTTAGAGCCGTGGAGAGCTGGGAGCCCGTGACCCTTCATGTAAGGTGTTAAATTCACGCTGTTCTTTACGCAGAAAAATATGGTGATCGATGAAACTTCGTGCACCTGCATGCTTGCCATTAACTGTAAAACTTTCTGCTGTTGAAAGAGATCTGGCGGCCAGGAGTGTAAGTTTTTAACCCTTCGGTTTTAACAGCATCAATTCGTGCAGGTGAAACGGAACTGCTCCTCTATTTAATAACAGCTAAAAATGTATCAATTGAATTCACGTCTATTTTTTCTTCGTTGATGTCGAAAGCATTTTTGAATCACGTAGCTGAATGAAATTTTTCGATTATGTTGAAAGAAAATATTTTTTTTTCGCAACGAGTGGTACGTACGCAAAAAGTGAATGTTAATGAAATCGTGAGAAGTAATCCATGGCTGTTATATAACTAGATAACATTATTTGTCATTAGTATTCCCATTGTTTTCATCCTCAAATCTCTGAATGATTTTGACATAATGACAATCTCTCATAGAGGGCTGGAGCCTTAATACCGGCTCTTCTCTGGGAATAGGTCTGTTGACTCGTCTACAGTCAGCTTTCAAATCTAATTTTCACTGATGATGCAAAGATGTCGGTAACTTGATCGATGCCTATATTTGGAAATCTTTTCTGCCACATTTACGGTACACTTTTAAAGCTGTCATTTCATGCTAAAGTTCTGATGTTGTAGTTAAGAGACTGCAGATACAGTAGAACGTTCATTATTATTTAATTTTTAAAATTTTGTCTGTAAAACGAAATAAAACTTTCAGTTCAATATTTGTGTGTGCTCATGACGTTATATCTAATGCAGTTTCAAAGATAATACGATAGTTACAGCTGATTTTACTTTCATCTTCTATATTTATGTTTTTAATAATATAAATAACGCTTCAGGCAGGGAGTGGTAAGTTGGTAATTCGTAAAAGAACTATTATTTACTTATCTCTCACGAAACAGTTACATTGTTGTCAAGAATTGCTTGCGTTTTCAGCGAATTCGTTGCTTTCGCAACGTAAATTAAAGAAATTAAAGTGATCCTTCTTACTGTAAAATATATATCGCAAAATTATTTTCAAAGAACCGATGTCTTATAATTTCCACTTTTATCTTTTTTTTTTTTTTTAATCTTTATGGCACCCCTTTGAGGACTCTATTTTAAAAAAGCAACATACATGTAAAAAAAATTGAATGACAGTTGAAAATTGCATGATTTTAATGCAAGTATTCCAAAATCGCGACCAGAAACAAAAGTCAGCATCAACATGCATGAACATCCTTAAGTATTGCACACTGGAAACCAAGCGCAAGCTTCAAGGTCTGTATCTGAAAATGAAGCACTTGTCAGAATTTGAGCAGAAAAGAGAAGAGCTGACCAGACACTCTCGCTAAAATGACTTTATCACTAGGTTTGCCCCTCCAGATTAGTGTCGAGATAAGGTGGCCATGAAGTGTTGTTAAGTGCTTCGACTTGCACTGACTTTTCGCAGATAGCCCCTCCTCTTCCCGTTCCATATGAATTCTACGACTGCTAAGCCACGACATTGCTCCCCATTACAAAGGTTTCACAACCCACTCTGAACCTAGGGGCCTGGCAGGCTTTGTATTGAAACCGTATGGAACACAGCAATATTGGTTCATGGTATATACGCCGGAAAATTGTACAAATATACTGATATATATTTAAAGCGTGATAGAATAATTATTAGTTCATAAATAGTGACAGCGTCTCTCATGTTCTGCTTCAAATCGACCACTTTCTTCGCATTGGCATTTACTTTGAAATACAACAATCATTTTACTGTAAGAAATAACACTGCAGGAAATCTGTTCCTCATTAGTAGTTTATTTGTATCACGAAAGTATATTACTTGCCACCCAGTAAAGTCAGGATAAATATGAATTTTACTGATTCCGCTACTATTTATATGCACCCACCACACAACTGCATGGCCTACTGCTTTGTGGCGCAACAGGTATAATTCCTGACCCATTAACGTTCTTTCTCAATAATTGCTCTTCAGAGAAGACTACAGTGGCGGGAAGACTCCTTAAGCTGCATTTCTGACTATTAGCAAGCATGAAAAAAGTCTACTGCCGCGTTGCGTATCTGCTCCCCACAACTTACATAGGGCAAGGGGCAGGAAGATTTTCTAATGCGTTCAAAACAAAGTTTATGGGCAGGACTTAAGTAGCCCAGCGAGGAGGGCTGTGCTGCGCATACCACTACTGCTTCGCTAATAAGGCACATCATGCAAATGAGTTAGTTGCTCTGCAGCCTCTTCTTTAGTGAACGGTTCGACAGGCTCGGGTCGCCGGCAGCCTTTTGCTGGCTACATGGATTTGAGAAGTGTTTGGTAATCGTTTGAGTCATTTAGAAACGTAGGTGTTTAGTAACCGTTTGAGTAACTTAGAAAGGTACGTGTTTAATAACCTTTGAGTACTTTTGAAAGGTAGGTGTTTAATAACAGTTTGAGCAATTTAGAATGGTAGTTCTTCAGTAAAAGTTTAGGTAATTTAGACCGGTCATACCAAACGCCGAAATCAACCGAAATCCACCGGAATCGACCGAAATCCACAGAAATCTACTGAATTCCATCTAAAAAAGATTTATTTTTTCACATTTTTTCCACACTAAACGAGGCCTATTGCTGACAGGGTTGATGATTTTTTTATAAGAAAAAGTCTATATTATTTAATTTTATTGATTTGTTTGATTTATTTTTTTCAAATTTTCTTAATGGGGAATTATACAATAATTCTTGAGAGTTCTTCTCTAGTGTGCTAAAGATTTTACTTACAAAACACGTGTTTTCCTCATGCCTAAAAAAACTTTAATTGCAAAAAATCAAGTACCTAGCTAGGAAATCTAGTGTAGTAAATGTTGGAGTAATAATTAGCCATCAGCTATGCAATTCTTGAGAAAATAATGGTAGACTAGCTTTAAGCTTCGAGATAACTCAGTAAAATATACATGCAGGTAGGTAAATAATTTTTTCAGTTGTCTAACCAAATTTTCCCAAGAGTTGTGAACAAGTTCCCGTTGCTTAATTGGGTGAAAAATGCAAAAATAAACCAAACCTAATAGAACGTGAGATTCATTGCAGTTCACTGTACAGCTGTGAAGGCAACACTGGCAAGTAATGACTACTGACACATAAATAATACTTTACAGAGATCTAACTAGGTATTTTCTAAACTTAGGCTATCAGTAACATACTCTGCAGATGGCAGAGGCATCAGTAAAGGGCTGGTGTACACATTTGTACGTGATATTGGCGAGATGTTTGATGCGCATTACGTACTTGCTAGAGAGTTGCGTAACTAGTTACTATCTATTGTGTTACCTTATCTTATAATGTAACCGAAATGATAACCGAGCTTTAAATGTTTTGAAATCGTCTCTGTAGACGATATTTTTATTCAAAATTGATTTTTTCACAAATAGTCACTCAATAGGCCTCCCAAATGAAAAACTGCTCAATATAAATGAGAAACACCATTTATTATCTTTTCAGTTCAAGATTATTTCACTTATGACCAATTTTATGATCTATGGTACAAGAAACATAACTCAAGCCATAATTTAATAGATTTATTGCAGGAAAAATTGAGATTCAAATCACAAGACAAATGCATTACAATACAATACAGACTATTCCTTTGGTATTTTTTATAACATACATTTAATATTACCAACATCAATCTGACTGGTAAAACTGCAATTAAAACGTTAACATGTTACTTTCAACTTATAGGTGTGCGCACACCTCTTAGAGGTGTGAATGCGTTGGGGTGGGGGTTATGATTTATTTGGATTATGACTCAGGCTCTACCGTTGCTAAGCGGTTTCCCTTTCGTAACAGAGTCGGTAGATTTCGGCCGATTTCGGCTGATTTCGGTAGATTTCGGCCGATTTCGATGTTTAGGGTGACCCATTTAGACAGGTAAGTGTTTAATAATAGCTTGGTTTTCTAATAAAAATAAGTGTTGGGGAGCACTTTCAGTTATTTATAAATGAAGGGATTTAGTTTAGGATTACTTTAAGTCATTGGGTGATACAGAAGGTTAGTATTTATTTAAAGTTCGAGCAATTACTTAGAAAAAATGGTGGTTGATAATATTTCGTTGCAACAAGTTAAAAAGACAGAATTTTAGCAATACGAGTTGCACGAGCAATATTTAAATGTGCATGTATTTAGACAGTTCTAGTGACTTCGAGATTGAAATAATCTGGGATAGAAAAACAGAGTATGACTCCAATGATGAGGAGAGGACAGTGTAAATATATGGCCAAAATTGGAAAAAGCTATCGGAAAGAGAAATGATATGCAGCCAGTTGCTGGATCTAAGAAACCGCTGCATCTGAAACTGTTGTGTTAAGATTTTGACAGAATTGAGATGGTGCTTCAGTCACAGTTGTAGTCTATGAATATAAAATGAGAATTGGCAAGAAACGTCTAGCTGGATGCTTGTGCTGTTTTATTTTTTGTCTGAAACGTAACGAGTTGCAGATTTTAGATTTTCTGTGTTTTAGCCACCTTGGAAACTATAGTCTGAGACTCCGTTTCTACCTTCAAAAATTGATGAATTGTATTTTTTCTTCATACAACTCTCAGAGTAAGAGGGTACAATTACAGTTCAACGCAATAATAAAATATAACATATTTATGGTCAAACATTATTTAGTAACTAAAATAGCAGCCTTAGTGCTAAGAAAAAATTTATTTTAGTATTATTCACACAAAAATAATAAAAACTGTTAAGTCGTAAGTGTGGTAAGTTTTGTGTAAGGGCAAATTCATCTGCAGCAGATCCTTAGTCAAGGGATTTGCCACAATACGTGGATGACGAGCAATAACGCACTTGCAAAGCCTACAGCCTGTTGACACCTGTTGAAAAACCATTTTGTTTGGATAAAATGATTTTCTTAGTAGGAAATTTGAATGCAATATTTGCTGTAATATCCAAGGAGTGAATATGTTATGATGATAACGAAACTCACCAGAGCTAAAACTAATAATGCCTACCAGCTGTAATGTGTTTTCGGGACAACTCTGATATCGAAGACTGTCCATGAGTAGGGCGTAGTAGTCTAGACAATCACCAATTCTATACGTATACGCTTACAATCGCATTCACTCTACCAACAATCGCCTGATATTGCTATTAATGCAATTATCTAATATATATATATGCTAGCGTACTCCAAAGTGAAAAATGACACTGTTTCCTATATAAAAGGGCAGATATATATATATATATATATGGCATGTTTTAATATATAATTTTCTACAGAGTAGAAATGTGTATGACCGAAAATGAGAAACCAGATCATACTGCAATTTTAGAGCAGTCATGTACTACTCTTGAGCTGTATTTACACAATTTTTCATTTATTTATCCATTCATTCCTATGAAACTAGTGAAATGATATATGCAATATAGAAACAAATACCTACCATACAAACGTACGTAGGCGTTAATTGTCCTGCAATGCTCTCATGGTACCCATGAAAAAAAAGAGACATAATCTTCTGCTTTTTTTTATGTTACCAATTTTTCAAAAGCCTCATTTCTTACCGTAGCATATACATTCAACCAAGCTCAGTAAGTCGAAGGTAGGTTCAGTTTGCTGTACTATACATGTTTTACCTCAGGAACCAAGGCACTATTAAATAAAATGCCACCGCGCTCAGTTGCCTACATCGGTGAAAGTTATCATTCGGTTTCATTTTTTATTAGCGGCTGAGCATAAGTAAGCAGGTGATATTCTGGAAGTAACTTGACTGTGGTCATGCCTTCAAGTGCCATTTGTGAAACAGCGCACAAATTACAGTCTTGGTGACACACCTCAGCCCCGGCAGGCGAAGAAAAAACTGGGTCGACTCTATGGGCGCTTCGGTAGGCATGAAGCAAGTTGTAACTGAGGACACGGTTGTGAAGGAACAGAAATTCATATAGATAATTTAAATTAAATTTTATTCTACTGTAAATTATTTGTACAAGGAATCAGTTTCGGTTGTGTTGCTTATTAATGTAAAATGTTAGTAAACGAAGAAAAATTATGTACATTGGTCCTTTAGACATTATGTTTATTTCCATTTTTTTGCATAGCGGCCCCCGAATGTGCAAAAGCAAATCCGCGTTGGAAGCAACAACGATATTGCGACATCAAGTCAATTCCAAGCATAACATTTAGTTTCTCTTCTATACGCTATTTCTACGGGCGCTTCAAAAGTATGTTATAAGAGACATGGAGACGGGGCAATGATAATGTAGTTATTTGATGCTATGTGTGAGCCACAGCACTAAGCTTTCTCTTGTCTAAAACGTGTTGTCGCATTGTGTGTTCCCTGCTGCACGGTTATGGAATATAGTCTAGAGCCAAAATGATACGGAAGAAATTCCTACAAATGTATTGAAAAACCAAAGCGCCATTTGAAGTCCATTATTACAGATATTTAGGTGATAATGAAGTATTCATTACTTAAGAGAGCGATTTTAGCCCATAGTCCAGGCAAAAATGACTTCAGTCTAACAATTTTCTGTGAAATTTAGTGGCGAAATCACTCGTTGTTTGTAAATGTTTACGAGTGAATGCCGATGTAGCGCCCACTGACTGATAACACCTAAACTGCAGTAAATCAGTCAAGGACGCCATCCTACTCAAGGTAAACTAACCAAACTTTCGTCTGTTCTGCCTTTCATTTGAAACCACAAACCCCAAAGTTCATCTTCGACGCCAATTTCTCTACAATTAATGCAGTCAGTAAGCCATTAGATAAACTAGTTCTTCGCGATTAAAGAAGCTTACTGCGTCGGTCAAAGCAGCTAAATGTAGTCGGTCGTCTCCGAAATGTTGGGGTCGACGTCAATTTCAGTTAGCCTCTATAGGGCATCTGCCGTAAAATCTTTGTTTACCGACCCCAGCTCCGCTCAGGCGAATGACATGCGAACAACCACTGATAAAGAGAGTAGATGTGTGGTGGATGATAAGGAGTGCCGCTCTATCGATGATAAGGTGTGAGCACATAATGGATGCTTAGCTACAGACTATGTGAGTATGGGAGATGCTGAATACGGCAGGGAGTTACATAAGCATCGTTCAGCTCAAGGGATTCCAAGCGGCGATGCGAGATCGCCTTTTAGGGGGTTCAAATCTTGGATTATTTCCGTCTCATTGAATAGTTTACTTTCATTTGTGGCTCAAAATTATCATTGATACCATCGTTTTTCATCATAGATGTTATTTATTTTGTAGGAGGTTACAGGCATACAAAAAAATCCGAAAACACTGATTTAACTTTCTCGTGACAAAAACGCATAAACATCCCAGGACTGCCATCAAGTTTCATTTATGAAACCAAGTACGTTCATTCTTAATCTAGATTTAAACCCTGACATCATCCTCCTGCTGTAACAGATCCATCGTTTTAGCAGGTTTTTCATCTTTGAAAGCAAGTAAATAAATTAGTTGTTACACGCAACACGAAGTAGTTTTACCAAGAATATCAAAATTATTGCAAGAGCTGATGTTTTACTCAATTTTACACTGAGAGATATTTTGGTATTTTTTGATGCACTTATATGCAGAACTGGAACGCCTAGTGGCGTAAGACCATCACCTGCAGTAGGGGGCAAATTCGACGAAGTCATTTTCGATGAACAAGCGCACAGCCCTATGTGCTTAGCCACAATCCCTCTTCAATGATAACGTAGAAAAAGAATAGAACGCCCCGTTCTGCAGACAATCTTCTGTGGTGGAGGCAAATTCGTCCCAGTGAAGGAAAATTCAACGCCGTCATTTTTTATGGTCAGCTAGGTCTGGTTTTTGACACGGGTCACATCTAGGTTAACCCAACAAACTTCCTATAAAAAATTATGAAGATTGCTCAGCTCCTTCGACCACTTATTGGGTGGACAGACAAAATATATACAAATATACATCTATATACTTAAATCTTAAACGAAAACATTATCACCTCTTTCACTTCGTTCGCGGGTGATAAAAATTATATTCATTGTTATCGCAAAACCGATACCCACAAGTTCATCATCATTACAAACTTAAACTAACTCTACTGTTATTATAATAATCTTGTATTATTTCGTATAGAGTTAATACGTCTAACGAGGTGCTCCTTTTGCCTAAATTATAGAGTTTGAAAGATCTGATGGTGAAAAACAAGAGAAGCCAGCGCTGTGGGAATCCAATAGTCGAACTCAGCCGGCGGGAATTGTTTCATTCCTGCTCAGCACATGCTTAATTAATCTTTTGTTCTTCACACTACCAGTACCCCATGCCACACTTACATGTATCCAGAATCTTCTCTGGAAACACCATTCGCATCCGAACTTTTTTCAGTGTGCAACGAATGGACAGTTTTCAGAATGTTGAATATTAGAGTGGCGTTCACTCAAAAGTTTCTTGATACATTGCATGCAGTTCTGCCACTCTATTCCTTAGAGGTAAAATACTGTTGTCATTTATTCTATAATGTTGAATGATATCCATCGTAGCCATTGTTGCATTACATGCAGAACTGTAATCAAGTAATGTACTGTAATCAAGGAGTTAGTAATTATTAGACTAAGTAACATGAATGTCAGCAACTGTTTTCATCACGAGTGTAAAAATTATAGTAAACATTTTTTTCTATAGTTAACAACATAAAAATCGTTTCAACAGTTTCTGTACAACTGCATGAACCATTCCCGCATTCGCTGCACAAATGCACAGCGCAGAATTGCGTCAACCATTTCCATAACCAGCTGACATATTATTGTACAAATCATTTCCACAATTTCGTGAAGAATTTCGGACCTCATTTTGTAGTAGGTGCAGAAATTTACTAATAATTTCTGTAATTAAGAATAATTTTTCTCTACTGTACATATCCACCAACCAATTGCACAATTTCACTCTTCATTTTCCTGAAGTTCTGCGTTTAGCAACTTACGGCTATCAGAAGGCAATAAGAAACTGTCTACGAATCAGCTATCTTTATGTATCTTTATGGACTTCTTTAGCGATTTATTGAGAAGAGATGAGGATCGCAGGTCGAAAGGCTTTGCTTCCAACATCCGACCGTATAACTCCAGCAAATGGCTCATATAGGGGCTAATTAGAGACTGCTGCTCTTCAAAGCTGCTCCACACACAAAAATCCGTCCCGACAACTCAACTTTGGATGGCGAAAGATGGAGATTCTTTCGCATTCCATTGAGTTCTGTCAGTTCGTCTGACCACTCCTGGGGAATTTCAACAGGATTTTTGTAATTTTTGGCCTAGTTATGAAATTACTTGAAGCAAAAAGAGATGTTTTACTATATGAACGGTAAATTACACTCGTTAACAAGCATTTCCCACTGAAATTCTTTCTTCTAAGTAAACATATATATATTCATAGACTCTACTTTGTCATTCCAAATCCAAAGTCCGTTTCGGTCTATCACATTACATTTTAAAGTAATCATGCCCTGGGTTTTTTAATGTTATTAGTGCTATTCCTGTAGATTGTCCATCAGTGACAGACTTCCAGAGTGCAAATTTAATGTAATTCTTACGATAATGTCGATTTTTAATGTCTAAAAAGCTGATGTGCTGGCAACTTTCAATTACAGGTCTAAATTCAGCGTTCAACCGTGAATTAAAAGGAATTCACAAATCCTCAGTTAAAGGACAAGAATTTTTTTATACAGATTTATACTGACCTCAAGTAGATGCCGCTGTTTCAATATTCATATATCCCGCCTGTTGTTATTTATGCATCGGTCAGACCGACTGGTCGAGAATCAATACCACCACACGCACACTGCATTGGAAATTTGTTATCTATTTATTTATTCAACTAATCGATACCACAACAGAAAACTGTCAGCCGGTAAC
Source organism: Parhyale hawaiensis (assembly GCA_001587735.2). Taxonomy (NCBI): domain Eukaryota; kingdom Metazoa; phylum Arthropoda; class Malacostraca; order Amphipoda; family Hyalidae; genus Parhyale; species Parhyale hawaiensis. Next base: position 2,749,540 of record LQNS02276498.1, on the reverse strand, counting down.
TTGAGCAATAGGTACGTATATAGCGTATCACAATCGTTAAAATTTGTCATTTCTTGCGAACACAAAATTTGTACGACTCTTCCAGCAGTGATTCCTTATACCGGGGCACCACGAAACAATCGTACGCTCAACCTACGGACGGATGTTCAGCTCGTAAGTCGTCCTGATACACAGTGAAAGTCGGCAGCATAGATACGGTACCTGATATAATTGGCGTACGAGCTGAACGTCCCCTCATCAAGTTGAGCTGCCATCGCATCGTATGCCTCGGCATTGCAAATAGACAGCATTCATAATTAGGGAAAATTTACCAAAGTAAATCAACAGGAGTGGTTTAATAGAGGAAATGAAAAACTATTTTCGCTGTATATTCATACTCAATGTTATCTGATAGCGGCAAATTCTTGAGACTTCTGTGCATGTCACGTATTCTTTTCAAATCCATTTGGAACACTTTGTGTCAGCTGAAAAATTTTTCTAACGAGTGTGGTAATTGCAACAGTCTTTTGAGGCTGTTTAATTGGGCATCTCCCTTTAATTTTATGTATCAGAGGAATTTTTTCGTTTGTACTGTAAAAATGTTTTTATGCCTGTTTTTGGCATATTTGGCTGAAGTTATATTCCATGGATATTAATTAATGAGCGACAGAAAAATATCAGTTGTCACTTGTCACTATAAAGGAAATGGTCATTTTTATGCTTTATAGATTTTGTACACAATGTCAGCATTGCGAGATGCAAATTATGAGGTAACTTATCACTAGCAAAACTAGCAGCACCAAGTTTTTCTTGTTAAGAATAACCTCTTGAATTATCTAAGCACTGCGATCATAAACTCCCTAGAATAACATATTGCAGCTACCAAACAAGTCAGTCCAACGCACGTGGTTTCCAGGAAATAGCAAGGCGCACCACAAAAAACAGCTGCCCCAGGTGAGGCTCGAACTCACAACCTCGGCATAGCTCAATACTGTCGTATAAGTACCGCGCGCTAACCGATTGCGCCACTGGGGCATGGTATTCCAGGACTCTGACTTCATATGTGACAGAATTGTAGTAACATAACTATGTAAACTAACGTAATTTTGATACAATATTTACTCTTATAATATCAATATTATCACCTAAACTAATAACAACGAAAACTACTACTACCAGTAGTAGTAGTAGTTCTACTACTAGTAAGAATAGTAACAAGAATGGCTAGCAAAATATTTACTTTGCCCTAGATCTAATACATTCGTTTTGTGTAGTACAGTAAATAGCTAGATTAGAAAATAAGTTGATCAATGCTTAGATCAGTAAAAAGAAAATAAGCAAACATACATGCATAAATGTAAGTACTAAAGATAAATCAAACTCAGTTTATTTTCTAACCCAACCCATTATGTTAACGCGTTTTACCAAGCATACCAGGCGTGTGTCACTGCTCTATATCCATTCTATATACTATATTACATAAATTAAGTCCATACCAAAATAAGAAGTAAACATCTTCATTAAGAATCATATAGAATTGTTGCAACACATGGTATTATGAATATAAAATAAATTATCACACTTTCTTAGGTGAACCTTTGAGAACTAAAGAAAAATATCCAATAATAATGGTTGAAGTACTATGCGGCCACTTGCAGCCACTGGTGGCTACTTGCGGCTACTGGTGGCCACTTACGGCCACTTGTAGCCACTTGCGGCCATTTGCAGCCCCTTGCTGCCACTGGTGGCCACTTGCGGCCACTTGCAGCCACTTGTGGCCCTGCGCATGTCTACCGTACTGCCTCGGCTTTGTTACTCGCGTGGCTGGGACGCCAATGGCCGCCTCTGCTACTGTAGCAAAATTACTATTTATTGCATTTAGTTGAGATGTCAGAGGGTCCAATCATGGATATTTTTGGGAGAAATAATCTGTACAGAAAACGTCTCCAAAACGTTCACAATCATCAGCTGCTCTCAGTGCAGTGGCCTGAGTTCTTACCTTTTGTACTAGCCACAGGGGACTTAAGTTTGCTTCTTTGAGCAAGGTGGTCAAATCCAGTCTGTCCGGAACTTCAATCTTTCTCGTTCGATTTCCATTGTAACTAGCACTTTAAGTGGTATTTGCAAGCCGATTACGCAACACACCTTAATGCCATCTGCTTTGTGAACAGCCATCTGACATTTGAACGCCACCTCTTGTTCTCTTTTCCTTGTTCTGTGTCAAGAGAGAGACGACAAACTTCCAGATCGGCTTCGTATAAGTCAAACGTATTTTTGACTCTGTATCTTCACTCTCAGTTTGTAATGAAATATAGTCTGGGTGTATACGGACGAAGATACGATAGAGTTCCCTATTCGGCTCCTAAAGAAGACCGTATAGCACTAATTGGAAGTATGTCGTCATGTCTAATTTGTAATAAAAACATTTTCTGGTGCTTTACCACATGAAACTAGAATCCTCACGAAAATCCACAGCTCGTAGCATAGCACGACCTCGACGGACAACACACAACATGACAGACACTGAGCCTCGAACAGACATTACCTTTGCCTAGGAGGAGCACCCCTTAATATTAATTATACGTCCTCGCTTCCGCTCTGTCGGAGAGATCTGTAGCGTTACAGTTCTTTTTTGGCTTCTTACGCAGGCCGAAGCACATATGGCAGAGTGTCATGTTCCGTTTTATATAAAAACTAATATTCTGGTTTCGTATCAGATGACGTGAAAATATGAACGTTTCAGCCGTCAATGCGAATCCAAAATTGTCGTAGTAGGTAGTGCACTTACAACTTCTGCTAGTTTGCCGGAATAGTAAGCAATAAGCAACAGTAGGCAGTGTACCTACACAGCTGCAGCAGGTTTGCCATAATAGGTCGGCTTAGCGAGGTCCTGCTGCGGTAAGAGCCCAGACGACCTCTCGTGTCGAAAATGAACGGTTAAACTGGAAGAAAAGTGACAGAATTGATGGGGTGCACGGTATAAGGAAACTGATCCGGTGATGGGGAGGCTCCTGCGGTGCAGATTGATACGGTAGAACGGCGCTCTTATAGACATTAACGACTTCATTTTGTTTCTTCCGGCCGATCAGGTGCGTCAGGCTGGGGAACGACGGTGATGAGGATAAGATATGGTAGAGTTGCAGCAGGAATAGCTAGGTTAGACTGGATAGTGGAATGACGCACAAATTATATTAAAGACATTACCGACTTCATCTTGTGTATTTAGGCTGCTCCATTGATTCAGGTTAGGGTAAATTAAATAATTGTATATCATTCATACTTAGAGGAGGTCGTGGTGTCCTAATTATTTAGGTTAGACTGAATGCCAGCAAAGTGTATTGTAGAAGTTACAGACTTTATCTAATTCCTTCCAGCAGCTCAGATAGTTCAGGCTTTATCCTGACCAAAACTTATCAATTCATAAGCCAGATTAAAAAATTCATGTTTTTGATAGGTCACCTAATGTTCTGGGTGACATAATTACATTAGAGGATATGAAAGATATTGTCAAAGGGAATATTATAGGTGTTGCAAACTAGAAATGTTAGAGGTTCCACTAAAGAGAATATTAGAGGTCTGGCAATGGATAATGAACATTGGAGATCAGAGGTTTAGCCAAAGAAATTATTAGATGTTTTAGAAAAAATAAAATTAAAGTTTCTCAGAAGAGAATATTGGAGTATTTTGCAAAAGACTATTAGAAGTTTCGCCAAAATAACCCTCCCACGCGTATCTTGATTTTGATGGAAGCACGCAAACCTTCGCAGCTCCACGAATTTCAAATCAAACAAAATGAGAGGCTTCAATATATACACAGGCCCGTGGCTATGAAGCTCTAGAGATTTCTGAAGCGTAAAGAATTCATTTGCATGGAAACGAGTTTCTTAAAAGTGTAAAAAATTCATGGGTGCGTCGATAAAAAAGAAAATAGAGGAGATAGACATTTAATCACTTGTTAAGTTGTTACAAGAAAACACGTGTGATTCGTCCAAAAATACTTATAATTTTCAACATAGATTTGGCTATACCTGAATCATAAGAACATTAAGGATTTTAAAAAATATATCACTCTCTAATACTATATTTCTAAAAGCGGAATTTGACAAGCATTCTATCTCTACATAATGTCTTTTGAACTCAAAATAATTGTATTCAGACAATAAACATCCACATAATTACGGCAGAATATATTCCTGTAGATGCCCGAAACGAACGCAGTGATTTCACAATGTTGCTACGGATGCAATTTGCATGAGATTTTATGGGCTTAAATGGACCTAATTTTGGAACGTTCTTCAGTAAAATGAAGCGATTATCATAGAGACAATTGCAGTGGCGTGCCGGTGAACGCTTTTAATTACCAAACGAGGGAAAAATTCAATAATTTGCATAATCAGATGGGCCCTAGGAGGCGGTCCGAGACTGTGGAGATTGTAGAGAAGCTATTTGACCGTCGAAAACCATGAATTTTTTTTTATTAAATAAAACAGACTCCGACACGCAACGTTGCGCCGTGAAGGTGTTTTCAATTCACCACCTGCAGTCAATATACATAATCTAATTAGCTTAGCTTCAAGGAATTTGCTACAGAACCCATGCAATTGAAGACGCCTTAGCAGTGCTAAACCTTATGGATGGGTAACCTACTGAATTTCGACTAACGGTTAATTTCTGATGAGAAGATTCATTCATATGGTAACTGCCCAGAAGAGCACAAGACGCGAAACGTTACTCGCTCTTGAAAGAAAGTTTTACATGTTCAAGCCTTCGTTGGAATTTTATTTTATTATTATTTTTTAATTTAACTCGCTCTACATTTAGGAAGTATACCGAAATGTGGCATTGCCATTTTGGATTAATAAAACGCTTAGACACTTTTTCCAAATTTATAAAAGCTAGTTTTTGATCATTCCCAATTTTATTAAGAACAATTCTTGAGTAAAAATAAGCACAAGCTATATAAAAGGCGACGTTTCGGCAATCAACAAATGCCATCTTCAGGCGAATTAAANAGGAAGTTCGAAAATTCGTTGTATTTGACATTAATTGCCGGAAGTTCTTGTCTAATTGTTAAAGCCTCCATGATTTTTAACGACGTGGTGTCCTGACAAGAATGCAATACCGAAAACGAGGAGAAGAAAGTTGCAGCTGAGGGTAGTTCTTTTTGGTGTTCATCACGGAAGTGTTTGTGAATACTGCTTGCGGCGTAGCGGTACTGCTTGCACCGCACAATCCATTTTGGATTGTGAAATACCCTTACAGAATGTATGGCCGCCCCGGAAGTGGATTTATGGTATTAGCATCTCGGGCTGCCAAGAATATTATATCGGTTATAGCTTATAACAGCAGTGTTGGTCGAGATTTTACCTGTAAGTACTGTAGATTTTTCCTGAGTGTAACGATACGGAAACCGAAGACATGCACGCTTCACAATGCCGCGGAAGGGTTATAAAAAACGTTTCGCATTTGCACTCTCTTGGCCAGGGGCTTTTATCATATTATGCCTCTATGAATTTTTCAGCTCTCCATCGTATTGGGGCTAGCAGTAGTATTACTGTTTTCCCCGTTTGTGTTTTACCAATGCTGGAATTGCCTTAAACAATCACCACAAATTTAAACATTTTGCACCCGCTTAAACCACACCTGTATAACAGTTAGCCATTTTGCAGAACTACTTAAACAGTTGTGCAAAACGTTTAAACTGTTAACTGTCCATAACAAACTTGTATTAACCAATTAAAGAGCTTGGTGTCGCATTAGCACTACAATAAAGAGATCAAATAATATATTAAAGTTTGCAGTCAAACTGAGCATTGTACACCCAATAGTTTGTAAAACTGTTAACAGTATAAACGTTTTGTATAACTGTTTAAGTAGTTCTGCAAATGGTCAACTGTTATACAGGCTATTTTTTTAGCAAAGCTCTTAGTTCTTACTTTTCTTTTTTCATTGTAAATCGTTCGTCTACAGGTATGTGTTTCCTTGCAGGAAAGTGTGTATTCTTCTCAAGACGGTTGCGGAATATTCGGCTAAGTAGGGAACTTTGTGACACTATGACCAGTGTTGTCAATTGAGACAGTTTCTTTGAGAGAAATTATTCTCATTGGCTTTACTTTTGCCTGAGCATTGAGTTTATGACTATTGCAAGAGTAATCGGCTTGAGTTTAACGCCTGAAATTTGGTGTCCAAAGCAGCGCAACTGACACTCATGCTTTCTGGATGGAAATTTCTCAATAGATGGCGTCTAATAGTGCCTCTATTACCACTTCAGTTTTATAATGTCATTGTGACAAAATTCCGATGCTTAATTCTGTGCCAAACACCCGTAAGTCATGAGAGACATCGTCGGAATCACTTAAGCGAATCACAACGGCTATATAGCGCATGCGCAAAATGCAATTTGTCCCTCGATTGCGAGTAGTCTCGCTTAATGTGTTGTGAGTTAAAAATACCTCCAATGAGCTGGGGCTCGTGTGCTGCGGTAATGTACAGCGTAACATTGTGAACGCTACTGATGAACCGTTACTATAACCCTCTGTGTGGGAACATTGTTTCCTTCCCGGTATAATATACTTACTAATGCCATTTTAGTTCGTAGAGAGAAAAGAGCTCCACGACTAAAATGTTTGCAAGCAACAGCCGCTTTAGCCCGCTTACTTTCGCATACAGTACATTTAGTGATACAGCACCCCTATTTTCTCGTACTTATTCATAGTATTCAACATAACTGAGTCTGTTTTCTCCTCTTTTTCGTACAAATCATGTATGCCTCTAGTCTAATGTCAGTAGCTATTCCACAGCTCACGAAGAAAATGAACGGAACTGCGCTTCACTCCACCAATTTTAGTTGCGAACCAACAATGAATATTTCTTCTGTAGGTGCTGCCCCCCCCCTGTCCCCCCGGCCCCCGTTGCGTCCCCACGAAGCACAGCATTAACGCCACTTGGCACCCTGTTTCGTCGTTGCCTACACCCAGTATCAGATTTCAATATCAAAGTGTAATACAAGAAGGAGGAGTAGAGCGCGCGTATGCGTGTTTCAAAGCTTGTTTGACAACGTATAAAGTAAAGATTGATTTGCGTAACTTGTTCGTTACTCTTTAGCTGAACATGTACGGTAATCAAACACGATAATAAAGATTAGTACCCTTTTCTAGCTGTTTATCTATCCATTGCCTGTCACGCTTGAAGGATTCTTGTATCTATGAAGCACGAGTAAGTGGCAGAGGTACTATCTTAAGAACCACTTCAACGGTATCTTTGATGCGGCTGAGGCATAGGGCATTCATTGACGAAAAAATTGAAAGTTGTTGGCTACATCGAAGGTTGATATAGATGTAATTTCTGCTGTAGTACCTGCAAGTATATAGGACAAAATTATACTGTTCCACAGATGGGGAATTGGCGGCTATCTTCACTTCTGATATATGAAATGCAATCGGAGATCAAGCCGGCGATTGTATTTAAAGTTTGAGATTAAACTGATAGTAGAGATTTAAGTAAGTTTCATGAGAATAGATGAAATGGTGTAATTAGTCGAGCTTTTTTCACATGGACGAAAGATACTTTAACAATTAGGTATTTTGAAATTTGTTCTGGTTTCGCTGAAATGACAGAAAAAGTTCAAAAAACGATAGTAGAAAGTCACGACCAAGAGTATAAGCGATTAACTGTCAATACAATTAGTTTGAACTAATTTTCTACTAGCGGCGAAGCCCATTTTTTGTTTAAACTTACGATCATTGCATCTGCCGGAACAATGGCGACGGTCGTCATCTATAAAACACCTTAAAGTGCTCTCACAAATATGGAGAAAGTACAAAACCGGCGCGAGATGCGCGCACTAACATTCCATGGGGATTAGAGAAGTCATTCCACTAACAAGCTAAGAGTGCGATGTTCACCAGTAAGTGTGAACACGGAATGCTGGTCACGCTTCGATGGTTCGATCGAAAGAAATGGTCGCGCTGAAGTAACGATGGTTTTGCGGGGCACTGAGCAGAGCGGGGGCATCCGGGTCTGGGGGCTGCAAAAACCAGGCAGCGGTTGGATTGGATTACGTACTGACCGATGGTAGATCGAATTATATTTGAAAATAACGAGACGATAAAAATGAATGGAATTCAGAGAGGAATCTATAATCTGTTCCCTATCGACAGTATCTTCAGAAGCCAAGTTAAATTAATCGTAAGTTAGCAGAAGTACCTGGTAGCTGGTTACTTTTTAAGCAGCCGGTATCTCCAATAGCCAGTCTTAGAATTTTTAATTTTTACAACTTTTTATTAGTAAATATAAATGATCAGTGCATTTTTCACAATTAAAGTAAGAAATAACTGCTATATAGGAGAAAAGATTTCATAAGCAAATTGTAACTCAGATTTAGAAATATGGGGAAATTTGTATTAAATATAAATAAAATACAATGAAGGGAAATTTGCCAACGCAAAAAAAAAATAAATAAATAAAAACATCTGATCGACAGTATCTCCGGAAAGTTCTTAATAAAAGATGATAAAACGAAATTAAAGAAAGTAAAATTTTCCAAATGGAGAAAGAAATGGGAATATTCGATCGACACCATCACTTGAAAATCTCAATAGTAGGTACAAGGGGGAGCAAAATTCGAGAATGGGCCATTTACCAACCCCAGAAAGTAATCAGAAAACCTGATTAGAAGCACCTCATGAAGGTAATATCAGGTAAGCCGTAAGACTGATGCTTGGCAAGTGGCGAGACGGATCATGAAGCAAAAGTTTAATGACGATTCAACTGACGCAGACAAACTGGCGGATGTCCATCATTGGTCATTGAAAGACCTGCGGTTCCTTGACAAGGTAAAAAAACTTCAATGGCTGGAATGAATTGTTTGTAATGACAGAGACGGTGGCACCGATTTTCGCCTTAACAATTTAGAAAATATAGCTGAAACTGGCCATGTGTGAACAAACAAGCTTTTGCTCATGTGTAAAAGTGGTGAAATCAGAATGAGTGCTCAATAAGCGCAGTTGAAGCACAGACTCAAAAAATTATCGGAAAGGTAGCTTCGGTTACAAACCGTAAATGAAGGTGATTTTTTTATACAGATATGGCTAACTCACTGGCAAAACCAAGTTGTGCAATGAATAGAAACTTTGAAGATATAAATAAGCTGAAGAAATTGAGAGTAACGATGGTTTAAAATAATTACTGTAAGGAAAGACATGCAGGGCAAATCAATATTCATTGTAAATAAAAATGCTAAACAAGAAAGTAATGATTTTATCACATGAAGACTTCATGAAAGTCACTCTTTGTGCTGTGCAGTATAAACCCGTAAACGGTTGCCGTCGACTTATGTCGGTCTCTTGTTTTGTTCCCTAATGGCTTTGGATCACGCTAGCTGTGGCTGGGGACATTTATTAAACCCAAAATAACTAACTAGTGTTGAATTTAAAAAAAAAAAATACCTAAACAAGTTAAAAAATAAACTTGAGATTTTTGGCAATAAACCCGTCCGTCGGGCCTTTTACCTGACCGTCAGCCAGGCGTGCGTTGAGACGCAGGCAACACAGGCGAAACAGCACAGAGCAGGGCAGAATACTGCATCTCACTTGCTTCAACCTAAGCACGCATATTGACACGCACAACAGCACAGGTACAGCCCTGCGCCGGCCTGCGCAACGCAGTCGTTCGAATGCAGTTGCCTGTGCCACGTGCGGCGCAGTTTGAAAGCAACTCATTCATTTAGTGATTACTATGTCGTCCACGGAGCAATTCATACAGCTGTTCGCCACCGAAGAATGCTGTATGACACTAGTCATCCTGATTATATAAGAGGAACTTAAAAGGTCGAATTATGTGTCCCCATTGCATCAGGTCTACATTTAAAAGATGGCGAGTATTGGATTCTCATTTCTATCTCACTTATTTTTTCACGTAAACTTCTAATATAATCTTCATGTTAAAAATGAAATAAAACCATATTTCCATATAATTATACGTTTTTGGCAACAGCCATGATCAACACTGCCGCACAGGACGACAGACTGCTTGTCAATGTGCGCACCACGCCTGTGCTGCGCTGTGCTGCCCTGTCCTGCTCTGCGCTGCGTTGCCCTGCGTCACAACGTGCACCTGGCTTTAACAGGTTAACTAGTGTACTTGCCATGTCGAGGAGAGCCAAACTTTCAATTTACTGCTGGTATTCTGTTTGATCAGTGTGCTGCCTATGGATGGAGCACAACTCACTACTGAAGTAGGGTTATGCATTCGTAATGCCCTTTCCAGATAGTGTCGGAGGTGAGCACTTGAAGGTATTTGCGGCTCTGCCACAAGAAAAAAAAGAGGCCGGAAGAAGGAAAGCTCAGCCGCTAGAAGTGGCCGCAATTGCCCAACTCTGGAAACTCCTACCAAGTTTTATTGCTAGGGTTAAAAAGTGGATAAAATTTTAAAAACATTGTTATATGCTTTTCGTACATCATATCTTAATATCTTTCGAAACATAAAACGTGGGCACCGTTAAAAAATATCGCAAAGTGTATATACATCACAAACATTGCCTTTTAGTTTCATTCAAAAAACAAAATCTGGGCAATATCATCATAAATGGCCTGATCTTATCCCAGTTAAAAATCTACGGTGGAACAAGCGCGGCATATGGTACGCAGTTCTACGCGCACGGTCGCCTTTTTGAGCGGGGCATCCGCGAGGCTCGGGAGCTGCGCGCGGTGCTACGCGCAC